>OX393551.1:54183713-54411213 GCA_947650365.1 Chamaelirium japonicum | reverse complement strand
GAAGACCTGATTAGGTAATTTTCCTCCTCTTTCCTCTTCTTCCTCTTTCACTTTTTCTTTCTTCTTCTTTGATCCTCCTTCACTTCTTTGTATGTTGGAATCCCAGCAGGCAGGGTAGCATCCCTCTCTACCCGATTAGGTAATCTCCGCAATGAATTTTGATTGTGTTTTATATTTCTTTGTTGCTGATAGATGTTCATGTTCAGATACATACAATTTTGTTTTTTTTTCGTCTTTTATCTTTTTTATTATTCAAATTCAGTTATTGGATACGAGTCTCTTTGTTGAAAATCCTCACAAAGTTTCATGCAGGATTTTTTTTTCTTTTTTGGTTGAAATCAGTACAGGAAAATATAGAGAAAGTGCACGAGAACCAGACAATTTTAGCACAATATACTATACTTTGCACCCTAAAGTTTGAAATGTTAGCACAATATACCCCCTTTTGTCAAGTACTTAATTTCCTCATTTGGTAATTTTTATTTGATAAAAACTGAATTGAAGGGGGCAAAATGTAGTTACTTATAGTGCTTGAAAGTTACTTATAGAGCTTGGAAGTTACTTATAGTGCTTGAACTGCAATGTAAACATGGTGTATCTCTAATGTTGGTTGTAGTAAGCAAAAAATGAAAGATGTCATTTTGTAAAATATTTTTTGAAAATGCTAATTTTCTTTCAAGTAATTCACTATCGCCGAAACAAAAACTGGTGAACCATTTAAGTATAGCCATGACCTGAAACTGGCATTAATTTTTTTTCACAAGGTTTAGAGCTAGATTGGTTTATAATGCATTGCAATTAATTCCAACTGACATTATGTCTATTGTTTAACTCCAACTGCATTGTAATTAATCTTTGCCATGAAATCTTTTCAAGAGAGTCACAATGGATTATATCATAGTACCAAAACTCGGTCCGACTCGACTCGGGCGAAAATCGAATCGACTCGGACCAGCTGTGACTCGGGCCGACTCGATCCGACTCGGGCTGACTCGGTCCAAAGATGTCATTTTGTAAAGTTTTTTTTTGAAAAATCTAAATTTGATGTTATATTGTAATCTATATAGAAGAAAAATCGAGGTTTCGTTTTTTGGATCAGGTTCACGCCGTTAGATTCCTTGGGTTATTGTTGGGTTTAAGAGAATGAACTAAATGTCGTGAAATATCACAAAATCTCTTTTTTTCAGCCAACCGAAACAAAATTTGCCCGTCAAAAATTCCAAAACTTATGGTTTTTTTGGCTCCCGTAACACATGGCCTCACGAAAAATGAAATATTTCGCAAAAAATTGTATTTTTTTTTTTTTTTTGGGATTCCGACTTGGGATCGAAATTTGAATCCTTGGTTGAAGGCTGCGTTTGCTAAGTTGATGGGATTTTGTTTGCAGAGAAGGAAAACCTATATTTGTATGGGCTTCCTAATGAGACTTGGGAAGTAAACTTGCCTGTTGAGGAGGTTCCTCCTGAGCTTCTTGAGCTAGCTTTGGGGATAAATTTTGCAAGAGATGGGATGGATGAGAAGGATTGGCTGGCGTTAGTTGCGGTTCACAGTGATGCTTCGTTACTGGCTGTGGCATTTTATTTCGGTGCACGTTTTGGATTCAATAAAAAAGCCATGTAAACTTTAATAAGAGCTATGACCAACTGCCTTAAGTTGATAACTGAATGCATTATTTTTCGTTAGTCTCTAGAAAGTATGTCTCCTGTTGTCTTTTTCTACAGTCAGTCTATTAATAGGTTAGTGAAACTTTTCTAATCGATAAGACCAAGTTGGTAGTATGTATGCGTTCTACATTTATTCAATGATGACTTTTACGTGTTAGAGAAGTGTTTAGTGTGATGTCATCATTCTTATTTTATATACTAATGTATTCCGGTATGGAATATGCAAAACTGATACAGAGTCGAGAATTTAGAATGATAACATAAGTTAATTGTGTCCCTTTTTGTTTATTTCCTGATGATTGTTGCATGATCCCTTTGATTGCTAAGTTGCTTTTTTTTGTGGATTAAAATATAAGTATTCGTGTTACACTTTTTTGATGGATTATAATAATTTAAATTTTATATGGAATGGAGTATTATATTGCATGTACTGTTGTGTAAAAGTATAGTGTATCTAACTTTGCTCAATTTTTGTAGTCTTATAATTATTAGCATCTTGGAGGCTTGAAGTCGTACCTCGGCATGCGACTAGACAGTGAATTGTACTATATCCGACTGCATACGATTTTGTTGTGTGTCGGGCCCACAGATCGGGGAGATTGGTTAGATTATATTAAGTTGTAATCCAAACAAACATCATCCATTGCCTGATGACAATGTTGGAGTGGTTTAGGGTAGCAAATATCCTCAAAAATACTTTTAAATATTGTCATTAGGCAATGGAGCAAAAATCAGTAGTCATGGCTAACATCAGTTTTATCGAAGTAGTAATATCCAATATCTAATTCCAAGTAGTAATATCCATCTGGGATTAATTCCAATCAGTAATATTCATTTGGACTAATACCAAGTAGTAATATCTATCGTTTGATAATCATTGTGTTTCACTTTGTATAGCTCATGTTTGACGCCTTTATTCGCAAACATGGCAGGGATGAAACCCCTCGGGTCTGCTGGTTCATGATCAAGACTGATAGGGAGTAATTGTCACAACACCGAAGTAGAAAAAGTAAAAGGAGGTGACAAACAGAGCTGATGTGGAGCCTAATGGGAGGCTAAAGGAAATGGTGACGAGATGATGGTGTAGACCTTCTTGCATCAGAGCCGAGTGTAGATCTCACTGAGGGCGACACAGGTGATGACGTTGTTGACATTGTCAGTTAGCATGGCGGGCTTTTGTTTTATTTACTATCAGTTAGAAGAAAAACATTATCAATACCTTTTATGATTTGGAGAAATATAAATGCATAGGTTGGCAATTCTATAATGAAATACTTGAGTCTATTTGTACAAATTAAATCCTTAGAGCTTTGATAATGTACATTATGTGTAGTTTGGTAATTCTGCAATGCATGTGTACATTATGTGTAGGTTGGTAATTCTGCAATACAATAATAGAGGAGCATACCAAGAGGACATGTTGTCCCTCCTCCTCCTCCAGCAAATTCCACCTTCTTTCACCCTCTAAATATTATCACCTCCATTGAAATATTTCTATCACTCAAAATATTATTGTTAACCTCGAAATATTGTCATCTCCATCGAAATATTGACGCCGCCCTCGAATTATTATTGTCACCCTTGAATTATCGTCACCTCTCTCGAAATATTATCTACGCTCTCTAAATATTTTTCATCTCCCTCTAAATATTTTTCGTGCCCTCGGGCACGGGGTTTTTACTAGTATATATATATATATATATATATATATATATATATATATATATATATATATATATATATATATATATATATATATATATATATATATATATATATATATATATATATATATATATATATATATATATATATATATATATATATATATATATATATATATATGGATACTCTTACTCATGGCCTCTTACTCATATAGTTACCTATGATCCGGGCCGTCCATTAGATCCCAGCATACGGTTCGGATTAGATGGAGAGTTAATGCAATGGTGTCCGCATTAAATGCCCGTATTAAAAGCCCATATTAAAAAGCCGTATTAAACGCCCACATTTAATGCGGACACCATTGCTTTAACTCCCCATTTAATCCGAACCGTACGTCGGAATCTGATGGACGGCCCGGATCACAGGTAACTATATGAGTAAGAGGCCATGAGTAAGAGTATCCCTCCCCTATATATATATATATATATATATATATATATATATATATATATATATATATATATATATATATATATATATATATATATAGAGAAAACGGGATATGGGCTGACAGCTTATTTTCAATATAGGCTGCCGCTGTCAGCCATCCGATTCTTAACGAGTGAATGGCTCAGATTGTTTAGGCTGCCCCTCTGATGTGAGAGAGAGAAATCCACCATCCGGCCAACCAACGAGTCCACGACCTCTCTGTCTCTCTGTTTCGGTGAGAGAGAAGACCACAGAGAGAGAGATCGGCTTCGCCTGATCTCTCCGCCCTCAACCCCCGAGCCCCGGTCCGGTCCTCATCCCGATCTCCACCCGATCTCTCCGCCCGCGTCCTTATCGCCGACAGAGATCGGCTCCGCCTGATCTCTCCGCCCTCTACCCCCGAGCCCCGGTCCGGTCATCCCAATCGCCGCCCGATCTCTCCGCCCGCGTCCGTCTCCGATGCACCCAGCCTCGCCTGCTACAGGAGATCGCCGGAGGAGATCGCTGGGGCTGTGATCTCCCTCCCGTCTCCGGCCGCTTGATACCCGTCCCCACCCTACGCACAGAGATTGGCTGCCGGTTGGCCCTCACCCGTCCCCACCCTACGCACGAATCTCCCCTCCCGTCTCGCTGCGCCCTCACCCTTGCTGCCTTCGTCCCCACGCGACCACGAAACCTAGGATTTTGCTACCGGCTGGCCTCGCCGGCTACAGGAGATTCGTGCACACAGCCTCACCGGCTACAGGAGATCGCCGGGGCTGTGATCTCCTCTCCCGTCTCCGGCCGCTTGATGCTCGATCAGGATTCAAGTTCAGGATTCAATTTTAGGCTGTCGCGTCCTCATCCCCGACGGCTCCGGTGGTGCCCGCGTCCTCAACCACCGACGGCTCCGCCCGCGTCATCCCCGACTGCTCCGGCGGCACCCGCGTCCTCATCCCGACGGCTTCGGCGTCCTCACTGGTAATCTCTCTTTCTGAAATTTTCTCTGAAACCCATGAGAATTAATCTCTCTTCGCTTCTCATCTCATCGTTGTTCATGGGTCTTGATCATATATATGAACGGAAGCACCGTGAGAATTTTTTTTCTTATTTTTTAAAAACCAATTTGTGTTGGATATAATGAGGAAAAGAAAGGTAATTTGGTTAGGATAAACTAAATTGGGTGAGATGATTACAATGTAATTTTTCTAAAAAAAAAATTGGGTCTGAAATATTTCATAGAGGAGAGCCCATTTTGGTTAGGATGGATTCAGGTAGAAGCCGTTTGTGTTGCAAGTCGTCGTCGGTGTCTGGAGGTGAACACCCATATGGGTTGGTTGAATTTTTTTTTCTTTTTTCTGCTGTTAGAATCTATTTTGATATTAGAAATCAAGAAATACTCTAAAATCCAATTTTAATCCAGTAAAGGGATTTATTATTCAAAAGAATAATTTAAAAATAAATATTTATCAAACTAGCACTCTGACAGCCGCATGGCCTGACATAATATATGTAGGCAGCTTCTATGTTTATATGCACTCAAAGGAACAAATGATGTTATTGTCATAATTGCTTGCTCATTTTTATGGTGTCAATATTAAAACATTTTTTGACAACCCGGAACGCAAGCAAATCGAGGTATTCTAAATTGTCTGATGGATGAGGAGACACAAGTCAAATAATCATCATCCCAGTCTTATACAGTCAAGATGGATCTGCTGGGGTTGACTATAGGGAAGATTGATAGGAGTTTTCCAACTAGGTGTCAACCAGATGTCAACCATCAAACATTGGTGCAGTAAAACTGGACCAATGCAACTTAGAAATAGAGGGGCATGCCAAGAGACCTACAAGGCTAGTTGGTGGGTAGGATATCTACGTTCCTGGTTAGGCAGATTAAGCTTGGCAACCAACTTTGTGGGACAATTATAATCCAAAGAGCTGAAATGAAACACCATTCAACGAGTATGGAACAATTTTTCCCAATAATTGTACATTTGAATAATCAGCAAGAAAAAGAAGCAATATTTTTAAACAAACATATAACAAGGTGACATAACTGATAAATAATTTGTAAACGTGACAAATAATGCTCACACCTTTGAAGCAACCGCATGGCATATGAACTAGCTGCCAAGGATGGTATCATAGAACTCTGGTTCTCATAGTTGCCCATAAAATTTCTTAAGGTAGGAACTTCATGGGAAATATAGTCACCCAGGTTTTCATAGATCATGACATGTGCTGCAGCATCAGTTGTACTTAAGATATTTTTTTAAAATTCAAACTGAAATAAATGTAAATCAGGAGATTAGTATGTTTTTTTTTAATGTTGATGTATGTAAGTTATTTTTACAAAACACAGTATACAATTGGTTTCAGGGAGGACAATGGTTATTAACAATCAACATGACCCTTTACTTCACGAAATTGGACATTCTGATGGAGATGTGAATTACGAAACAGGCTTTTCTCACTGCCCTGAAATAATAAACCAGGTAATTATGATTGGCTTTATATCATGATATATATTTTAATTATTCAAACATAAACGATTCTTGATTCTTGGTTGAAATGTATTGAAAACATAGTTCGTACTACATGATGTAATGTCTCACTATATTCTTGATCTTTTTATTTTTAGGACAACCCCGAATATGATGATATATATAATTTGGAAGATGATGAAAGAGATGATTCTATTACACCACAGATAGGAATGGAGTTTGTTAGTCAGAAAGCTGCATATGACTTCTATAATCGGTATGCTTTGAAGACAGGATTTGGTGTAAGATGGTCGTCGACCAATAAGTCCAGGACAGATAAAAACAAAGTCATATCTAGAAAATTTGTTTGTAACAAAGAGGGTCAGATTACACTGAAGAATAGTAAAGGAGAGGCAGACAAAGAAGTAGTTCATAATCGTCAACTACGGGTAGGATGTAATGCAAGGATGAAGATTATTCTTACTAATTCTGACACTTGGAGAGTTACCATGTTTGTTGAGCAACATGACAATCATGAGCTGACTAGTCCAACAAAGACATCGAAGCATCGTTCACACAAGAATGTTCATCGACAGCCACGAGTCAAGAATTTAATTACGCAGCTTCATAGTGAAGGAATAACAAATTCAGAAATTGCAAAGGTTGTCAATGTATTGGAATCAAGCCAGAATGACATTGTAACTCCACAACAAGTTCATGATTACTTGAGAATTGAAAGAAAGAACAATATCGGTCAAAATTGTGCTAAAGTTATTAAACACTTTCAAGAGAAAAAAGCCAATGATTCAGATTTTTACTTTTCTTTTGAAGTGGCCGAAGATTTAACTTTAAGAAGTGTATTCTGGGCAGATGGGAGATCACGAGAATCATATGCTAAGTTTAGTGACGTTATTATATTCGATGTCACATATCGTACTAATAGCTTCTGTTTACCATTTGCTCCTTTCACTGGTATCAATCACCATCGGCAGTCAAGTTTGTTCGGTTGCGCATTACTAGCCGATGAGACAGAGGAAACCTTTGTTTGGTTGTTTCATCAATGGCTTACATGTATGCATGGTAAAGCACCGGGAGCTATCATTACCGATCAGGATGCAGCTATTGGAAATGCAATCACTAAAGTTTTTCCAAATACTCGACATCGATATTGTGATTGGCATCTTGACAGGAATATTGGTGAGCATATAGTGCATTTAAAAACTATACACGGTATAGAGTTTGAAATATACTTTAACAGATTGCGGGGTAGTAACACTATACTTGAAGCAGAGGAATGTTGGAAAGAGTTGATGACAAGGTATAAATTGGCAGAGAAAAGTTGGCTGCCAAAGTTATGGGGGAAATGAGAAAGTTGGATCCCTTGTTATCTAAAGGATACATTTCTTGCTGGCACGAGAACGAGTCAAAGGGCTGAAAGTATAAATTCATTCTTCGATACATTTGTTAATGCAAACACAGCATTGCACGAATTTGTCGTCCAGTACGATAAGGCATTAGCAAGTCGTCGTTCTGCTGAGGAAGATGAAGATTTCAATACCATGAACTCAAAACCCGTTCTAACTTTGGGATGGAAAGCTGAGGAGCAAGCTGCAAGATGCTACACCAAAGCCTTATTTGTCATATTCAAGCAAGAGTTGAAAGATGCATTCGGTTATTGGGCTGACAAGGTGCATAAGGAGGGGACCTTAACTAAGTTCATTGTTGGACGCCCGCAATCGGACCAAAGCAAATGGAAAACTGTCACGTACGATAATTCTGATGGGGTAGTGGTTTCTTGTGAATGCAAACAATTTGAGTTCGTTGGATTACTATGTAGGCACGCACTAAATATTTTATGGAAGAAACATGTTTCAGAGATTCCGGATAGATATATTCTGAAGCGATGGACTATAGATGCACGACATCGATGTCTTTCTGTTGGCCTAGGTGACAGTGCACCTACCGAAGTGGATCGCGATCTTTATTGGAGCATTCGATATAAATGCAATAAGGCTTTAGAAGAAGCATACAAGTCATCTACATTCGCTGAGGAATTTGACACGATCTTGTCAAAGACGTTGGCAGAAGTTGATAACCGGAAAAAAACAACTCAGACAGTTGAGTTTGATCCATTATCCCAAGTACTTGCTAGCCAAGATGGTTCTTCGGTAATACCTATCTCCCAAAACAAAGATATATTTCCTGATATTACGATTCGTGATCCGACGGGACCCGTCAAAACTAAAGGGCGACCGAGAATCGCTACCAGAATAAGAAGTGGATTGGAGGAGTCACAAGAGGAAAGTCGTAAGAAGCCACGAACATGTGGGTTTTGTGGGGAAAAGGGCCATTACAAAACCGGGTGTATCAAAGCCAAGGTATGATCCTACTGAATTTTAATGTATAACTTCCTACTCTTTGAACACTTTTAGTTATTCATGAGGTACACTTTTCAGGAGGCGGCTACTGCTGTTGCTGCTGCTGCATGTGATGATCAATCTGTATTTTCAAGCATTTGACAGTATATGTCTTCTCACAATCATGACCTATTTAAATGAGGTGAATGTATGGGAGGAAAAAAAAAGAATGTGGACAAAGATGAATGTGGAACCTACCTCAAATGATTAGTTACTACCTACGGCTTCGTTGTTAGCCTATCCAATGCCACGGAATTCAATCATGTATATAGCCAGCAATTCAATCACACGCATCTTGTGGTTACAACCTAGAGAACAGAAAAAAACAAATATAGAGAAGTAAAGAAACATTACTATGATTGATCAGAACCTTAACAAAGTCGATAAACGAACTGGATTTCACAATATGCAACAAAATGGAAACCAGCATACCAGTGGTCAGGAGATCGCCAGTGGTCAGGAGATCGCAGCGCAGGTGCCGAGAGATCCGGGAGCCGGTGGTCTGGAGATCATGGCGCCTCGAGGTTGTTGACGAAGAAGGAGATCGACGGGTGGTCGGGAGGGGAGATCCATTGGTGGTTAGGAGGGGAGATCGCAGCACCAGCTATGCGAGATCGTGACATCGGAGACGGGAGGGGGATCCCTTTTTCATGCGATGTCTCTGTGCGTAGGGTGGGGAGGGGTATCAAGCGGCCGGAGACGGGAGGGGAGATCACAGCCCCAGCGATCTCCTCCGGCGATCTCATGTAGCCGGCGAGTCTGGGTGCATCAGATACGATTCCGTCTGCTGGGTCGTGGGATGAGGACGCGGGCGGAGATCGGGATGAGGACCGGACCGGGGCTCGGGGGTTGAGGGCGGAGAGATCAGGCGGAGCCGATCTCTGTCGGCGATGAGGACGGGGGCGGAGAGATCGGGCGGAGATCGGGATGAGGACGCGGGCGGAGCTCGGGATGAGGACCGGACCGGGGCTCGGGGGTTGAGGGCGGAGAGATCAGGCGATCTCTGTCGGCGATGAGGACGGGGGCGGAGAGATCGGGCGGAGATCGGGATGAGGACCGGACCGGGGCTCGGGGGTTGAGGGCGGAGAGATCAGGCGGAGCCGATCTCTGTCGGCGATGAGGACGGGGGCGGAGAGATCGGGCGGAGATCGGGATGAGGATGCGGGCGGAGATCGGGATGAGGACCGGACCGGGGCTCGGGGGTTGAGGGCGGAGAGATCAGGCGATCTCTGTCGGCGATGAGGAGGAGAGATCGGGCGGAGATCGGGATGAGGACCGGACCGGGGCTCGGGGGTTGAGGGCGGAGAGATCAGGCGGAGCCAATCTATCTCTCTCTCTCTGGTCTTCTCTCTCAGCGAAACAGAGAGATAGAGGTCGTGGACTCGTTGGCCGGTGGTTGGATCTCTCTCTGGGGCAGCCTAAACAATCTGAGCCATTCACTCGTTAAGAATCGGATGGCTGACAGCGACAGCCTATATTGAAAATAAGCTGTCAGCCCATATCCCGTTTTCTCTCTCTCTATATATATATATATATATATATATATATATATATATATATATATATATATATATATATATATATATATATATATATATATATATATATATATATATATATATATATATATATATATATATATATATATATATATATATATATATATATATAGAGGAATGGGATGCTGCCTATCAAAGCAGCATTTTTTGCTGCTTTGAGACAATGTTTGACCATCCTAGAAGTTTTGGAATTTGATGAAATTTGGTGAGGGTGTTGTCTAGGGTAAGATGATCATCCTCACAAATTTTCATAAAATTCCAAAACTTCTAGGGGGTTCAAATGGTCGAAGCAAAATCAGTCGTCTGCAGTCGCCGTTAAAATCTGCAGCATTTTGCTTCGACCATTTGACCCTCTTAGAAGTTTTGGAATTTGATGAAAATTTGTGAGGATGATCATCTTACCCTAGACAACACCCTCACCAAATTTCATCAAATTCCAAAAGGATGGTCAAACAATGTCTCAAAGCAGCAAAAACGCTGCTTTGATAGGCAGCATCCCATTCCTCATATATATATATATATATATATATATATATATATATATATATATATATATATATATATATATATATATATATATATATATATAACATGACATGACATGTCGGTTTTGTGCTGACTAGACAAAACGGAAGCTGACTAGGACAAGCTGATTGGACAAAAATGAACCGAATAGATCTAACAATTTGTTCAAAAATCAACGCATGATCTCTATTTCCCCGTCCATTCGTTCAAAAATCAACACAGGATCTCTATTTCCCCGTCAACTAACTCCCTCCCTAACCATTTAAACTGCACTAAACCCCTAAAATTCCGGCCCATTTAAACTGCATTAAACCTGACCATTCGTTGTTCGCATTAACGGCTATAAACCCGCAATTTCGTCCTCCCCAAACCATCGGATCGATCTCGAGGAATCCGTTCGAATAGAGGCAACTGTCATTGATTAATTATAGGGGGAGGGGGAGCTGGTTGCGCTGAAGGCGCCCGCTTCGTGCCAATTGGCACGGGCGAGAAAATGGGTGTCCCTATGAATGCCGGTGTTGTCGTTGAAAGTGTTTTGTTGCCAATGACGTTCAAGTGTGTTGCCACCAAAGACGGCCCGTTACAGTGCCGACAGACACGGGTATGCACTTGTATATATATATATATATATATATATATATATAAAACATGATGTGGTGGTTATAGCTTCTCTAGCCTGGTTAGAGGTCAAACTTTTAAACCCTGTTCTATAAAAATATGTTTTTAATTAAAATATCTTATTTTTAGTCTATACCCGGCCCTGCCCAAAATTCCTTGGCTCGAGGCCTGATCCGACGACCATGACGGTCCTATTTGGAACATCTCTTGGCCCGACCTCGCCTGTTTTACACCCCTATCGGGGACCATCAGATGCAGTGTGCCCCTCAAGTAGGGATGGCAATTATTCGGGTTTATCGGGCTACCCGACCCTATTGGGACGGGTTTGGGATGCTCAAAACCGGGTTTGGGACGGGTTTGGGATTTGCATTTAAAACCCGGTCGGGTTCGAGTCGGGTTCGGGTTTTACTCCAACCCGCCCCGACCCGACCCGGGTATATAACCTATCAGGCTATCATACGAGTATTGAATTCTACACAATGCACAAGTGCACGGACGGCAGCACACGGGTGTACCGATCGGGCCGACCGATTGGAGAAGATCTGACCATGGGTGTGATGCACACGGGTAAACTGGGAGACGATCAATTGCCAATTGGAGAAGATATGAACTCCAAATCTTATGCCATCGTGCGGCTGTGATGCACCCGAGTCTACCTACCGGGCCGACTGATTGAAGAAGATCTGAACTCCTAATCATGCATCGTGCGGTTGTGAAGCACATGGGTCTCTTCATAGTCATGCACGCATGCAGACTTTTTGGTTTTTTGGAAAGGATGTGCTGCACGTGACTACGTGAGCCATTCTAGGGTTTTCCCCTAATTTCCCCCCTTGGCCCCGCCGCCCCTTATGTGATGTTCTGTGACTTTTGTTTGAGGATGTGGACCATGTGGTTGCAAGCTTGAGATGATCCGGCGTTTTCTCGGTTTCTTTGATCTCTAATTTCCATCACAAATTTGTGATTCTCGGGTGGTGATCATCAGTCAACGACGAGTGTCTTAGCTTATTAGAGTTTTTGCTTAATACATTTATGGAGCCTTTATGTTGAGTTGTGTTCCATACCTTTGATGAGTATGTTTACTATTGCTCTTAGCTTATCAGAATTTTTGCTCAATACTCTTCTCCATGTAGAGCTGCAATTAGGTGGGTCCAAGAAGCTAAATATGCAGTTTTGGTGAAGCCGACCCGACCCGCAATGCATAAACGGGGCGGGGCGGGGCGGGCATGGTTTTTTTCAATGCTAATTGGGACGGGTTTAGGAATTACCCTCAAAACCCGACATGGGTTTGGGACGGGTATGGGCGGGATAAAATATAATGGGACGGGTTTGGGATAGGGCCGACCCGCCCCAAACCCGACCCGTTGCCATCCCTACCCTCAAGTCCAAATCCCTCGTGCTGCTACTTTCAAGAAGGTGGCGGTAGTGTGGATCCCCCCCCCCCCCCCCCCCCCCCCCAGGTCCTTATGAAGTGAAGATTAACCCAACCCGCGGCGCCTATCCTTGTCATGGACCATAGAGGAGCTTAGGGCTGGCAATTTCGGACCCGACACGAAGTTAGCGGGTCTGGGTCAGGGCTAAACGGGTTCGGGTCGTAAACGGTTCGACACGATAGACCCGTTAAATAAACGGGTTGGGTCCGGGTTTAGGGTCTGGACACGGTAGACCCGGGAAGACCCGTTTACTCCGCGTTTAGTATTCAACGGGTCGTGTCGAGTCGGGTCGGGTCTACCCGCAATCCGATACTATAATATATATAATACCAGCGGGTCTTTCGGGTTAGGTCGGGTCGAGTCGGATTGGGTCGGATCGGGTCAACTGAATAGTCCGGGTGATAAACGGGTCTTATCGGGTCTACCCGTTTCTTGGCGGGTCGGGTACGGGTTTAGGATCTAGACACGATTAGTTAAAATGATCGGGTCCGGATCTGGGGTTTTGGACACGAACCCGACTACACACGACACAACCCGACCCATTGCCACCCCTAGAGGAGCTAGAGCTTATTCTTGTCAAAGTTATTCGGGTGGCCGCTGGCAACCCAAGTTGGGTTGAAGCCATAGCTTTTAAATCTAGTATCACTGTGGGAATGGGATTACACTTATCTACAATGGAACGTGGAAGGTGATGCTTGATCTTAACATAATCAAAGCTCTACAACCACCCTATCCGGACCCGCCATGGCATATAGCTACAATCATTAATGATATCAAGGCTCTTCTTAATATCAACCCTTTTAACTTTACACCCAAAGATAGCAACAAAGTATCATATTCTGAGCCTAATGTCTGCGACGTGCCATCCAAAATTCAGAACCAAATATGATTTATTTGTCTGAGATGATGTATTTAGAGACTAGTGCATGCCTGTGCCTGTCGGCACTGCAGCGGGCCGTCTTCGACAACAACACATCTGAACGCGTTTCGGCAACAAAACACTTTCGATGATAACACCTGCATTCATAGGGGACACCCATTTTCCCGCTCGTGCCGACTGACACGAAGCGGTCGCCTTCGGTGCGACCAACTCCCTTTTCCCTTTATAATCGATCAATCATAGTTGTCTCTGTTCGAACGAATATTTCGAGATCAACCCGATGGTTTGGAGCGGTCGAAATTTCAGCAGGCGGGTCAAGTGTCGTTGATGCGAACAACGATTACGGAATGAACGATCATGATTAATGCAGTTTCAATGGGTCGGAATTTTAGGGATTTAATGCAGTTTAAATGGGTTGGGATTTGAAGTCAATGAGAGATCGCGCGTTGATTTTTGAACGAATGGTTAGATCTTCGGTTTATTTTTGTCCAATCAGTTTTTATTTTATGCTATAGATGTGAGATATTATGTTGCACCGTGTCCGATGAATGTTTTCTTGGGAAGGGTAAACCCGGTTCCCAAAGTCTTCCTCGCGCGTCCTCAGAACGCGTGGCTCTTACGCCCAAATAGATGGACCGACAGAAAACAACCCCGAAATACACAACCCAACACAAACCGCACATGTGTACAATCCCTGACGTCATGCGAGAGTCAAGTGCCGTGGTCCCAGTCCCTGATCTGGCGGTCTATGAAGCACATCCTCCTCCTATTTAAAGTGAGGTCTTTCCTTCGCCCGCCACCAACGAGTCCGCGCTTGCGATCGGAGGTGAGCCCTCTTCTCTTCCTGTTGTTTGATGCTTTCACTTCTGATCTGTGATTGAACATCTTGATCTGTGATCGAAGATCTTGTTCTTTTAATCTGGTAGTAGTATTTTTTTATCCGGTGATCTTGCAAGAACGATTGCTTCATGACTCAGGTTAGGTTTAGAAAAAATCTATTTCAATCGGATCTGATCCTTCCGTGCCGTTCCCTTTGATTGTTTCTGTTGGTAAATTGTGAGATTTCTGGATTTTACTCTCTAATAATGTCGAGGGATCAGCTCATGTAATGGTTGATGATCCAATCGGGTTGGTAAGAATTCAGATCTGATATTTTTGATGCCAGATGATATGTGCCGGAAAAAAAATTAGATTATAGGAGAGATTGGGGCTGCTTTAGGTATGTTTGGGGTACTAGTACTAATCCCGTGTGCGATGTACGGGCAGTTGCAAGGCCACTCGATTGGATCGCACGTCCGGCACCGAGAGAGAGAGAGAGAGAGAGAGAGAGAGAGAGAGAGAGAGAGAGAGAGAGAGAGAGAGAGAGAGAGAGAGAGAGAGCGGCTACGTGGCACCATTGGCCTCAGCTTTATAAATATAGTCTAGTATAGATAGATAGATACAAGGTTCGAAATTTTCATCGCGGTCAATATTTCGACACTCTGGATATGGAAATATTTCGACAATGTGAAAATATTGTGATTTTATAGAAATGGTGGACATATTTATTTTTTAATGGAATTTTTCAGTGAATCTCTGGATAGTCATAAACCAAGCATATATACACAATTTGGAACACTCAGATAATAATTATACCCTATCTAGGGATGTAGAGCTTCACAAAGCATGTATTATGTATTTGAGCATGTGAGTCTTTTGCAGTCTTGTTTGGTCCTATTTTGACCTATGTTTTTAAATGGTTTTTTATCTTTTTTGTGGATTAAAATATTTTCAAAATAAATATTAGTTGATGGTTAAAATAATGCTTCAAACGATTTTGAAAATGGACTTAAAACAAGAAAGTTATGCAAGTTTGAAATCGTGCAAAAATTATACTGAAATGCAAAACACTATTTTTTTACTAAGTTTGAAAAAAAGAGTTTTTCTAAAGAAAAGTTTTTATTCGTTCAAAATTTTCTTTGATGGACCATGGTTTTCTAGATGTACTTGTAGTTCTACATCTTATGAAATTTTTTGAGCGAAAAATGAGTTGATTTAACCACTTTTCTCAACATACAAATTTTATAAAAAACCAAAAAAACTGTTTTCTCTTATTAAAACTGAAAGTATACGTTTTGATTCACTTGGTTTTTGATTTTTTTGATATTTTTATTGAAATCAAATGTTATTATATATAAATAAACTGCTGAGAACCAAACCCCTAGCCCCCTTTCATAACCAGTCAGTCCCAACATTTCGGTGCCAAAATCTCAAAATTTTCCGAAATTTCGACGAAATTTATGTGACTCGGTGTCCTCTAGCACGATAAATTGCGATATTTCGCGCCAACAAATATATCGTACGAAATATCACAATATATCGCAATATTCTCGTGAATTTCATTCCGTTCGATTTAGCATATGATACTTCGTTTCGAGGTTTCATAAAACCGATATATTTCGCGATTTATTTTGAGATTTTGAACCTTGGATAGATAGATAGATGATGGAATGAAAAAAAAACAACGGTCGGTAATTCTTTTATTTATGGGCAAATTACAAAAATCTCCCCTGAACTATATACCTAATTTCATACCGGCGTCTGGTCCCATAATATTTTTTTGAATAGTTTGATCCCTGAACTATGCTCCGTTGGCATTTAGCCCCCCTTCTGTCATCTTTTATTCCAAAAATACCCCTTTCCTAGTAAGCATAAGTTAAATATTCTAAAATAATTGACTCTTATTGGAAATTGTTAAGAGTAATTCCGGATAGAAAGTTGACGAAGGAGGCTAAATGCAGATGGAGCATAGTTCAGGGATCAAATTGTTAAAAAAAATGTTATGGGATCAAATGAAGTGCAATGTATAGTTCAGGGGAGGTTTTTGTAATTTGCCCTTTATTTATTTATTAAGGCCGTAAGATTGTAATTGGGAAGAATGCCACCCATTATAGTGGAAGGGAAGAATAGCAATCTCCGTTGTTTTATTAGAGGGAGTTTTGAGGTCTATGGCATGAATCCTTGGAAAGTTAGATTTCTCGTGGATATGTTAGATCTGTCTCATATTGTTTTAGGAGTGTGCTTTTCTTATATGGAATGCCAATATTTGAAGTATTGTACGGAATGTGAGGAAAATTGCTACACAACTGTAAATGTGTGTATGGGTATGAGATGGTTAGAAAAAAACTTTGGTATCAGATGGGGCCCACCTTCCTTTGGTTTTAAAGCTATTGGAAGATTGAAGGGAAAATGATCTGGATGTCTTTGTTGATCTCTGAATATATGTCTAGTAGGAAGAGATGAAAGGGAGGAATACTTGAACGCATAGACAATAGCAGTTTTTTGGATATCTGTCGACTATGAAACATGAAGCATGAAGCTTTCGGTTGGTTGGGCTTTTGGCCAGTGTGTTTAGATACAATGAACGACTTGCATCACAAGCAACATCGAAGTATGATCACAATCTGTTTTTATAATATTGTCTAACCAAAAAGAGTATATATTAGTGTCTCACTCACTATGTTGTATTCTATTTTGCTTGATAGTTATTGATTAATTTATTGAGTTCTGTATATAATTCTAGCTATTGGTCGAGGCCATAATATTTTAGATTGCGTTTTAACCTCTATATTTATGCTTCTTTTTAAGAAGCCGCTAGTGCTTCTGGATAAATTGGAAGATCCCCATGACTTGCTTTAGGAATTAGGAAGGGGTGGAGAGAATAGGAAGTAACATTTTTTTTATTGAATTTAATATGGGAAGGCTTGAAAGATGTTTATATCACTCTTTGAGAGCATGCATGTGCCTGGATTTAGACCTTTCGATGCTTCTTCTTTGAGTGTTGATATCGTCACTTCGATTGAAAATTTGGATGCCAACAACGAGAGGTATGGACAACGCAATCCTTCAAATTCCTCAACCCACGCATATTATAATGTTTTGAAGGATCGTGATTGGAGAATCACCTTGTCATGGCAGGTGGCTAGAATTGTGCGATCAAGTTTCTTGTCTTGATGTATGCGGCATGAGTTTTCCTTCCAGATGCTATGATGTACATCTTGGAGGAGTGATATAGTCGGATCTAGGTTAAGATAAACTTCCATTTGCTTTATTACTATTGCATTTAATACTAGTAAATGTCCGAATCAAGGTTGGATCTATTTTATTTAATACTAGTAAATGCCCGTGTCCGTCGGCACTTAGAGGGTCACCTTCGGCAGCCGCGGCTGCCTTCAAGGTGTGATTCACTTGTTAGAGAGAAAGAGAGAGAGTACTAATTAACCTTTCAAAAAAGTACTAATTAACATCAAATGGCCATTAAATACCATTGAATAAGATTTGTCATCTTCATAGTAGGTTTTTAATATCTTTATAGTAGGTTTTTAATAGGATTTATGAGAGCCGTATTCACTCACGAGAGAGAGGGCTCCGTTTGAATTCTCTATCTTCCTGTCTCTCTTTCTCTCTTCAGATCTTGATCGAAGGCTAGATCTATCCCGTGCCTTTTTGTCCTTGTCAGCTTGTGAACAGCCGTAGCATGTTATATAGATGACATGTTAGAATAGTCTATGGTGCGGGGTTGTTACACCCGACTATGTGAACTAGCTAGCCCAGTTGCCACGTAAGTTATTTAATAAGATCGTGACATGTAGGATTTCAAGATGCATCAGATGAATCATCCAATGGTTTGGATAAAACAAGCCAACAAGGGATCGAGCCTCAAAACCGTAGCCGTCATCCCATATCGTCAAAAAAAGGGCTCGCGGACGATCCAAAGAAAAAGGGGGATCTCTTCCGCATTTTTTTCCCAATGAGAAGACCCCCCCCCCCCCCCCCCCCCCTCCCGTACGTTCTCTCTTTCATGTGGATACCATTACCAACCATGTGTCTCTTATCTTTCTCTTTATGCCGTCCTCCCTCTCTCCATGTTTTCATAATTGGTTGGCCTCTCCTATAAAAAAAGGGAAAAGAAAGGAAGAAGGCTTATTTGAGAAATTAAAAGATACGGAGAGAAAGAAAGAAGGGCTCTTCTTCCTTGATCGTCTTCAATACATGTTGTTCTTCTTTCCACTTCTAGCCTCTTTCTTCCAGATCATCTTCTTCCTCACGCATCTGCATCTACTCGGATGTGACTTCGGCTTGCAAAGGAACATGCAACATTGGTATATTTTTTGAGACATTGTTGGTCATCTTTGGTATACATGGTATCATCTTTACCACTCTACTTTGATCCCGTATATCCATCGCAATCGTTACTCGTATCTCTCATCCACCACTTGGCCCGCTTGATCCAGTCGTTGGTAGTTTAATCTTTTATATTTTCTCTTGGATGAATTTTATTTACTGAAATTATTATTTTCATGCCTCTTTTGAAGTAAATCTAGTCCATTGGATGATATTTTATTATGCCAAGATCTATGCATGATTTATCGATCTAAGCTGCTGTGTATAATTTAATTTCAGATTTGTTGATTTATTTGTTTGCTGAATTTTAAGTGAAAGTTCTTGAATAAGCCATTTGTTTTCTTTGAATGCGTGGAAGCCAATTGTTTTCTTTGAAAGTTCTTGAATGAAGTATGCGTAATAATAGAAGGCCCCAAACGAAGGAAAAGTAGCAAAATTCCAGACAACACACACGCGCGTGCGCACACATGCACTTTCACGACAACTTAATTTGTGAAGCCGTCCGCGATACGTTCCCAACCGTTTGATGGAGGCAAAGTCAGGCATGGTCGCATGAGCTCTGCACCCTTCCTTACCGGGTGAATCAAATCACGCCCGACTTTGCTTCCATCTAACAATCGAGTGTGTGTGTGTGTGTGTGTGTGTGTGTGTGTGTGTGTATATATATATATATATATATATATGATACATGGTATAGGCTGGCGGCTTATTTTGACGAAATGGGCAGCCACCCATTTGACACCTCTAGGAGTCTTAGAATGTGCTGATTTTTTGTGAGCATAAACACTTTATCTTAGATAGCACACCCACAAAAAACCAGTACATTTTAAAACTTTTAGGAACATCAAATGTTATATTTCAGATAGACGATTACAACGGACGTTCGATAAAACTTCTAACATTTGATGCCCCTAGGAGTCTTAGAATGTACTGATTTTTTGTGAGTGTTCTATCTAAGATAAGGTGCTTCTGCTCATAAAGAATCAGCACATTCTAAAACTTCTAAGGGCTTCAAATAGGTGGCTGCCCATTTCACCAAAATAGGCTGATAGCTCATTTCCCGTTTCCTATATATATATATATATATATATATATATATATATATATATATATATATATATATATATATATATATATATGTGTGTGTGTGTGTGTGTGTGTGTGTGTGTGTGTGTGTGTGTGTGTAGGGCAAGGATACTCTTATGGAATGGTTACTTATGCAATTACACGCCACCTTTTACCTATCCTAGAGGCTTCAGAATTTGATGAAACTTGGTGGGGATGCTATCTATGACAAGTTGATCATCCTCACGAAAACTCATCAAATTCTAAAACCTCTAAGGGCGTCAAATGTTAGAAGCTTTATCGACCGTTCATTTTAACCGTTAATTTAAATAGCATGTTTGATGCACCTAGAGGTTATAGAATTTGATGATGTTTTTGTGAGGATGATCAACTTGCCATAGATAGCATCCCCACCAAGTTTCGTCAAATTCTAAAACCTCTAGGGTAGGTACAAGGCGACGTATAATTTCATAAGTAAGATTTCATAAGTAAGAGTATCCCTCCCCATATATATATATATATATATATATATATATATATATATATATATATATATATATATATATATATAACCATCAAGCCATGTCCCATCTACTTAGAGTCGGCTTTATAAATCCTTCTTCTCTGTTCATTTCTATTTAGGGCTATATTTGTTGTCAATGAAAGTTATTTCGTGTCTTTTATGACAACTTCCATTAATGTTATTATAGGTATTCCCCTCCTTGGATCTTCCACACTAATATGAGACCCTCTCTTTATTGGGGCCGCCTCTACTCTACGTCGTACATGGCCAAACCACCTTAATTTGATCTCTATTATCTTGTCCTCAATTGGTGCCACTCCAACACTTTCTCTAATACACTCATTACTCAAATCTCTTCTAGTTTTTCCGCACATCCACCTCAGCATTTTCATCTCTGCCATGCCTATCTTATGAGCTTGAGCTATCGTTAAAGACCAACATTCTAAACCATGTAACATTGCGGGTCTTATTGTTGTCTTCCAAAATATACCCTTGAGTCGTAAAGGTGTACGTCTATCACATAGCACTCCTAAGGTCCCCATCACTTCATCCAACTTGCTCTAATCCTATTTTCCGAATTTTAACTTGTATCATGTTGAATGAAACCATCTTATTAGCTGTATTCTTTTCTTAATGCATGCCATTGTATATTACATTGCACGGAGATCAACCCTTCAAAGGCCTTCAAAGAGTTTCTGTGTTTGAACAAACTTAGATGACCACATCATGCGTATATGATGGCCCCATGCAATCCTAAGACTTGTTTGCATCATTGCTTTCTCCCGTGAACTTCGCTCAAGACAGAATTTTTTGATAAATGTTCTTCCCTGTCTATTAGATGACTTAGTTATTGCCAAGGCCGGCTCAACCATTAATGTTCTTCCCTGTCTATTAGATGACTTAATTATTGCCAAGGCCGGCTCAACCATAAGACTTTTAAGGCTATCGCCTATGACCCTATGTGAAAAGAAGGCCCCCAAGGTCTAAACCAACCTAGATATCCTAAAGCCTCACATGAAAATAAGGCTTGAACCCACTTAAACAACCAAGACCCCATAGAAATTAAAATTCTAAGGCCTCAAATTAAATTAAAACATTCTATTATATTAGAAACTAATCAATATTGTCCATATTAATATATAAAATATCAACAAAAAAAAAAATTTGTGTAAGGTCTCATCTTGTATCGAGCCAGCCCTTCATGCATTTCATTATACCTCTAATAAAGTTGTATGATTCTATTACCACTCTCTACTTGTTTAGATCGTTTGCTCTTGAAGAAAGTTGAAAGGTATATTAGTCAATTTTTTACAAGTATAAATTTGGTTCAGCAATATTCGACGTAGCTATGTACTTGATGTTTCAGTTTTACATAGCAGCATTCTTGGTTGATTTTTGTGCAGGTAGAGTGAATAAAAATGGGAGGCGGAAAGGATAAGCAGGACGGGTCTGACACCAGTGACAGAGGGTTTTTCCATGGTCTTTCCGGACATCAATCAGGTCATTCCGGATACCCACCGCAAGGGTACCCCCCAGCACCCGGGGCATACCCTCCTCAGGGGTACCCTCCTCAAGGGTACCCTCCTCAGCAAGGGTACCCACCATCTGGGTATCCGCCCTCTGGATATCCTCCTGCCGGTGGATACCCACCAGCTGGCTATCCTGGTTCATCTGCGCCATCCCATCAAGGTATTGCTCCATATGCTGGTGAACCTTCTATGGTCTATTTATTTCGCATGAGCTGTTAAATTGCATGGTGTTAATTTGTGTATGATGACTGGTGCAAATACCGGGCAATGTCTGTGAAGAGAGCAAGAGAGACGGAAGGGAGAGGGGGTGACTGATTTCCTTGTATCGAGCCAGTCGTCTCTTGTATCGTGTCTGATTTTCATGCCCACTACTGATCCATGAATCTCATTTCCTGCAGGGCATGGACCTGGTATGGGAGCGATGCTAGCTGGGGGTGCAGCCGCAGCAGCAGCCGCGTACGGGATGCACCAGCTGCAAGGTTCTCATCATGGCGGACAAGGGGGGTCTCATCTTATGGGCCATGGGGGGTCTAATCTTATGGGACATGGGGGGTCTCATCACATGGGACAAGAGGCTTACTATGGGCACGGAGGATACGAACAAGGACACGGTCATGGTTACGGAGGATATGAACAAGGACACGGTCATGGTCACGGTCACGGTGGCAAGTTCAAGCATGGGAAGCATGGGAAGCATGGGAAGCATGGCAAGCATGGATCGTTCGGGGGGAAGTTCAAGAAGTGGAAGTGACTTCCAAGTGTTTGACGATGGGCGGAGTTTTAACTCGTAATAATCTCTCTTGGCACCTCACATACTGTTTTCAGGTCCATTTGTGTTTGGTTATGGCCTTGAATGATTTATATGAATAAACCTACTACCTCTCTGTTTGATTGTATGTGTGAATTAGACAAGAAAATAGACATTATGAATTACCAATCTTGTAATTGCAATGGTTAAGGCAGTGGTTTGAATTATTTTTTGGGGATTTTGGTGTTCGGTCATCGGTGGTGGTGGTGGTGTCTTGATCTGTGCATGAGAAGCATATGTTGAGATGGTGTAGAATATGGAAGCATCTTTTTTCCTTAGATGGTTTGAACTGTCTTGCTGAGCAGTGGGTGGTTCTTCACTAAGGGAGTGGAAAAGGGATCATAGGTTGGAAATGCAAACAAATACCAGACCATAATTCATCGTGTAAGGCTTAACCTTGTTGCGCGTCTATTTTCTGTCTGGCTAAGAGCATCTCCAGGCCTTGCTCAAATTTTTTCTCAAATCTGAGTAAAAATTTAAGTAAACTCATTCTGATCTTGAGTATTTCAGTCCTTGATCAAATTTGAGTAAAAACCGATTTGATACAAGTATTCCAGCCCTTTTACTCAGATTTTTTATTTAAATTTGAGTAAAACTCAACATTGGATGGCACGTTTGTAGATAGAAAGGCTCTGGGAGATGACCGTTAGAATTTTGTATTGGATTTGAGTCTACCAATTTGGTGAAAAAATGGAGTGATACTCAATTTGGTACAAGTCTGAGTAAAGGAGTGGAGCTGTCTTCTTAGGTGATTTTATTCAGATTCAAATCTGAGTAATGATTTGAGTAAGGGTTGGAGATACCCTAAGCAGTGAAGAGTGTTGGAGGACCATCCTAGTTGCAAATCTATAACCATTGTTCAAAATCTTCTAAAATTTTTTAAAATTTTTCAAAATATTTTTATTTTTGCGACCCTCGAAACGAAATGTGGGTGATAGAAATATTCCAAAATTTATCGAAATTTTTAAAATTCTCTGAAATTTTGAACCTCAACTCCTAAACCCTTAAAATTAAAATCCTAAACTTTAAACCCTCAAAGCAGATCATTTGACTTCTTCGGTGTGATTTTTTTCGAAAATTTGTTTTGGGATGTGCGATATACCATATAACACTAACTTGGGAAGATCAATTCAACGAAAAATGCATTCAAATGTTTGTTCGATCAAATTGAAGTGTACTTTTCTGAAAGTTTCAAATATAGTAAATCTTAGATTCCTTTCAATTAATCCGTTTTTAATTGTTTAATTAATATGATGTTCTTGGAAAAAAAAAATCAGGTCTTAATATTGATGAAGTCACTCAAACTTTGGATATGTTGCAAGTTTTAGACCATTATGTAGCTGTACAATACTACAATATACATATAAATACACACTATATGGACCTCCTAAACCTTTGATAGAGTAGAAATATGATTTAAATATTTCACAATATGTATCTATACTTGATTTATGATTGTCAAGAGTTTCGTTAAAAGAATAAATCATCTTAATGATGTTTCTATCATTTCTATAAAACAATAGTATTTCTACACTGTCGAAATATTTCCACGCAATATTTTCATAATCCATAGTATGAAAATATTACCGAAATCAAAATTTTGAACCTTGTCTATAATATAAAAAGCAAACCCCAGGTTACTGTAGTGCTACAGTAATTGGTTTTTTTTTTGTTCTCTCTCATAAGTGGTCGTGTTTTTTTTTTGGGGGGGGGGGGGGGGGGGGGGGCTTAGTGAGCCGTCCAAGACAAAGAGACTGATTAATCGATTAAACTAAAAGACTCTGAAAACCTGTGGACGAAAATACCCTCTAATATGTTTTAAATTTTCTTTGCAATGCCACCGAACCATTGAACACCAAACCTGGCCAGATTTATCCGCCTCGGCTGCTCGCTGCCGCCATACCCCACCTCCTCCATCCTCACCGTCGGTGGTTACTGTCGGGGCTGGGGTGCGATGCACCGGTCGGCGGTGGCTGCCGTCGAGGTGGGGTGCAATACACTAGCCGGAGCCCCACCTCCTCCCTCCTCACCGGCGTTGGTCGCATCGAGAGAAATAGATGTGAGAAGAGAGCAGGGAAAGGTTAATTTCAGGTTTACTAAAAAAAAGATAGAGACCTTAGGCTAAAAGAAACTTTAGGGGTGTCCTGTTCACAGAATGGATCTCTTGTCTGGGATCTCTCACACATTAACCCCCTTTTCTTTTATTCTCTCCGTGGGCGGCATCAGAGCAATCCGCCCTGGAAGGAAGCAGTTGGATGTGTGATTCAATCATTCGGTGCTGCCTTCAGACAGCCGGGTTACTAATCCGTGCGATTCACAAGCTTTGTCTGTCATCCGTTCCCGGGCCTCTTATAGTCTTATGGGAGAAAAACTTTGATATAACCGTGATAAATACTGATCTGGCATCACGAGCCAATCACAACCGCCCGAGCATCTCTCATGCACTCGGCCAGGTTCATCGTTGCCGATGACAACCACCACGACAGGTGTATTGCACTCAACCCCAACTGAATCTCTTAGGTTACTCCAATTTAAACGGTGATTACAAAGTGAGGGGTTGGCTCCGATGTTCATGATTGGCCCGTGATGCCAGATCAGTATTTATCATGGTTATACCAAAGTTTTTCGCCTCGCCTGGGGGTAAGACTAGTCTTTGGAATATGACTGATAACTTGATAGTCTCTCAAGCTTCAAGACAACAGAGCGAGCTGATCTTCATTTCTTTCTTTCTTGCTCTAAAGAAAGAAACAAATGCATTGGCTTCGTTGGAGTCGCATTTCCATGATTTTAGGGTTCCCAACCGCCGGCAACGCATAAAGGAGGACATCATTCTATGTACTGACTCTTTTCAGAGATCACAACCAACTTCTGTTAGAATGGAAACCAAAGAAAACTGCATCTATTGAGCTAGGCCACAATTCAAATAGACTTCTCGACTTTACAAGTCAGAAAAATTCTAATGCTGTGTTCTTTTCCTCGGAGTTGTAACTCCCAGGAAATAGATCTCCCGGGAAATGGGTCCATTATCATGCTCCTCCCATAAAAACATAAAACAGTGACCTTGGAATATGCTTTCACCATGAGGGGAGGGGGGGTTACAAGTCTTAGGTTCTTGTTGAGAAATGAAATCCCGCAAAAAGAAGGGCTTTCATTTCCTGGGGAACAAGCAAACATACAAGCCCTAACATGGGAATGAACCCTCTTCCTGAAAGTTCCAACTCCCAGGAAAAGAACACAGCTGATTAAACGGACACCACAGTGGCTAAGATCGGCGAAATGCTTCCACATGCTACATATTAGGTATATCCCTCTGTAGGTATCACATTGACTAGCAAAATTGATGAACCACGACCCGTGTCCCGGTATAAACCCAAAATTTCTGGATAGCACATCATTATCCGTGATATTTATACACAGGCTTTACATATAAGAGGTTTAAGAGAGAACGAAGCGATCTCAATTGTCAATTCTCAGATCGCATGCGCTAGGCCCAGTTCATCTTCGAAGTCATCACCCTCTTCAAAGAGCTTCAGAAACCGGGCCTGGTCCTGTTCCCTCTTTCTCTTCTGCCAGTATCTGTACACAGCCACTGATACGAGGACGGTTACAATAGCAGCCGATGCACAGATGATTATCACCAGAGCGACATTCATTTTCTTTTGCGTAATGTCCGTCCCTGAGCTAGAAGCTTGATCGGAGCCTACAGGGATAAGACAACACAATCAGTATTGATGTGGCATTTTTGACTCTTTCATAATCCAGCATTATTTTTAAAACTCAGCCGATACCAGTACAAAACGACCAGTTTTTTGGCCTACCGCAACGGGTATCCACCTGAAACACATACTTCCCCCGTATCGGATGAGTTCAACTCGGTATCCGCCCGTATTGATCGACACGCACCTGTATCGGCCAGTACGTCTGAGTTCAACTCGGTAGTGATTTTTCTATATTTTTTTCAATTTATTTTTTTTAAAAGTCAGTAGTGGTTTTGGCAAAACCGGCCGATACTGAGTCGTACCAACCGGTACACTCAGTCCAGGGCCAACCGGTACTAATACCTGTATTTTAAACCTTCTCCAAGATTAATATTAAGTTATATGCTCCGATGTAAAATGTCTTCGGACCACTTTTATCATCATACGATCGCATCATCATCCAAGTCTTATCTCGTTAAGATGAAGTCAAAACATACGGAAGATTGACAAGAATTTTTCGACCAGCTATCAAACCTGGCATCAACCCTCTAAGGTAGGTGTTGAATGCCCGGCCAAAGTCAACATGGCAAGAGAGCGACATGCCATGGAACCTAACAGGCAAGTTGGCAGGTCGGTAGACTTTCTGTGTTGATTACACAGTTTAAGCTCATGTAACCAAGGAGCAACAAAAAAAGAAATTTAAAAAATCACATATGATATATAATTAAAGTAACACACAGATTGACCTTTATTTCTTCACAAATTTCTTAATTTATACATCTATCATTGTGTGATTTATAAAGCTCAATTTTTTTAAAAAAAAATAAACCATATATTGAATGTGTTAGTTGTCAGGCCAGGAAACATCAGATGAACAACAAAGCTCACACTAAAATCATCCTACTAGAAGTATGGATATTGTTACAGCATGAAAATAAACATATTTAAAGGATTAAAAAATAAAGAGGAGGCATTATAACGCACCGATAGAAGCGGTGCACTGGGGACATATAAACGTGGCATTGAATTCCTTGTCCTTAGAATGCGTATATTTTCCATCGACAAAATTATCAGGACAGAGCTCCCACTCGTCAAAAACATCATCAGATTTTAGAATGTCCTCCTCGTACAAGCCGCACCGCTTGCATTTCTTGTCCGGAAGTTCTGTTAGAGGCTGCAAATAAGATGATGCACCATGCTTGATTGCTTTCAGACATTCTTTATGTCTATGGAATGAAAATAAAGCTTTAATAGACTTATGGTCTATCACATACAAACCAAGAAAATTGCAAAGAGGACTCTGCATGAAGTAGAGAAGTGGTGGTGGATAAGTGGTTTCTGAGTTGCACGACATGGAAAAAGACCTCAGGCACATTACAATGTTACTACAAGATTGCGAGACACATGAAGCCATAGATTTACCGAGGGGAATTAAGTGGCTTATCATTTGCAAAGGCAACATGGATTGTGAAGTTCTCGTGGTTATGCATAGAACACGGCAGTGATAAAACAAGGGAATTGTTATGTTGACAAGCTGATATGAACAAACTGGTGATAGAGAATGACCCATTGAAAATCAAACTATTGATAGTGAAATAAATTTTGTGAAGAATAATATTTGTTTTTTTGTCAATATACTATCAGGAGCATCTTTAAGGAGGTGGAACCGATTTAAAAAAGAAAATATGCCTCTTATCTAATAGATGATGAGTAACATTTTCTTGATGGAAAAGATAAAACTGAGCATGTCATCTAGTTCATACATCATCAAATAAACCACACATTCCTACACTAGATTGAATATTATTGAATATTCCAAATGTATTTCTAACCCAAGGATGGCATTACAAAATAGTTCAATTAAAATAATTGACGTGGGGATGGCCTTGAAGATGATGTCAAAGGGCAAGGCATTATGACCTAATGGGATAAAGTTGATGTTTGGGAAATTTTAGGAGGAACCACGTTAGTTTGGGGAAATAGTTTATTAATGTTTTTTTTTTTTTGAAAAATCCCTCGATTATGGTGTGTGTCGGGGAGGGGAGGGGGGGTTATTCAAAAAAGATCAAAATAGATTACGAAGCTATCATTTGATCTTTGCTTAAATTTCACCGGAAGTCCTTTAGCTAGAAACTTCGCCAGACAACATATGTGTATGAGAACATCCTCCTAGGAGACATACTTATTATGGAAGATTTGTTTATTTTTAAAGGTATGATGGAAGTTTTGTTTTTTTTTAAAGGTATGATGGAAATCTTGTTGTTCGGCTCAGACAACGTACGCGTATGAGAACATCCTCCTAGGAGATGTATTTATGATGGAAGTTTTGTTGTTCCGCTCAGCTTAGATGGACCAGGAAGTAGCAATTACCAGCAAATCCCACATCTGTCTCAGCTTTGGAAGGATTCGTTTCCTCCTCCAAACTATCCACTATCCAGAGTGATTGTAGGCTCCCCGGTTCAGTTTTGATAGTTTGATGTGAAGCCGGTTCTATAGGACATTCTAGGTCTGTCAAAAGAAGGGGCAATGAAGAAGCAAGACGGTGGAGTCCTATTCATGTACTCCGCGAACACTGCAAGTCAGATTTGATAGACTTGGCAACCTTCTCTAGAAAACATAGAGAATGCCATATGATTAGAGATTTATAACATATATTTGTTAGAATAAGTTGATGGACAAGATTGCTTTAATTATTATTTAACTAAGGTCACATCACGAATTTATGGCTTAGTAATGATGGAACAAAGATTTAAGAAAAGTAAAAAAGTACAAAGATTTAATTTGGCTTCATGCAAGGAAGGCCACTAATGGAGGTTATTTTCATGATGAGACAAACGAACGGAAGGATTAAAGAAGCCAAAAAAATATACACGGTCTTTGTCGACTAGGGAAAGCTTACAATATATGTAATTTGGTAGGCATTACTAATTTAGGTTTGATGATGCAGAATGAATGTAAGTGTGCAACCTAAACTTATATGCAAGTAGAAAAAATGGTTGGTCTCCTAGATCTAGTCCTAGGCCAATGCAACAAATATGAATGAGCGGACAATGTTGAAACTAAGCCCAATTTCAAATAGAGTAATAAAATAATAAATACAGCAGAGGTGCAAATATTTCAAGAAGATATTATGAATTAAAATAAAGATTCTCCCTTTGAAAGTCTTCGATAGACTACAGTTCTAAACACGACCCATACTTAGTACACGTCGTACTCCGTGGTAGTCCATTGAAAATCCACACGATTATGTCTAGATTATTCAAATAATGGAATCCTCAACAAGAGTCTACGTGGGTGCGTATGTATTGCGGTCATGGCTTGTGCGTAAGCGTAATCCTAGTACTTCTCCAATAGTTTGTCGTCTTCCTTGTTGTCAAGATTTTATTAAACCAATCAGTTAAAACCAAATTCAAGTTTTTCCTAAGATTTTTCAAACTTCAATTGGTATCCCATCTGGGCTCAATGCTTTACCTTTATACATTATTGTCAAAGCCTCCTCCACTTCAGCTATTTTAATTGCATGAAAGTAAACATATCAATCCTAACTTGTGATTGTTCTAAATACACTCCTTCATTGGGGTTCTCATTCATTAATTTCTGAAAGTAGGCTTTCCATCTATCTGTAATCTCATCTTCCTTCACCATGATATTATTTCCTTCACTTTTGATGCATCTAACTTGATCTATATCTCTAGTTTCTGTTTATCACATTCTAGCTAGTTTGTATATTTCTTTATCACCTTCCATTGAAAATATATAGAAGCTACATAATAGTGATCCACATTGTTGGAATGTGACATGTTAACAACATAACAATTAATTAGTTTGCATCAACAAATTAGGATGAACATGGATTCAGAGCACAAACCTTCAATAATCTTTATGCAGGCCATCATTGTACCACCAATATGCATTTAAAAGAAGGAATATTCAAATTATAATGTAAAACAAGAATTAACTCCGAGGTGAAATATTAATTTTATTTCCTTGATATCCATCAATTATGGAAAATACAGAGTTCACCATGGAGATTAGGGGTAGTAATGGCCTGACCTGAATGTTAGGTTATGAACTTATGGATATAAAATTTCGCATCCAAACAAGATTCAGGTAGGGTATGGGTATAAAAACTATACCCGATCAATTTTCGGGTATGGGTATGGGTACCTCAATAACTATACCCGATTGCTCCATTGGCATATACCACTATAGATTTATATAAATCGGGTTGGATTTAAAATAAGCTTGTTCCTTTTATGAACATCGCAAATGAGAATTATCCACATATTTTCAATATTGTAAGTGAGAATTATGTCCATTAAAAAATTCACATAAAATCAAGTCTTAAAAAAGAATTTAGAAAACATGTATTGTATAAAAACACAAAACTATACAAGATACATACCCAAAATCTAAACCAAAACCCAAAACCTGAATGCGGGGGCGAAGCTACAAGGTGTGAGATATCCTAGAAGAACCTATGAAAAAATCGAGACTCGAGAGGGCTTTACATTGGCCCCAACAAGTAGATACTTCGAAGGATCCATGGAGAAATCAAGAAAGGTTACATTGACCCCAACAACAAAGAAAAAAAATTGATAAAAAAGAAACAGAAAGGGACCATTACCCATGGAGAATCGAAACTTTCATCGACAACAAAAAAAAAATTGAAAAGAAAAGAGAACTTAGCGCGTTTTACTGTACATTAGCCCCAACACAAAAAAAAAAAGACCATTTTATATTACATTGGCTCTATGAAAAAAGAAAAAGAAAAAGAAAAGAACCATTGGAGAAATAAGGACACCTATCAACCCAACAAGAAAACAATGGAATGAGACAAAGCCATATAACTTTTAAACCTTGACCAATTAAAAAAATTGAATGAAAACAAAACCCAAGGGAGGGCTCATCATCCATCCATATATAGGGTAAAATAGAAATATCAAAATATGACCATTGATCAGACTTCTGGGCAGATTGGGGATGATCATGAAGCCGTATAGTCGTGGTCCCATGAAAGTGCATTATGTGCAGGTGCTACTTTAGGAAAAGGCTCTCTCACAAAAAAGGGAGAAAAAAGGCACCTGTAGCCATTGAATTAGGCCATATCAAGCTGGACTGCAACCTACAGGAGTAATAGGATCATGATGGGTGCGACAAGCCAACACAGGGCTTCACCAAGTTTCTCTCGATTGGGAAGTGATGCACTCTGTACCGTCTGATGAAGTGCAGAATTGCTGGAATCGTGCGATTCACCATTTGTGCCGTGCAACCCATAATGGGTCCCGACTGAGAGAAACTGGAGAAGCCCCAAATGGAGGACTCGAATCTGATAGCAACTTGATGGGGAGAGCGTGGGGCGATCTGGCGGCTGCCTTGTGTTGTCCATACGAAAAGTTGGGCACTTGAACGAGGTAGCATTTTATTTTTGGGTCATTTACAAATTGGCCCCTATAATCTTCTCTATTTACATATAAACTCTTATAAAAGTGATATTTACATATAAACCCCTCAATTCATTAATATATTACATATAGGCCCCTACAGTTTGTTGACATCCAAAACAAGAGAATATTTTTTATTTCATCCTTAATATTTTACCTAAATTCTGTAAATACCCCTCTAATGTGAGAATTCTTCAAGTTAGATTCAGGCAATGTTTATATTTGTTTTGGATTAAGTCCATGTTCAAAAAAGATAGATCAATTTAAGTAATTAAAACCATAGTTGTCAAGGCGTCAAGGCGAGGCTAGGCGCTCGGAGGGAGCCTAGGCGCGCCTAGGCGTGGCCTTATGTGCATAGGAGTGACCTTATGTGCATAGGCATTCTCCAGCAGCACGGGTATATATGTATAGTCTATACTTGCAGGTATATATGTAAGAGAAAGCAATATAACACCTTACTAATATGAAATTGAACATATTATAGTCAAATGCATGCAACACAATGACACATACATCGTATAAACAAGTAAACAACAAAAGGAACAAATAGAATGCAAACACTTGCTAACATAAAATTGAGCATATTCTAATCAAATGCATACAACACAATGAACACATAGTATAACAAGTATACAACAACAAAATGAACAAAGAAGATAGGGGCGAGTTGGGTTTTACTTAAAAAAAAAAAACAAAAATCATTGCCTAAAACTAGGCGTGCGCCTAGGCCGACGCTTAGTGAGGTGCGCCTGGGGGCACTGGGGCCTAGCTGTCTCCGTGCGCCTAGGCCCGCACCTTGACAACAATGATTAAAACTATGGGTAAATCAATTATCTCCCCTTTAGATTAATGAAATAACATAGCCGAATGAAGGAATATATCTAAATATTTCTTCATTTTGGATGCCAACTATAGGGGTTGATATGTAAATATTAGATGATTCAAGGGGTTTGTATGTAAATATTGACTTTATAGGGGTTTATATGTAAATTGTGAATATTACAGGGGTGGATTTGTAAAAAACCCTTTTTTTATATAGATCTATGGGGGGCAACACAACATTTTAGGCCTCGGACGTGGGACAAAAATAGGAGGCCAGCATAGTGTTTTGTGTTCAGCTTAGAACACCCCAAGGCATACCATAACAGGACACATAAATCAAGATTTTCAGCTGCTTCCCCGCCTCCCCCATTCTACGGGTCTCCACCCGTGCCTGAATGGGTATGGGTTGGGTATGGTTCGTATGGACCTTCCCATATCTGAATGGGTATGGGTCAAGAATGGATAGAGGTAAGGTCCGACCATAACCCAACCCATTGCCACCCCTAATGAAACCCATATTTCTTTAAATTATGAAGCTTGTTTGTTTAAATTATGAATCTATTTTTACATTCTACTTAAGTGGCATCAAATTGATAACAGATGCCAAAGTAGGATATAATATTTCTTTAATTTATAAAATAGCTGATAGCAAAGTATGACCCGTGAATCTGATTCGAAATGGTTAAAGGCCTGGTGTTTATGATTGCATCAGTGCTAATGTTTCTATATGACCATTTTACTTTTCACATCAAATAAATGATTCATATAGCCTAAATGATAACAAAACAGAAAACATCAAGTTTGAACTATGTAGATTATGCAATTGCTACAAACCTGCCAAGATTCCTCGCCCTTGAAAGTGTATAATACATGCGTTTCCTTCACATCTGGTAAAATTGTCTTGTTCTCTCCTTTACAGTGAAAATAAACTATTGGTTTGGTAAGAAACCAGTCATGAGTATTGAAAATTTGGATTGAACCAAGTGTAACATGCCTTGATGAAAGAATTCCTGCAAAAGTGTAGCTGGCTATCACTATTTTCACAGATTAAAAAAGTGAAGCATCTACACACTCAACCTTCAAAATGCAATAATGAGTAAAAACAATCAAACATGTGTCCTACGACTTGGGAGCATATTATAATCAATTATCAACATAAAGGAGTGAACCCTATTATCGATGGTTAACTTCAAATTTCCAGACAAATGATAGAATATAGAAGTTACCATTCGTCTTAAAAAATATAGCATATGGAAACCATATATGTATACCTGAACTTCAAAGTTCATAGAAATTTGCACTCCAAATCGAGAAGGAAAACTTGACTCATGACAGGAAACATGTTGCATACTAGTTACTACTTACTAACAATCGTAACATACTTGCAGTGATCTGCGATATTAAACTGAAAATATGTTGCATACTAGGAAATATGTTTCTAACAATCGTAACGTACTTGCAGTGATCTGCGATATTAAACTGAAAAATACTACTTCCATCACATGCTTTCTACAGTATACTCAAATGTTAAATATGATAATGCAAGCAGTTGAAGAGAGTAATTACATTACAATCCATTTCCTATATGATATATTACAACATATCTTATGTTTTTTTGGGTAAATCAGATAGAGAGCGCATTACATGTTAAATTCAGTCACATGCACTGGAATGTTATGTATGTTTTAGGCACTTGGCCAACAGATTGCACTTGTTATATTCATAGATTCTACAGGACAGCCATATAAATGAATTCTGCATAATCACAATGTCAAGTGTGATCATCAGTTAAACAGCTATTAAGATAATAACATTCATCTTGCATGGAAGAACTCAAAGAAATTTTTTGAGAACTCCTTTCTTCTAGATTGAATCTCTATAAAAGCGGGCTGGAAGGGAGACAGTGATTGCTGATTGATTAATGCACTGTTTTAAAACTTGGGCAAAACTCAGCCAAGTTGGACCGAGTTTACTTGACTCGACCAAGTTTCGAGCTGAGTTATTTAGCCGAGTCGAACAAAGTTGTGATAAAACTCAGCCGAGTCAGATCAAGTTTACTGAGTTTACTCAACTCGGCTGAATTTCGAGTCGAGTCCAAGTTTTGAGTTTCTGAACAATGGATCAAACCAAGTTGGGACAAAAGTCGGCTGAGTTGGATCGAGTTTACTCAACTTGGTTGACTTTCGAGTCAGCTCCGAGTTTCTGTACAATAGATTAATGTGCATGGAAGGTTTCACGCAGTCAATGGAGAAAGTGACGTATGTGGCCTTTTCACAATTTCTCTGTGGAAGAGAGGAAGAATTTGATCCCTTCTTCTGTGATGAGATGTAAGAAGAGCCCTTCAGGGAAATTCTAGTCGAGGACCGTAACACGGAAGTACTGAACAAGATGGTAGCTCATGTAATTTCTGGCATTTAGATGTGAAAGGAATGCTTAAAAGTTGAGAAATGGAGATATGCCGGGATGTCTAAGACTAGGGCTACTCATGCTGTGTATATCGATGTTGAGAAACATCCTGCAATCTCAAGTGGGCCAATTTTCTAAAGGATTTCAGCGGTGGGGGGTTTTTTTCATCTTGTTAGGTTGTCTCCATGCCCAACTGTGTCGTGTGTGTGTGTGTCCTTTAGGAAGTATTAACAATGGTTTATAATAAAATTGTGGATGACATAACTTCTCAATAAAGCATAAGAATATGAGTGATAACACAAATCAAACAGGTCTCTGAATAAATATAGCACTAAGACAACAATTGGACTTTAAAAAAAAAACCAACTGGACAGATTAGGAGGACTTTGTCCTAGACTTTATCTTACTGCCATAGGGCATTTCTCCTCGTTACATCCATATAGACATATGTAACTTCAATATTGTTGCCTCAAAGATAGTTGACCATACTAACCAATTACCTTCCACTACATATAAGTTTTGTAACTCACCTCAAAATAAATGCTTAAAGAAAATGAAGTGGTTTAGAGTCCTACCTCGTGTGTGTTGTGCCCGATCGGTTGCGGGCGACCATATGTGTGCGCGTGTGAGCATGTGTGCTCGGGCTTCTTCTTTTTTGGGTTGGGTGTTTGGGGGGTGATCTGCTCAATTTTTAGCTAATTAGATTTAGATTCTGTCTATATATAGTAGTACTCAATTTTCCTAATGTCGGGATTCATATGCTCTGACACCAATCGACAAGGAGTAAAGATCAAATCCTATTATTTAACAACCAAAATTGTACCTTCGTGGGGCCCAAATAGAGAATGTGGGAGAGGGGTCATGGTCCCACACTCTCCTTACGTGAGGGGCAAGGTATGGTTCTTCTATTATTCTTTTTTGCCATTCGATGATATATAGTGGCAGGTGGTCCTTATTTCTCAATTATTTCTTATTTTCAAAATTATCTAACCACCCAAAAGACTAAATATCCCCCTACTTGGCCCAATTTACAACCAACACTAATAGTATTGAAAAAACATGAAACAAGTTCAAAAAATCCCAACAAGTAGAAAGACTCCTCGAACCTCATAAACTATTAATAGGACTCAAAAGGATTCATATTTGAGTCAGATTCTCAACTTAAGTGGCTGAGGGGTGTTTCTATAACAGTGAAAAGGGGGTGTGGTAATGGCCTTTGGATTTAGATCTAAGATTTGAGGCTTAAAGGGTAATAGTGGAGGGGTTAAATGGGGAAAGGGGAATAGAATTAGGAGGGCCACGGTTAGGTTTTCTTTTTGTTTCAGGTTTTTGAAGGGGCGGAGAATGGGGTGGCCGATGAAATAAAGGCAGCAATAATGTAAGAAATCCCTTTCTTCTTTCTGTCCCTTTTTTTTTATCTCTTTGTTTCCTTTCTTTTCCTTCTTTCCTTCCTCCCTTTTCCTTCTTTCTTCTTTCATTTTCTTGCCTTTCTTTCACGGTTTTTTTGAACCAGATTGCAGCAGCAAGAGGGGCAATGGTGACGGGTTTGCTGATCGGTGGGTGCACGGTGAGGGGTTTGCTGATCGGCGGGTGCAGAGGAGGGTTGCTGATAGCGAGACAGGCGGCAAGGTGGACATGGTTGTGCTTGGGCAAAGATGGCAACGGGGTGCAGCAGATTCGAATGGCAAATATGATTAGGTATGCAAAGCTCTGAAACCAACTTGACGTAGGCATGTCGATCGGAGACCGACAGGATGGAGGTGGAGGTGGAGATGGAGGGGGTGCAATCTTTTGGGTTAAGTATTTTTCTTCTATAAAATAAGATGACTCGTGCGGATGCACCATGGGAGAGTTGAGAGTAAAAGGGGACAAAGAGTGGGCAAAACGGGGATAGAATGGGACAGAGAAGATCTACGCCAGAACAGAGACGAGTCGAGAGTAAAAGGGAGGGTACAACCTGGAATCCACCAGGCCTTCTTGGCACACCAAGAACATGGAAGAAGACGATCCATCTATCTTTTTATCATAAACATTCAATAATATTCTTATTATATCGCATATCCTTTTATAGGCCTCTAAGGAGATAAACATGAAAACTAAAATAACAAATCAAATCTAAGTCAATCCTACATTACAATTGTTAATGTATATACCGGGTCGGGTTCTATGTACAGTCGGGTCAGGTTCTATGTGCATACATGTACTTATATATTGGGCTTCAGTCCCTCGATGAGATTTATTCCATTCTCTCCAAACCATAACCGTCTTCTCCTAACATGGTATCAGAGCTCTAGGGTTTCTCGCGCGACGATGACGACGGCAGCCACCTCCGGTCTCCCCCTCCACCCGACAGTCCACCTCCGGCCTCCCCTCTACCCTCCGGCCACCTCCCGGCCCCTCCCATTGTCCGACAGCACCACCCCGACCTCTCCCTCCGCCCGACAGGCTCCCTCCGCCCTCCCCTCTGCCTTCCGATCACCTCCCGGCCCATCCCACCGCCCGACAGCCCCCCACCAGCCCATCCCACCGCCCGACAGCCCCCACCCGACACCCGACAGGCCCCCTCCGCCCTCCCCTCTGCCCTTCGCTCACCTTCGGCCCATCCCCTCGCCCGACAGCTCCCCCCCGACAACCGACAGGCCCCCTCCGCCCTCCCCACTGCCCCCCCGACCCCTCCCTCCGACTGACAGCACCCCCCAACCCCCCCGACCCCTCCGTCCGCCTGACAGCCCACCCTCCAGCCCCCCCCCCCCCCCCCGGCCCATCCCCACCACCCGACAGCACCACCCCAGCCCTCCCGACCCCTCCCTCCGCCCGACAGCCCTCCGATCACCTCCTGACCCCTCTCCCTCTACCCGACAGGCATCCCCCACCCGCAAGCCCTCTCCCGGCTCCCCCCTCCTTTGAGCTTCCTCCATGGCGTCTCCTACAGTGCCGTCCGTCGTTGCGATCTCTCCACCGATGAAGGCGGTCACCTTTCAGTTGTCCTCGGCTAGCAACTGGCCTGATTGGTCGCTCACCGTCGAGACCGTGCTCTCCAGTCGTGATCTTTGAGGTCACATCACCGGCGATGATCGTCCTCCAGTTGCCTCCTCCGGCTCCTCCTCTGTCACCAGCAGTGTCGCGTCTTATGCTGCGACTGCTACCACCACCGTTCTAAAAAGCGGTCCGGGCGGCCGCCTAGGCGTTTTAGAGGGTTGGCCGCTCCGCTTCAGCATTAAGCGGCACTGCAGACGGGTTGAACAAAGGCGGGCGCCTAGGCGGGATCCGACCCGCCTAGGCGCCCGCCTAGGCGGGTAAAAGGCGGGCGCCTAGGCGGGTTTCAAGTAGGCTCCGGGCTGGCGGGCAGATTAGTAATAATTTTTCATAAAACCCCGACCCCACTCGATCCCCTCCTCCCTTTTCACTACATAACTAGATATCCTAGATATCCCAAAGGCTCAAAAGCTGCTCTCTTTCCCCTGCCTCGCAGTTAACCCTGACCCCACCCGATTCCCTCCTTCCTTTTCATAAAACTTTTATATTCAGATCGGTTGTTTTGATGTTTGCATATGTAAAACTTTCTATTATTGTTTTTTTATATAGAATTATGAATTTATATATATACATACATATAGAATATATAAAATATATTTTATATAGGTGGGCGCCCGCCTTTTTCTCCGGGCGCCCGCCTAGTCGTCCGCCTTCCGCCTTGAAACCATTTGACCGCCTGCCTTCCGCCTTCCGTTTTTTAAAACATTGGCTACCACGGCAGCCACGGTTGCTGCTCTCACGTGGCGTCACCACGATCAGGCCATCCGGGCCTATCTCCTGGACTCCGTTGCTCGTCCGCTCCTTGCCCCCATCGACCGCCTTCCCACAACGCGCGCGATGTGGGAGTATCTCCGAGGCCGGTTTCTCCCGCGCAGTGGCGCCCGCCGGCATCAGCTTATTTGTGACTCGCAGTCTGCTCGTCAGGGGGAGCGTACGATTCAGGACTTCTTCAGTCTGATGAGTGCCTACTGGCATGAGCTGGACTCCCTGATCCCGGAGCGGTGTGCTTGCCCACGCTCTAGGGATTTCCAGCGCTACCTTGATGAGGGCCACCTGCACCAGTTCCTGGCAGTGCTTCGGCCGGACTTTGCTCTCATCGCTGCTCAGCTCCTGCACCGTGAGCCACTCCCTCGGCTAGAGGATGCTCTGCTCGCCTTGGTCGATGAGGAGACACGCCTTCAGACTCAGGGCGCTCGTCCTCCTCCACTTGCTCCTAGCTCCGACACCGTCCTGGCGGCCGGGTTCTCCGATGAGGCTGTCTTCTGTCACTACTGCAAAGAGCCCGGACACATGAAGCGTGAATGTCCTACACGTCCTCCACGCAACCCCCGCTGGGGTCCGAATGAGAAAGCATCACGCTAGGCTCCTGCTTCCCGGGATAATCGACAAGGCAATCGAGGTGGACGGAACCGTGGACGTGGTCCGTCCTCCTTCCGCCACTTTGGTGGTACAGCGGCTACTGTAGAGCCCTCGACGCTCTCCACTGCTACCACTGCACCTTCTTCAGCGCCTGAGCTGGACCGTCTTCAGCGCCTCGAGGAGCTCCTCTTTCGCCACCTAGCCTCCACCGGCTCCGCGACTGCTCACGGCTTGTCTGCCACCTCTGGTACTACTGCACCATGGATCTTCGATTCGGGTGCCTTCTGTCACCTCACCTTTGCTCCATTGTACTCACTGACTGTTCTCCTACTCCCACTAACCTAGAGATCCGCACTGCGGATGGGACTTTAGTCCCTATTCCGCAATGTGGATCCATCACCACTACCTCTGATCCTTCTGGTCGTCTGACCCTGCCCCATGTCCATCATGCCCCCCGTCTTAACATTAATCTGATTTCTATCAGCTCTCTTTGCGACTCTGGACTGACTGTCACCTTCACCCTTTCTGTTTGTGTTGTGCAGGATTCGCGGACGGGTCAGAGGATTGGGCTGGGCCGTAGAGCAGGAGGACTTTACCAGCTGGACCATCTACATGTGTCTTCTGTTCCTGTTGCGTCTGTCATGTCTGTTACTTCTGATGCCGACCTGTGGCACAGAAGGTTAGGTCATATATCGAGTGATCGACTCAAAAGTATTTTCCGATCAGGCGCTTTGGGTCGAGCGTCCTTCTCCCCTCTCTCTGTTTGTACGGGTTGTAGACTGGCAAAGCATCTAGCTCTTCCATTCTCTACTGGTGCTTCCCAATCTGATGCTTTATTTGATTTAGTACATTCTGACATTTGGCACCTGTTGCATCTATTTATGGTTTCATGTATTATGTGTGTTTTATCGATGACTACTCTAGGTACACCTGGGTTTATCTTATGCGTCACCAGTCTGAAGTCCCTCACATCTTTAGGAGATTCACCACTATGATACACACTCAATTTGAGCGGTGTATCAAGACTTTTCGATCTGATTGTGCCAAGGAGTATCTCTCATCTGAGATGCGTGAGATTCTTCAATCTCACGGCACTCTTCACCAGCAGTCCTGTCCCCACACCCATGAGCAGAACGGAGTTGCCGAACGCAAGCATCGTCATGTCCTTGAGACCGCACGAGCCTTGCTTCTCTCTGCGTCTGTTCCTCACTCCTACTGGGCTGAAGCTATCATGATGGTTGTCCACCTCATCAATATCACTCCGTCGTCTGCTCTGTCCGGTGCCACCCCATATGAGCGCCTTCACTCCAGCCCACCTGACTACTCTCTTCTTCGCACGTTTGGCTGCACGTGCTTCGTTCTTCTTCCTCCCCATGAGCGCACCAAACTCTCTGCGAGGTCTGTTAGGTGTGTTCACTTGGGGCTCAGTCGGGAGCACAAGGGGTATCGTTGTTACGATCCCTTAGCTCGCCAGATCCGTGTCTCCCGTCACGTTTCCTTTGTTCAGGATGTCCCGTACTTTTCCCCTGAGTCTCAGGATCTTTCCTTGTCTCCTGCGTCACCCTCCTCGCCCTCATCACTTCTCCACATCCCCGTTCTACCTCCGTTTTTGCCCCACCCACGCCTACTCCACCTCCATCTTCCCCGCCACCTCCACCACCACCACCACCACCACCTCCTCCTCCTCCTCCGTCTCCCTCGCCACCTCCACCACCACCTGTTACTCGTGTCTATGTTCGTCGGTCTGCAGCTCCTCTTCCAGAGTCGGTTCACATTGGTACTCCCTCGCCTGATGCTGCTGCCCCCTCCTCCCCGGTCGTGGATCCTGCTCCTGTTCGGCACTACCCAGCGCGCGAACATCACCCTCCTGACAGATATGACTACTCTCCGGACAGGTTTGGCTACTCTGTCTTTTCCTCTGACTCTCCTGACTCCTCTGGCTACTCTGTCATTGCCTCCTATTCGCCATCTTATCAGGCTTTTCTTACTGCTCTACACACCCACCGGAAGCCCCAATCGTACCGTGAGGCAGCTTTACATCCAGAATGGCGGCAGACCATGTCAGTTGAGCTTGAGGCTTTTCAGCGGACCCAGACATGGGATTTGGTGCCTTATCCCTCAGGCGTGGTGCTTGTTAGCTGCAAGTGGATATTCAAGGTCAAGACTCGACCTGACGGATCCATTGAGCGGCACAAGGCCCGCCTCGTTGCTCGTGGCTTCTCCCAAAAGTATGGGATTGATTACGAGGAGACGTTTGCTCCAGTTGCTCGGATGACTACTATGCGCACCCTCTTAGCTGTGGCAGCTGCTCGAGGGTGGCCTCTCCATCAGATGGATGTCACCAATGCGTTCCTCCATGGTGACCTCTCCGAGGAAGTATACATGGCTCCTCCTCCGGTTTTCAGTTCCTCCAGGGCACGTGTGTCGTTTACGCCGTGCTATCTACGGGCTCAAAACAAGCACCTCGAGCATGGTTTGATCGCTTCCGCAGTCCAGTTCTGGCAGCTAGGTTTGTTGAGAGATACTCTGACTACACTCTGTTCACCCTCTCCTCCAGTCAGGGTATAGCTGTGTTACTTCTGTATGTGGATGATATGATTATCACCGGGGATGACAGTGCTACCATAGCTTCCCTTCAGCATCACCTCCAGAGCCAGTTTGAGATGAAGGATCTCGGTCCTCTCCGGTACTTTCTTGGCCTTGAGATTGCCCGATCAGCTCGATGATTGTTGATCTCCCAGCAAAAGTACATCTCCGATATTTTTGCCGAAGCTGCTCTTACTGATTCTCGTACTGCTGACACGCCTATAGAGCTTAACTTGAAGCTTCTCTCTACCGACGGTAAGCCTCTTTAGGATATCTCTCGTTATCAGCGGCTGGTTGGGATGCTCGTTTATCTCACCATGACAAGGCCTGACATTGCCCATGCCGTCGGTATTGTCAGTCAGTTCGTTCAGTCTCCTCGCTCGGTTCACTATGCAGCAGTCCTTCGGATTATTCGGTATCTCCGTGGCACTGTCACTCGATCGCTGCTGTTTCCCTCCACATCTCCACTGGTTCTGCGTGCTTACTCCGATGCCGATTGGGCAGGCGATGTTGCTACTCGTCGATCTACTACCGGTTACTACGTGTTCCTTGATGATTCTCTCATTTCTTGGCGCAGCAAGAAATAGGAGTCTGTTGCACGCTCCAGCACCGAAGCTGAATACCGAGCTATGGCTTCCACCACTGCCGAGATTGTCTGGCTTCGACGTCTTCTACTCGACTTGGGAGTCAGGATTTCTGGGGCTACAACTATGTTCTGTGACAACCGGAGTGCCATTCAAATTGCTAGCAACCCGGTTTTTCATGAGCGGACCAAACACATCGAGGTCGACTGTCATTATGTTCGGCAGGAGTTTCTTGCAAACATAATCTCCTTGCCGTTCATTCCCTCGGCGGAGCAGACTACTGATTTTCTCACAAAGCCCCTGACGATTGCTAAATTTCGTCATTTAATAAGCAAACTCTCGGTACATGATCCACCGTGAGTTTAAGGGGGAGTGTTAATGTATATACCGGGTCGGGTTCTATGTACAGTCGGGTCGGGTTCTATGTGCATACATGTACGTATATATTGGGCTTCAGTCCCTCAATGAGATTCATTCCATTCTCTCCAAACCCTAGCCGTCTTCTCCTAACAACAATCAAATCCTAACAAATTCAATCTAATCCTAATTTAAAATAAAGATCAAAATCTTTATTAACTTCGGCGTTATCCATCCATGGCTAGCTAGGATGTGCCCTCGACTGGGCCAATGGGCTTGGGTCCTGGCTTGGCTAGAACACCCCCCTCCCCCTATGTCTTTGTTTTGTATGTGTGTGTGTGAAATAACATAGCCGAATGAAGGAAAATATCTATTCAGAAGTTTTGTCCCTCTGATGGGTCACCCTCTTTAAAGATTCTCTGTAGGGTTAAGGTCTCTCTATGAACTTGTAGGGACTGGCGTAATTATCTGTGATCACCCTTTGAAACTCTGATCCGTGGGAAGATATAATACTATCACCGACTTATTTTGCTATTCTTAACCAAATAAGCCAAATTCCACTGTTTGATATTAAAAATAGCAATCATAACACGATAGAGTTTCATTCAATCCTATAGAATAATGATAATTTCGGATAAATCATTGTAGACACACAAATTGTGTCTAACCCGAACCCGACTTGCATGCACCAATGCGGATGCAAACCCGACATACACTCGGGCCCGGACCCGACTTGCATACGCCAATTCGGCGGCAAACCCGACACACACTCCGACCCGGACCCGACTCGCATGCACCAATGCGGAGGCAAACCTGACACGCACTCGGACCCGGACCCGAACTCGACTCGCATGCTCCGACTCACAGGGGGACACCGGACCCGACCCTCACCTGACAAGAGGCCGAGTGGGCCTATCCCCGAGTGGGACCCACCCGGCCCCACTCTTGAAACCCGAGCCCCCTACCCGCGGGTAGGGGGGGCGGCCGGCCCTGCAAGGAAATGAAAAGAAAGAAAGAAAAGGAAAGAAAAGAAAGAAGGAAAAGAAAAGAAAAAAAGAAAAGGAAAGAAAAGAAAGAAAAGGAAAGAAAAGAAGAAAAAGGAAAGAAAGACCGCCATGCGCGGGGGGGAGGTTGCGCACGACGTCTACTCACACGTGGATCTGCGTCGATCCCTCGATCCGACGGACAAGAAGAACGGTCGGGTCGCCATCGATTTTATGTGCAAGATTCAAGATAAATCGAAAAATGATTGAGCCATGATTACCCCGCCAGAAAAGAAAAGCAAATAAAGGTTTATTCCTCTCTTCAACTGAAGAATAAATCTTGGGTGATTATGGGAGAGATATTAAAGGGATTTAAAATTAAACTTCTCATATCTCTCCCCTCCCACCTTCGCCTATAAATAGAGGGGGAGGGGGAAGGCTCAAGGGGTCGAAAAAGTCGCAAGCTGAAGACAAAGCGAGGAAGTTCTGCAGAAGATAAAACGCGTTCTTCATCGACCCAAGGCTTCACGAGGCACGGGAAAGCCTATCCCTTCGAGACCGGTTTAGTCCATTGAAAGCCCTCATCAACGTGAAGACCCTTGCACAAGAAGATCAAGCCTTCGACTCCGTCCACGAAGAAGAAAGCTCGGAGAAGAAGACCCTTCGACTCCGAAGACGCCAGAAGCAAAGGCCGGAGAAGAAGATCGGAGCGGCGTCACCCCGTCCTCTCCAACAAGCCTTCAACTCCGATCAAGCCCAAAAGCCCGGAGAAGAAGACCGAAGCGTCATCACCCATCGCTTTCGACAAACGTCCACTCCATCCAGGAAGAAGAAAGCTTAGAGAGGACTGCCCGAAACGTCGCTACACCCGTCGTCTTCAAAGCAAAGCCGACGCTACAACCGTCGCACGGAGATCGGTGCTACCCCCGCCGTCTTCAAAGGTACCCTTCGACTCCGATCAAGCCAAAGAAGCCCGGAAAAGAAGCAAAGTCTAGCCGACACCTAAACCGTCGAGGAAGCCAGAAACATTCAAGAAGTTGTCACTGTCGTTCGAGAAGAAGAACGAGTTGACGTCGAAGCAAAAGCCCACGCAAGAGGCCAGCCAAAGCCGACGCCAAAAGCACGATCGACGCCGCGAACCGACGATCAAGGACGCCGAGGTCAAGCAAGGAGCGAGGAAGACACAAAGACCGAGGAACGAAGCCGAAAACCCCCTAGCATAGGAAGCGCGAAGCACGGAAGGGACAAAAGCCACGGTGGACACTCCTTAGCCTCTCAAAAACCCTCACCATGTAAAGACCTCTGTCCTGGGCAATCCCTTCAGAGCTCTCGCACGAATACCACGTGAAGACGCGGATCAAAGAGACCCTCCAGAGGATCTCTCCCACAATCTCCTGATCAATATTCGCCGCACCCGGACTCGTCACACCCGAGCACCCCGGGTCCCGGCACTCTGTAATCTCGTGTGTTAGACCCATATCTTTTTCTGCGATTACAATCATTGTCCACCAAAAAAAAAAATTTTCAGAAACCCCATTTGTTCTACCTCTACTGCAAAGAACTATCAATCAGCTACCGCCGATCTCCCTGATTACCCTCTTCCAGCAATAAATTCACGAGCCGTAGCAGGAAACCAACCTATCTATGCTAGAAAATCCAGAGAAGGGAAATTTTCAAGAGCCACAGAATCGATTGCTATACCTGAAACAGAGCACGAGAAGACGAGAGAGACGAGGAGGAGGAGGCGAGCAGGCGGGATCCCAAATCGGAGCGGGCATCGCGGCCTCTTCATGGCGATCTGGAGCTATGGATGGGGATCGTGAAGGAGACGAGGGTTGGAGTCGAAGAAGAGAGAGAGAGAGAGAGAGAGAGAGAGAGAGAGAGAGAGAGAGAGAGAGAGAGAGAAGCATCGATCGGCGGAGCCCCTCCGGTGGGCGAAAGAGTCCGGTCGCGTGGCGCAGGTTAGCTTCGTTGGTGGAGAGAAGCTGACTTTCCAAATGGCGGTCGTATCGGGTCACAGTGACAGCTGACGTGTGCGACAAAGCCCACTGAAACAGTGAATTGGGAGGCATTATCAGTCCTTGTCTTCCATTAGTTGCCTCGACACCCATCGGCTCAAGTTCAACCACTGAGGTCATGTTTGGTTGGCCCATTACTTAAATCATTTTTCCAAGTGAAAAGTCCTCCTTTGGTTGTCATATTGAAACCAGAAAAATGATATTTGTTTTTCCTCCTTTAATCAGAAATCTGTTTAGTTGCCAAGAAAATTACTGTAGAGAATTAAACCATTTTACCAAAAGACCATTTCCTTTGTCATAACACATGAATTGAAACTAAATATGGCTAACACAAAAGCATCGTCTGCTTACGCAGCAGTGCACCGAAACAAATATCTGATCAGAATATGCATCGGTTTTTAAAGTCTAAAACATGGTAATCAAATCTAGATATGACTTAAAATACAAGAAAATGGATTGCTTACACAGTAGTGCACCAAAACAAGTCCATGACTAGAACCTCCATCAGTTTTGTAAGTCTAGAAATACTTAACAGAAGTAATGGGTTGTAGACAGAGACAATCCACCAAAACAAATCCCAGACCAAAGCCTCCATCAATTTTTAAAGTCTAAAACATGTGAATCAAGACTAGATATGTGGCTAACGCAAGTAAATGGACTAACATGTGAAGCCAAACAGATATTGAAGAAAAACTGAACCCCATATCAATGAAATATATTTAAAGGTACATGTTAATAGTAAAAAGGATTGCAATCCTTACTTCAACAAAATTGCAATAAATAACAAAACTATAATAAAACACGTTAAGACCAAGTTCTCAATTAGACGGAACTTCATCCCTTGACTGTTTTTCGATGCTTGAGTACGGACAATTTCAATTTCATTTGATCGATCCTTCATCTGAGGTCTATTATCTTCCATTAGAACATTTCATAAAATTTCACGAAATATTTTATTTTTTAATTACTGAAGTGCAATATTTCATAAAATGTCGCAATAGTTCGAGCTATTTTGATATATCTTTTTTCCAGAGGTTGAAATGATGGTAGAAATCGATACTTGAACCAACAAAAACCATAAGAATTCATTATTTAAGAACCATTTAGTTTAGGATACTTCCACGGGTAAAGTATTTTCCTGAACATTGGGATACAATATCCAAGGGCATGCTTGTATTCAAAGCAATAATGTAAAGTAAAGTGCATTTAAGTAAAATTAACATATAATTTGTTGAGGAGAGGTTTGACTTAAGTAAATATATTCAAGGCAATAATCATTTCCCTCTCAATTCAAAAGAGAGAGAGAGAGAGAGAGAGAGAGAGAGAGAGAGAGAGAGAGAGAGAGAGAGAGAGAGACCCTTGATGAAGAAACGAACAGTTGTAGTTCGCGAGCAATCGTTCTCATAGCTTTTGTTTTTTCCCAGGCCCACGTCTCTTTAAAGTCACGCCTATTTTGTTGGGAAAAAGTATTTCCATCAAAACGATTAAATTAATTCCTAGGGTAACTGATTTCTCATCAATCTGATCAAAAAAACAGTCCCTTACAATAATTTTTTTGAGCTTCACTCGCATGCTCGTCACCTAATTTTACTGCTTTTACTCTGCTTTGAATATAAACACACCTAATTCTTTTAAGAGTTAATGGATCTTTCGGGTAGGGGTCTAGGCCAAACCCCACTCCTGAGAATTTCTCAAAAAAAAAGTTAATGGATCTTTTAAGATCCACCATCACTCATATTTAGAATGGTCAGCTTGGTCTTGTTCTTACCACTGTTTTGAAGATATGCACTTGATTTTCTCAAAAAATTAGAACATGATCCCTACTTCTCTTAGAGCATCTCTAATGGGCCCCTAGGCTAGTCATCCTTCGTTATTGTAGCGAAACAAATAGAGTATGGGGTTAAAAAGGCACACCATCTGGTTCATTAGATGTTTCACCATCTGAACTTTCGCTTGCCTTAATTAATTTTCCAAACCACCCTAAACAAAAGTTGTAAAAATCTATAAAAATAATTAAAAAATTAAAAGAAAAGAAATCTAAAGGTTGTAAATAGGGAAGACACTTAGGAGCCCGTTGGACTGCTCTTCAATCCCTACTCTCTACTTTGCCTATGTGGCAGCAGGGATCTCCGTGAATAGTGAAGGCACCTAAGAACCCATTGGAGTTGCTCTTAGAAGTTTGAGCACGTATAAAGATCCACGGTTTTGTACCACACTTTAAAGGTGTAGCTTATATACCTGATCGACAAGTTCCGTCGACAAATATGCTGGGCCAAACTCTTCACCCCTCCGAAGATTGACGCCATTTTATTTTTCTCGGCAAGATTTGGCCATAACCTTCTCCAAGTTTGGTGATCATAGTTCTTTCCATAGTTCAGTACAAAGTAACCGGCCTTGATGAAGTATGAGAACCTATTCAACTAAATGTTGAAGTCCCACGGTTGGAGCACAAGGCCTCGTAGAGAGTTAGGTTTTTAATGGAGACGACTCGAAGCCGTATTCATTGGATTTTCGCCGAAGGTTTTATCCTTCCATTCACAGCATCCTTTTGCCGGCTGCTTAAGGCTGAATGCGATTCACTGGTCGGGTCTGGCTCAAAAGGACGACTGTGATCGCGACACATCATTCTGTGTGAATGCGAATGAATCGGTAAGAGCTGCAGGTTTAACAGTATTTTCCACTTACTTATTATCGAAAAACTGATTGTTAAGCCAGACTCAATAGGTTACAAGGAAAATTTTCAGTAAGCCCTGCGTACGCGACAACTGTTGTCCAAAGCCTATCAACACACTCTAAGTGCTGGGGGCCACTACCCCATGTGCTGGGGCCTGCTACCCCATGTCTCTTGAATCACAGTGGGCCCTGCGGTTGTAGCGTACGCAGGATGTGCTGAAAATGTTCCCGATGAACACCCCACGCCCTCGTGTATGCTCCCTTGTATGTTCAAATAGCCGTGCTCCATGAAGAAACCCCAGTCCCAATTAGAGTGCGATCTTGTTCCACACTCTGATATGAGGTTGGAGCATTCCCCTCTCTCCTATTGGCCCAATCTAACCCCCCATCTATACTTGGGATAAGACTACAATTGCCCGAGTGTGAAACTGTGGGCCATGTGTGAAGAACCCAAGAGGGATGTCACCACCGGTCGCGGCCCACCACTCGCCGCCTGCCACCCACTGCCCCCAGCTAACCCCCCCTGCCAGCCATGCTCCTGCAGGGCCGCCCACTGCAGGCCACCACCCCCGCCGGCTACTTGCGGCGTTTGGTGGTGGTTGGCGGTGGTGGTGGTGGTGGCATCCCCTTTGGGTTCACCCCATGGCCCATGGTTCCACTCTCATTAAACTGTCGTTTTAACCTGGGTAAAGATGGGGAGTTAGATTTGGCCAATAGGAGAGTGGGGAATGCTCCAATCTCCTATCAAAGTGTGAAACAAAATCGCACTCGTCCAGATTATCCCCGTATGGGCCGTATCATCAGTACAGAAGCAACATTCTTCTCAGGAGTAATGCTACTTGAACAATCTGCAGCGACAAAAACTTTGACAAACCAGACCATGGGGCCCAGCAATCGGTGCATCGGTATTTGCACCAAGCAGGCCCAGCCACCGGTGCATGGGTCTGGTTTGTCAAAGTTTTAGTCGCTGCAGATTGTTCAAATAGCATTACTCTCCTCAGAAAACACAACAGCAGCATGCATCGCACAACAAGAACACCGACACTGAATTGAAGTTGATGACAGTACTGAAAGCCAACCATGTTCCACCGCCACCAAGGTCCAAGAGATTAAATGTCTGCTGTTTATCACAAAGGAGGGAATGTTACCTCATTAGAGTTCGTTAACCGTAAGCCTTAGCTCTGCGGGGGCTCGCTGCCACTGGGAGAGGCATGCTCGTCATTGTCATCCGCACCAACTCTAGGGCTGGGGCTCCGCCCGTTGGCCTCGGGGCTCCTGTTTCTCCGGCCCGAGGCTGGGCTCTCCCGATCCTGGGTCATGGGGGGGCTCCAGACCTTCTCCCTCCTGGGACTCTCGCCATAATCTGACCCATCGTGCCTGCGTTCCTTTGGTGAACGGCTCGTGTGCTCCCGCGGGCTCATGCTACCGTCGGGTGAGGGGCTGCGCTTCTTCCCCTTGGAGTGCGGCGGGCTCCTGCTATATCTGCCGTGGCTTCTTGGTCTCTCGTCACGTTCGACGCTGCGTCCACCTCTCCTGGGAGGAGATCTGGATCGACTGCGGATGGCCAACAGCAAATGTCATTCACTACCGACATCATAGCAAGCCAGTGATGCTTTAAAGGATCACATAAAAGGGAGTCGGACAGAGCTGGTTTTTAACCTTTTATCAGTTTTGACACTAGTGTTTCTAGTCTAGTTTTACAAATCTAGAGACATAATTGCCCTTTTCTCCCAGTTTCCTCCCTCGTTTTAACCATTGCATACAAACTCCCGCCCCCTCCTATTGTCACCAACTGCATGCCCCCTACTATCCCAGCCATCGATCTCTCCTGCCGAGGTGAGGTTGAGATGACCGAGGTGTTCAGATGGCATTCGTAAATGAAAGAGGGATGTGAACGGGCCTTCCGAAGGTGTAGGTCGGATCATACAAATGAAGGTAGCTTATCCGTCGTAGTTGAGAAAGATCGATCTATGGAGTGGATGGGTCGTAGATGGAATAACAATGAATTGAGAAGATCGATCTACGGAGCGGATAGGTCGCTGGGGAGAGAGAGAGAGACAGAGAGAGAATGAGTCACATGCCATCCTCCCCTCTCACATTGCTATATGGAATCAAAACTGGTTCCAAAGTTTAACAAACTCACAAAATTGATCTTCTCTTGCTCCAACATTTTTTCCTAAGGTGTGTTTGGTTCCTCAGAATGTTATGCCCCGGAAAATAATTTGATGGAAATTTTTTAAAAAAATATTAAGGGTTGGAAAAGAAAGGTGATTAAAAAACTGTTTTCAGCTACAAGAAATACTATTTTCCATTTCAAACAGATATTTAAAGGATCGTGACCATTAACTCACTATCCTTCAATTCAGCACCTAACAGACACTGAAATACAGACTAAAAAGCAAGCTAAACAATTATTAAACTATCACACTATTGAAAAGACTTCCATACCTGTAACTACGACTTCGGCTGTAACTTGGACTCCTACCCCTACCACGGCGAGGAGATGGTGACCGTGAGTAACTCCGCCCGCGTCTGCAACAGTATATATTAACTTAGTAAACAAGATGTCTTTCCATTAATGATATTGAAATCAATATTTTAAAAGAATCCATAGAAATCAAAGTTTCAAAAGAACCCATAGACCAAGTACATTACTAAACCTGAGATTTTTAGGACTATTCTTGCAACTTCTTTCTATATGACCCCTTTCTCCACAGCGATAACACTTATTTTTCCAGTCCCCAGCTTTGCAATCTCGAGCCCAATGACCATCAATCCCACAGTTAAAGCAACAGCCAGATCCAGGAGGAGGACCTCTTCCCAGGTATTCATGGGAACCTCCTCGACCACGGGGACCCTACATCCATGGAGGAAGCAATTAATGTTGTATCAAAAAGAATCGACGGCAGGGATTAAAAAGAAAATGATAATCCGCATCCCGAGGATCACTGAAATACTTACCCCCTTTGCAAATTCCACTACAATCCGACTTCCATCAAACTCCTCCCCATTTAAGTTGTATCTTGCATCATCCGCATCCCGAGGATCACTGAAATCCTGTAAAACATTCGGCAGGGCAAGAAAAAACGGAGCATCCAGGGAAACAATATTGACCATGAATTTATGATAATAAAGGTTGCATCAAGAAACATAAAATAAAAGAAGAATTAAGGAGAGGAGGAAGTTGCACATACAACAAAGGCGAAGTCATGCTTCATATCCACATTCCGTACTCTGCGGAAATGGTTGCGAGAAACAGTAAGGCCATCAAGACTTAACACCAAAAGGGTATAGTACTTCGTCCCTCAGAAGATGAACAAAACACCACTTTTGATTGTTGCTACTTCCACTAAAAACGGAATAATGTTACAGAAAGATTCTCCAAAGTGCACTATAAACTTTGGAATAGTAGCCACCAATTCCACCATGGGCACCCTCTCACCATAGACCTCCAGGTTGGGCGATAAACCCAAAAACCTTCAACAAGATCATTTAAGTTAAAACACAAGGCCTGTGGTTTAACCTTCTCACAAGATACATAAAGAATAGAGAACATTAATTCGAGCATCAAATGTTGGTTTAGCAAGGCATATATCTCATTATCACCCAAGTGATCACCCGGCACCCGCAACCTACACTAAATAATGGCTAAACCGACAAGAAACATACTCGATGACAGAAATGATGACTCGGAATGATGGCTCAGAAAACAATGGAATCAGGTATTACAGTATGAAGCTAGAAGGGTTGAGGTTGTAAAACCAAAAGACAACATGCAAAAATACGGCAATGTTAATGATATAAATCTTAATAAGCAAGAGAAATTTATGAGTTCAAGCAGTTAAGAACATAATAAAGTTGACTCAATGTTTCGGACACCATTGATGTAATACCCCCAATTTATCTTTTTATATTATAATAAATAACCGAATCAAAGTTTCTTGAACCAAAAATCCGACCATGTCATTGCGTATAGGCCACCGAAACAAACAAAAACTGCATACATACTTATAGCATTCGACAATAAATTGGCCATGAAAAAATTTAAAATAAAAAGATGCTTACATAAGGATTTGATCCTTGGACCCATTATAATAATCCCTAGCTATTACCAGGACACTATCAGCCAAAGTTTTAAGACGCGAAGGCGTGACGCGAGGCGTTTGACTATCCAAAGCCTTGAGGCATAAGCCTCAAGGCATGAGGCTTAAGTCTCAAGCGAGTGTATTTTTTAATTAATTGAATATATATATATATATATAATAAAAAGAAAATAGAGAAAATTATAAAGTATGTAAAGTAAGCATTGCACCTAAATTATAAAGTACTTGATACAATATTCATATAATTTTAAGGTCCAAGCCAAATGAATCCACAAAACAATAATTTTATAATAAAAAATAGTATTTTTATAATATAGGTAGCCACTTAATCCATAAGGCCCACAAAACAATAATTTTATAATCAAAAAAATAAATCACAAATCAAAAAACAAAATTATCAAAATCAAACACATCTAAGGCGTACACCTCGGACTTGAAACGTAGGCCTTGTCCTAAGGGATACGCCTCAGGTGCACCTCAGGCTTTGAGGCATACACCTCGTGTGTTTGAAGGCCTCAACCAACACCTTTGGGACGTTTTACCTGGGCCTCGCCTTGAGGCGCACCTCGAGGCTTACACCTTGAGGGCCTCTGAAAACACTGCCATCAGTTGATTTCTGATAAGGATCCGGGAATATATAAAAACCAACAAAAAGATCAAAGGTTTATTAACCTGAAAGCTTAATTAGATTTAGAGGACCCGAGGAGTAGAAAACACTGCTATCAGCTGATTTCTGCTAAGGATTAGGGATTATAATATAAAAACCAACGGGAAGATATAGGTTTATTAACCTGAAAGCCTAATTAGATTATTAATAGATAAGGGCTCTTAAAAGGACCTTTTGTAGTCTGACCTGATTAAAATTAAGCAGCCACTGGGGTTTAAAAACCCTTTTAATTAGGTGCCTATTGGTTTACTAATAAACTAGTATAAAAAGGGGCTAAACCTCTCTTTTGGCACAAAAACCGAGGCAAGAGTAACTCCCCCTCTCTACCTATCCGAACCCACCTCGCCGGCCACTATCAGAGCGCCGTCGTCCGTACACCGGAACCATCACTGTCATTGATCGTTGTCGGACGTGACCTCGACCCTTAGGTCGTCCGTAAGCCTACCCCGGTACCCCCCTCCTCGAAATAGTCGGACCCAGCCCATTGGTTCGAGTCTAAGTCCATAACTATTCACAATAGTTGGGCCAAAGCCCATATCCGTAAGCCCAGCCCATTTTGTTTATAGAATATTCAAGCTTAAGCGGATAATTATTCACAGTAGATAGGACAAAGCACATTACTGTGCATAAGAGAAATGGGGCCAAGCCCATTTCTGTACACAAAGAAATTAGGTCAAGCCTGTTAATATGCACAAGATTATTTAGGTGAGCCGAACACATGACTATGCACCGAATTAATAAGGCCAACACCCATTAATGTCCAAAAGGCTTATTGGGCCAGTACTAAAGACAACACAGGATTTCTACTAAAGGCAACCCACAAGCCCTTAGTTGACCTATAAGGCCTTTTCGGTCATATCTTGAGTAAACGGACTCGGAATCGAGTCTCGTCTATAGCCACGGGTTCATGGCAGGAAAACCTATAATGTTAATAGAGTTTGACTCAAAGAGGGTGAGAAGATTGTTTTAGAGTAAGAAAGAGGCACTCCCACTTCACTGCCTGCTTTCAACAGTTATATCCAAGAATTGCACCGGAAAATAGATCAGAGGCTCCATGGTTATGACATTCAAGTTTACGAGTTAGAGTGGTGGTGAGGTGACGACACATATTGAGCACATATAGCATTCGCATCCTATGATTAGTGAAAATTTCCCAGCTAATATTACTAACTCTAAGAGAAAAATTGATGTGTATTTTTCAAAACGGTGAACATATAATGATTGAGCATTGACTAGAATGGTTTCCCTAGGGAACCATAAAAGAACAGCAGGCCCACATTGCAGACCCATTTAGAATCTTGAAAAGGGTTGGATCAAACACGTATATGGCCGAACTCTTGTATGAATTTTGGATTGATTTGGTTTTCAATGTAAATGACCTTGTCGAATTTAAAGGTTCGACAATCATCCCTTCAACCCCTTCGAGCTTGAGCGTGTGATCAGATACCCCCACTAGCATCACTCTGACAGCTTTGCCTCCTGTACCTCCTTTGCAAGCCCGAGAATCTATTGACAGGATCTTGGACAATTAATCGATCTCCACAGACGGCGGAGGTTACCAACGCGACAACACTACTTGGTGTAATGACATGGACGACCGGACACATGTGACGTGGATCTCGTGAAAGGAGTTGTTGCGATTGGACCCAGACTTTAGAGCAATACTAGAGCTCTATTTGCCGGATACGGGCTCTTTTAAGCTGAGGGGTGTTGGTGCAGACACCAAAGATAGCACACTTACTCTACGGATGGATCAACGATGTCGCACAACAGGTAGCCATTGTTATCGGATCAAACCATGTGGAGTCTAGTTTTATTTTCCAGATATTTGCATTACTTTGTTCATTTGGTTACAGACATGTTTAGTCTCATATCGCCTGAAGTTATAATAATAGCGTCCATATAAGAGACTCTAAACCTTTGTCATCAGTATGCATTCTCGCGGCAGCCTTTGTGCACCCCAGCCGACCCCATCTCCCATGTGCCCCGACCGGCCCCGCAGCCTCCTCCCACACATCCAGCCGCCCTGCAGCCTCTTGAGCATCCAACTAGACCCGCGGTCCCCTTCCATTGTGCAGCAACTCGCAGTTCACCGCAGGCCCGTGCGATTGTCCTGCCTCCCCGGATAAAGTATGACCGACAGCCGTCCCAGTGCATGGAACTTTGCTTCACGTCTTGATTTGTCTCTGATTCTCTATCTCTAACTCTTTGTCAGCAAAGAGGTGTCATCCTTGAATCCTTCATAACCTACAACACTTCAGCTTGTCCTATCACATTTGCCTTTCATTAGAAATGCTTGATTGCCATAAGATTGACAGCTTGATTTTAGTAACGTATAATACATAAACATGGGACCTTTGAATCAACCCTCAAACCTTGTTTAAGTAATTCAAATTCTTTAGATTTATTGATTAATAGGTTACCACATTGATAATTGAGAAATCCTAATATATTCGGAGGTTTCATCCTTCCGATTGGCCACACTTTGCTAGATCCTTTTCAGGGTCTCTTTGCAGGCTAATAATTATTGTTCACCTTCTGGTCAAAATTAAATATTTATATGTGTTAGTAATACCAGTGGCCGTGGGAATAATTTCATTGATATTTTTGCATGCACACATCCCACATAGCCCATGCATTTCAACAATAGAGAACAAACAATGGGAAAGAGTAGATAGTCAAATGGTAAAAACAATTACAAACTCGGGTGTTTTGGCTTTAACCTCAATGAAGTGTTATCCTTAGAAACAGAAGATAAGCTATGCCATAGATTTTAGTTAATAAACCAAAGATGCAATTTAATCCATTACTTGTTAAGTTACCTTCCATATCTGCTGAAAAGGTCTTCGAGATCATATGAACGAGTGCGAGATGAGAGGTGACCAACATACAGACGCGTGGTACCGTAGTGGTCATCATAGCGAGGCATTTTCTTACTGCCAACAACTAATTACGACAACAATTTAAAAGCACCAAAAGAATTAACACAATAGGAATTGCAGAAAAATCGACAAAGTACAGAAAATACTCAGCACGGTATTAGAATATTAGATGCACACAAAAAGATAATAATATAAATCAGAATGTCAAATAAAATGATAAAAAATGTATCACTTGATCAATCACATTGATGCATAATTGAGCACATAATCTACCTCATAATCCAGTCATTTACTTTTGTATTCGAATTACATAAAGCATGACAGATCACTTTAAATGGCATAACGCTGAACTCAAAGAAACAGCTAGTATCAGTTTATAGGTTATACAAGTTGAATTGCGCGATTGGAGATTTGTCATCCCTATTGTATTTAGGTCGAGGGATTTTTGGACACACATCATCCAAATCGTTAGACACACATCATCCAAATCGTTAGATAGAGGTTTCAGAATTTATTGATTTTTTGTAAGGATGATCATCTTCCCTTAGATAGCACATCCATAAAAAATAAGCACATTCTAAAACCTTTAGGTGCATCAAATCTAAAAAGCATTATCAACCGTTCATTTTAACCGTTAAATTGAAGAGAACATTTAATCAGTCTAAAGGGTTTAGAATGTGCTGATTTTTTATGGATGTGCTATCTAAGGGAAGATGATCATCCTTACAAAAAATCAATAAATTTTGAAACCTCTATCTAACGATTTGGATGATGTGTGTCTAACTCTATGGCAAAGTAGCGTGTTTTTGGATCCCGACACAGAATGTGTGATACCCGTTCACCGTCCATCCAACATCGTCCGTCCTCAGGAACAATTCTCTCTCTCTCTCTCTCTCTCTCTCTCTCTCTCTCTCTCTCTCTCTCTCTCTCTCTCTCTCTCTCTCTCTCTCTCTCTCTCTCTCTCTCTCTCCACCACCCCATACTGTGATCAGGAACAACTCACATCAATCGACAATGTCGGTGATGCAGGTGGCGGAGACCATCCTTGGCTAAGGCAGGGCGGCTACAACTTAATTTTTTTCCTCTTTCCATGTTTATCGAGCAAGCGACTATCGATGGTTGCAGAAGGGCTGTAGTGTAGGTTTTTTCGATGGTCGGTGCTGGCGAAGGTGATGATGGTGCATATAGGTGCAAGGTGGCATGTGGTAGGCGACGGTAGTGATCGGCGACGTTGGCAATGGTCCGAGTGACGACAGCTAACGACTACTTTACATGATCCATGGATCCCAATGTGATGCATTCTTAGGACTGTCTCTATCATGGACTAAGAATTTATGCATGATTTTTCAAGTTTTGTGCACCTAATCTGAAAGCAAAGAAAAGGGGTGGGGAGGTTGGGTTTTTCTCCCTAAGGAACCACAATCGACCTTGGTGTGTGTCACGTTCGTTTTAAGAATTCTAATCCAATGTGCACCATAAGGATCATGGAATTTCACTTAGCCCTTCGATGTCAACAATCAGACTCACCATCAACTGTATTGCATGGGGCGGGCGTCAGGCGCCAACATACAAACAGTAGTGATGGCAGGTGGCATCCAGTAGGAAGCAAAGACGGTGGGCGACAGTGGTGGCAACCTACGACGGTGACCAACAAAAACGTAGCCAACCAATAACAATATTTGACTATATAAGACTAGATCCGACTTTAATATAGCCCAAAAGAGTGGGTTTGGCCATATAATCAAGATCAGACCCATAACAAGCACAATCATCCAATTCGAAAGGGTTTTTTTGTCATCTCTCAATTCCTTGTCATGATTCATGTGATATTTAGGTAACGGTTGCCCACATGATGTGTGGACCATATCAATGACTGAGCCTCAGTCAAGCCACCAATCGGTGCCTGGAAGACATATGTCGGTGACTCTGCACGCTGTTGCTAGCAATCATGCCCGTGGCCTCTCCTGTCCCACTGCTCTCGATCACGAAATATCTAGCGCCCGTCAACGCCCTCAGTACATTGTCGTCACGAAATATCTAGCACCCGTCAAAGCGCACCCATCAGTGTCTAGCCCAGTCCCGGTATCTATCAGCATCTCCTATTGGCACCCGTTGGTACCGCCTCCGCTGTCCGTCGACAACACAACAAACTGTTGACCGCAACTGTACCCGCTACAATCCCCTGTGCAGCCAGTTCTTTTGCGTGATCATGTCTCCCTACACTCCAAAGATGCTTCTTTATCGATTTAGATCGCAATGTTAATATTGTAGGTTCTGTTTGATTTGAAGTATCCGATGCAGTCACTTTGAGATAAGTATTCAGAATATTGTGTATGACTTACCATCATTGTTGTCAAGGTGTGCGCCTAGGCCTCGCCCGGAAATAGCTAGGCCCCAGTGCACCCAGACGAACCTCATTAAGCAGCGGTCTAGGCGCACGCCTAGTTTTAGGCAATGATTTTTGTTTTTTTTAAGTAAAATCCAACCCGCCCCTATTTTCTTTATTCATTTTGTTGTTGCATACTTGTTTATACTATGTGTTGCATACATTTGATTAGAATATGCTCAATTTCATGTTAGCAAGTGTTTATATTCTATTTGTTCATTTTGTTGTTTACTTGTTTATACTATGTATGTGTCATTGTGTTGCATGCATTTGACTATAATATATTCAATTTTATGTTAGTAAGGTGTTATATTGCTTACTATTATATATACACCTGCAAGTATAGACTATACATATATACCTGTGCCTGGAGAATGCCTATGCACATAAGGTCACGCCTATGCACATAAGACCACGCCTAGACGCGCCTAGGCTCCTAGGCTCCCTCCGGGCGCCTAGTCTCGCCTTGATGCCTTGACAACTATGTTTACCATATAACAATACAAGCGTCAAAGACGGCTGCAGTAGCGCCGACATGCACAGGGTGGTGTTGACGTCGGCGGCTACTACAATATTGAGAACTAAATATTGTTTGTCCTATGGCCTGCCACGAACAAATGCGAGCACCGTCGCCAAATATTTATAGATTGTGTGAAGGATTTTTTTGGCAATGGTTTCAAACAAGGACGCCAATTAATGTAATCGCCCTGCTGAAAATGATTGCCTCGACCGAATGTGGGCGTTCCTAACTGAATGTGGGTGCCTTCACCGAATATGTGCGCCCCCTTTGAATGTGGGCGTCTTTACAGAATGTGGACGCCAAATGCTCGTGCCGACAGGCTTGGGCATTACTATTCTTATCTCCACTCAAGAAATATTGTTATTACCCTCAAAATATTGTTATCTCCCTCGAAATATTGTCCCATTTGACATATTGTCGCTACTCTCGAAATATTTTGTTCATCTTTGAAATATTGCCACATTCCTCAAAATATTATCCCCACCCTCAAAATTTTTCGTTTCTTCTCCCATCTCTCTTGAGCAGCTCCGGCCGCAACAGCTGCAGCAGAGGCAAAGTGCAGCTCCAGTGGCAGCGACGTTCGGTTCGGGGTTCGATTGAGGACCCTAGGTCTAGGGTTCATCCCATAGCCTGTAGATCTAAAGGTTAGGTTTGTTCGACGGCAACGGGGACAGCGGTGACATTCGGTGTTCGGTTTGGTGGTTCGGTGGCGGCGAGCAGCTCCGACGTTTACTGTTTCGATGGTGACGAGCAGTTCCGACGAGGTTCACTGGTTCAGTGGCATGGCAAAAGAAAATTTAAATTGCTGTGGAGGGTATTTTCGTCCACAGCATTTCAAAGTCCTTCAGCTTAATTGATCTCTTTGTGAAGGACTTCTCACCAAGTCCCCTAATTTTCTTTGGGGCGTGGGGATTAGATGGGTTTAAGCCAAAACTGAATCCCATCCGGGTTTTTTTTTTGCATGCCATTTGGGATCGAGTGTGATTCACCGATCAGGCATCGTCGTGGGGGTGTGTTGCCGCCAAAGACGGCCGTTGCATTTCCAAAGCTGTCGAAGGTGACCACGAAATATTATCACATTTCTTAAAATATTATCACCGCTCACGAAATATTGTTATCACCCTCAAAATATTGTACTTTCCCTCAAAATACTGTCCCCGCCTTCAAAATCTTTTGCGTGCCGACAGGCACGGGCATTACTAGTGTGTATATGTATATATATATATATATATATATATATATATATATATATATATATATATATATATATATATATATGTGTGTGTGTGTGTGTGTGTGTGTGTGTGTGTGTGTGTGTGTGGTACTTCTTAGTAGAGGGCTAATGGATCTATGTTCACAAAGGAAGGCTAAAGGAAAAAAGTGGATGACTTTGAATAAGACAATGAGGATGAGAATGAATTTGAATAAAAGGTGCAAGAGACAATAGAGGAAGATAAAGAAGCAAGTGGTGATAAATTATCTATTGGTGATGATCAAATTGATGGTGTAGATGTGGTGGAAATTGAAAAATAAGACCTTCCTACTTTTTGAGTTTTTGTTTTCTCTTCATTGGCCATTCGAATATTTTGAGAACAATATATTGATAGATAATACTTATCTAATATCTATGATTTCTTTTTTATAGAAATATATACATCATACTTTTTGTATAGGCCAATGTTATGTTTGATGTGAAATTATAACAAACGTCTTACTCTTCTACTTGACTTTTCATATTTAATATTCTAATATGTACTTTCTATATTTATTATATATACATATATATATATATATATATATATATTTAACCGTATCTTACGATACACGAAATAGGAAAAGCGATACACGATACGATACATGATATGATAACCTTGTGATTATTTACCATTTTCTAAACAAATTGAACTTATACTGTATGTAAAGATATTTCATAGTACAGGGGAGTACTTTGTTCGGTTTTCCAGTTCAGGGGGGATACGTGAAAATGGGCAATAGTTCAAGGGGATTTCATGTAATTTACCCTAAATTATAAATAACTCTCCAAAAATCAACATTTCTAATTCCTTAGAGACTAATCAACGATTCGTTGGGACTACTTGTTCTAACATAATTTCTTTAGTTGAAGCAGCAACAGCACCACCACCTTCAAATTCGAATGAATAAATGAAGGGTAAATTACACTTTGCCCCCCTGAAGTTTAGCTCAAAAACACTAAACCCCTCTATAGTTAAAAAAACTACATTTTGCCCCCCTTCAATTCAGTTTTGATCAGATAAAAATTACCAAATGAGGAAATTAAGTAGTTGACATAAGGGGGTATTGTGCTAACATTTCAAACTTTAGGGAGCGATTTGGAACAAAATAAACTACAGGTGGGTTAAGTGTTTTTTAGCTAAACTTCAGGGGGGCAAAGTGTAATTTACCCATAAATGAATGAAAACTAACATTAACTCCGCAATAATCATCATAAAAATCATATTTTTTATGCTAAAAAATGATGGGAAAAGGCATTTGTTGAACAAAAATGGGAAATGTGAGATCTCACATGGCCTGAATCGAAGCATGGAGAAGGAAACAACGATTTATGACATTAGATGCGAGAATGAACAAGAAATTATGAAAGTGTAGCAAAACCCTAGAATCCCGCTGGCACGGGTAAGCGCATACCTGTGAATCTGGGAAGCACGAAGGCGAGGGAGAGAAACAGAGAAACCCTAAACCCTTCTGAGTTCGTGCGAGCCGCCTTGCTTAGCTGCCGCTGCCGCTACCGCCGCCGCCATCCTTTTATATATAGTAAGGGTGGGATGGGCTTGATTCCCGACCCGGAAGGCCCGGACCGACCACAAACAGTTCCTGTGCTGTTGTTGCGGGCAGGCCGGGCTGGGCTTGGATTTTCAGACCTGATCTATTTTGGGCCAAATTTGGGTTTTAGTTGTTAGATGCGGCCCATCGTGAACCCATATGGATATCATCTTTTATGAGCAAGGTTCAAAATTTCGATTTCGGCCAATATTTCTATACTGCAGAATATAAAAATATTGTGTGAAAATATTTCCACAGTTCCAAATATTACAGTTTCATAGAAATGATAGAAATATCGTTAGGGGTTTTCTGGAATCTACTCTTGAAGAGCTGATCTTCCTTTCTGCCTCCATCTCTTTCCTGAATGCTTGTATCAACCCTCAGCTTGTCGAGGTGTTGTCTTACACCTTTGAGTTAGTATATTCAAGGTTGCTACTTATAGCAAGGAGACGTAGGCTTCAGCCAAACTTCAATATCACTCATGACAATGTCAATTCTCTCTACTCTCTACCCTCTAACCACTACGTACTATACATTATACTATACACTCAAGCCAGCATTCAATTCAAGTCCAATCGATTGATTGTTGGTGGGAGTCTTCAAGCGACAGAAGATTCATCTCCACAATATTCTCTCTATATTATCCTCTCTATGAAACATTGCCTCCCTACAATATCCTTTCTTTGCAATAATTACTCCATCTATAGTACTTTATTTCTATAGCATTCTCTTTGCAACTTTCTCTCTATTATATTTTTCTCTTTAATATTCTCTATTTATAGTATTCTCTCTATACAATATTCTCTATATAGTATTCGCTCTTTAAAATATTTTTTCTCTTCAACATACTCTCTCAACAAGATTTTCTCTCTAAGATATTATCATTACAACATTCTTACTATAAAATATACTCTCCCTACAACACCCTAATTCAAGGTGTGAGAGACTTCTAACCAAGATCCTTGGGAATAATAATCCTTTGGAACATTGAATTCATGAACTAGAAGCCCATGGACTATGAAATCTGGAATAGTTACTGAAAGAACGTCTCATTCAAGTTCCTCAAAAAAAAGTACCTATTGACTAACCCCACCCCCAAGAGACCATACCTCATTAAAATGGTTGTGGGAAAACGAAACAATTGGAGATACATATTTAGAAGAAAGTTGGTGATATGTTGATTATAAGCCTAAAAGAATTCCTACAAACATTAGCGGATGTCGTTCATATATCAAAAAAGAGAGATGGAAATGGAACCCACCCAAATGCTTTCATCATCGAATCAACCTACAAGTTTATTGTAGAGGGGGGTCAAAAAATTCTTGAAAATATCAATATTTGGGATGGTGATTACCATTTCACATTCGGCGTACAATGCAAGCCCTTGCTGAAACTTTGATTGTCTCGAATAAGGACTATTTGTATGTTGATTTAATTGCAACATGAGATTTATATTTTACATTTTTAAATATTTACTAACTTTTTTGCTTTCTTGTTGTATGAGCTTAAATTGCATAACCACCAAGTAGGTTTGCTTCCGCGGCAACTGCAATTTGAACTTCCTAATCATGTCGCTCTTATGATAAATTGACTTGGTCATGTTTCCGTCACCAAACTTAGAGGGATGATGATAGGTGGGTTGGTTGAAAAATTAGTAGCCATCTAAGAAACATGCCACAATGGGAGGTGAGAATAAATACATATATAGAAGGAGAGTTAGTTGAAGAAGGGATATAAATGAGCCAAAGCCAACTTGAGTCCCGTTGGGTAAGGCCCAAATGTGCGATTTGGGCTGATATAGACCAAGCCTTGAGTCAAGTTGGCTCAAATTTTCAAGCTCGAAAATATTTAAGTCTAGCTATAGGCATCCCTTAATTTTGACCAAAGTCTAGTTGGTTTCCCTTATATTATGATGTAGACATGGTTGATGCATCCAGACAGTTGAGCACTATTTTTAGCTAAACATAGAAATCGAAGCAGCAAAATTAAAATATTTTTAGTTAATTGTGTTACTCTTTTAATTTCGTGTCCTTTCGGTTTTGGGTTCATGTCGATCTAACACTGAGAACTCAATAATTTAATACTTTTCTTATAGGCTAACTCAAATGCAAAAGTTGTGTATTCATATCAACTTATATTAGTGGCTATTAATAAAATAAATAGACACTGTAGGATGAACTAATCTAAGGGATGGAATCAAAGGAGATTTAAGTTGCAATAAAAGTCTGAGGCTGCATCATGCATAAGAGGATAAAGATGAGAGTTTTCACCAAACCCTAGCCACCTGCCACTCATCGGAGTCATACGACGTTAGTACAGGTGCCTCGAGAACTACGAGTGTCCCTCCCTGCCACTCTCTCTCTCTCTCTCTCTCTCTCTCTCTCTCTCTCTCTCTCTCTCTCTCTCTCTCTCTCTCTCTTACATGCATGTTTTCCTTTGCCTTCTTTCTTTTTTCTTCCACCTCTTATAAAAAGCCATATTGAAATCCTCAAAACGGATATTGATTATGATTAATTGAGAAGAAGGAGGAATCCTTATAGAGTATCGTCTCTCACTATTCTCCCTCCCTCGTTACTTCTTTGTAACTTCTATTCCTATCTATACATTCTGTCCTCCCTGACATCTCATCTCAATCTTAGTAATTGATTGACACTAAAAGACTCCTTCATCATAGATCACTTCGTCTCTACTATCCAATCTTTCTTGCTGTTATTCAGAAAATTCAGCAATTATTATAAAGTGCATGTTGTGTAACATTTAGTCGCCTAATAATCTTCTTTGGCACATAATTTGTTTGGTATTCATCTCGTAATGGGTTGTATTTGCACGAATCTTGCTTATTGCTGTTTTGTTTTGAATTGATTATGACTTTGAGATATTTTATTGGAATATGCTTTTGCAATCGTTGTGATAATCGTAATATCCAATCTTGGTGTATTTCCTTGATAATTTCAAAGTGTGTTATTATCGCACCAATGGCTATATCATATTCTCTCACGATCGTTTATTCTCGCACATTGCTGCTATGTTTGTCATGTGCAGGGGACCACACGTGCTGTGGGCTTGCAACGTAGAGGTGAGATGGGGTGGGGTTTTGGTTAAGTCATTTTATATATATATTGTTAAACCCCTTCTCTAATAGATTGAGATTTTAGATAGATTGGCAAGTAACACGCAACCTAGATCAATCTTGTTTCTATTGTTTATATATAATAATTATCAAATATATAATTCAATGATGTCAATGAATTATACTCAGGAAGCACTCTCTTACATATAAATTCTTAATACCTAACACAATCAAGAATTTTTATTAAGATAAAAAAAAAACACGTGAAAAATATTTGTGGTTGTTCTGAGCTGTGCTTCAGCTTAGGCTTCATATGAATGTTCCAAATCGGATTTTGATAATGTTTGGAATATTCAGGTAGGGCCAAGTTTGTAAGTCCATGTTAGGTCCGTGTTTGGAGTAGTCTGACTCGAGTTCATTCAATTGATTACTCATTTACATAAACATTTATATATAGGAGAATGATAACAAAATATCGAATTTAAAAACAAAATAACTATTAGGTTAAGACTTGTTACGAAGACAGTAAGTTTGTAGAAAAACTTCATATATTATCTCTACAATCTCTCTCATTACATAAGACTACCTCTCTATATATAGAGGGAGAACACACATCATTGTGTTACCACAATCGAGGTGGGACTATAATACTAACACCCCCCCTCAAACTCACGGTGGGCCAACCACTAAGAGTTTGCGGATAAGAAACCAGAAACGAGGAGATGGATGACACTTCGTGAATAAGTCAGCAATCTGCTCCGTCGAAGAGACATAAGGCAAAGAGATGGTCCCAGCCTCATACTGCTCTCTGGAGAAATAGCAATCTAGTTCAATGTGCTTGGTCCGCTCATGAAATACCGGATTACTGGCAATCTTAATAGCACTTTTGTTCTCACAATGAAGAGCAGTGGGACCCGAAGTATCAACACCAAGATCTCGAAGAAGACGGCGGAGATGAACGATCTCCTTTGTAGCAGTGGCCATGGCACGAAACTCGGCCTCAGTACTAGAGAGAGAAACCACCTTCTGCTTCTTGCTCTTCCAGGAGATAAGAGAGTCACCGAGAAAAAGGCAGTAACCAGTATTCGAGCGCTGAGTAGTTGGGTCCCCTGCCCAGTCGGCATCAGAGTATGCACGAAGAGCTAGAAAGGAGGATGACGAGAAAAAGTGCGACCGAGTGATAGTGCCACGAAGGTACCTAAGAGTCCGAAGAAGAGCAGCGTAGTGAACAGAGTGAGGGGCATCCACAAACTGGCTGAGAATACTGATAGCATGGGCAATATCCGGTCTGGTGATGCAGAGATAGACAAGCTAACCAACTATCTCGCGGCACCTGGTAGGATCTGAAAGGGGCTCACCGTCAGTAGGGTGGAGTTTCACATGAAGTTCAAAAGGAGTGTCGACTGTACGACAATCAGATAGTGCAGCCCGAGCAAGAATGTCAGCTGTGTACTTCTGCTGAGAAAGCAGAATCCCCCTAGTGCTCCTAGCAACCTCCAGGCCAAGAAAATAACACAGAGGATCCAGATCCTTCATCTGAAATTGGCTTCGAAGATGCTCCTGAAGGGAGGCTATGGCACGGGTGTCATCACCAGTAAGAATCATGTAATCGACATAGAGAAGGATGATGGCCCGGCCTTGGGGGAAAGTCCGCACAAACATAGAATGGTCTTGAAAACTCCCTACAAAGCCAATTTCAGTAACTGCCCAACGGAAACGCTCAAACCAGGCACGAGGAGCCTATTTGAGGCCATAGATAGATCGACGAAGATGACATACATGCTGAGGAGGTGTGCTGAGGCCCGGAGGAGGCTGTATATAGACAACCTCAGAGAGATCACTGTGAAGAAAAGCATTCTTCACATCCATCTATAATAGAGGCCAACCCCTAGCCGCAGCAACAGCGAGAAGAGTCCGAATAGTGGTCATCTGAGCTACTGGAGCAAATGTCTCATCATAATCAATCCCATACTCCTGAGTGAAACTGCAAGCAACAAGACGGGCTTTGCATAGGTCAATAGAGCCATATGAGCAATGCTTGATCTTGAAGACCCATTTGCAGCTGATGGGCGCGATACCAGAAGGTAGAGGCACAACGTCCCATGTCTGAGTCTACGCAAAAGCCTGAAACTCCTCAGCCATAGCCTGCTGCCACACAGGATACTGCAATGCCTCTCTATAAGACCTAGGCTCTCTGTTTGTATGAAGGGCAGTAAGATAGGTAACGAACTGAGGCAAGTAGGAAGTGACAGCTGCAAAACCAAAGCGATCAGGGGAGTAGCCAAAGCGGTCAGGAGGGCGATACTCGTACTAGGGGTAACGAGGAGGACTGTGAGGATCCGCATCCGGTAGAGGTAGGCTGCTCGAAGTGGACGGAGTACCAGAGGAGTCACTAACAGACAAAGACGGGACAGGTGGAATATCGGATGGAGGATAAGCAGACATAGGAGACGAGGGATCCGAAGGAGATGAAGAACTCAAGCGTATAGCAGGGATGACGACGGGAGCAGGAGGTAAAGACTTAAGAGCAAGAGCAGGAGGAGGAGCGGAGAAAGGAGGAGAAGGTGAAAGAGAAGGAGGCATCTCAAGAAAGGAGAGATCCTGAGACGCAGGAGAGTAGTAAGGAACATGTTCAATAAAAGTGACATATCGAGAGATGTGAAGACGACGAGCTAGGGGGTCATAGCAACGATACCCCTTATGCTCAGAACTGATGCCCAAGAGTACACACTTAGTGGACCTAGCTGACAGTTTGTTACGCTCATGAGAAGGAAGAAGGACAAAACATGTGCATCCAAAAGTACGCAATGATGTAATCAGGAGTTGTGCCATAGAGATGCTCATGAGGCGAAACACCTGCGAGGACAGAGGAAGGGGTGATGTTAATAAAGTTGACAGAGGTCAAAATGGCCTCTGCCCAGAAGGTGCGAGGAACGCACGAGGAGATAAGCTGAGCACGAGCTGTCTCAAGAATATGACGATGCTTTCGTTCTGCAACAACGTTCTGCTCATGAGTATGATGACATGATTGTTAGAAAAGAGTCCCATGAGACTGAAGGATAGACCGCATTGTAGAAGAGAGATATTCGCGGTCACAATCGGACCTAAAAGTTTTAATACGGGCATGAAACTGAGTATGAACCATGTTGGTGAAGGTCTGATAGACGTCGGAATGTCAGAACGCTGACGAAGGAGATACACCGATGTAAAACGAGAATAATCATCAATAAAGCTAACATAGTAAAAATAGTCATTCATAGAAAAAAGAGGTGCAGGACCCCAAATATCTGAGTGCACTAGATCAAACGGATTACAGGACTACGACAAACTGGTAGAAAAGGGGCTAGCAGAATGCTTAGCCAACTGACATCCTGTGCAAAAAGAAAGACGAGAAAATAAACCACGACCTAAAGCACCAGATTGGAAAAGACTTTTAAGTCGAGGTTTAGACACATGACCTACCCTCCGATGCCACAAGTCGGCATCAGAAGAAACAGTACTACAGACAACCGAAGGAGAGACAGGAGGTAAATGAAGATACTCCAGGTGATATAGGCCACCGACCCTACGAGCAGCATCAATCCTCTATCCCGAGCGTGAATCCTGTATAATACAAAAAGAGGAAGAGAAAGCAACTGTCAGACCGGAATCACAAAGGCTGCTAATAGAAATCAAGTTCATGCGAAGCTGAGGAGCATGTAGAACAAATGGTAAAGAGAGAAAGCTCGAAGTGATGGACCCAGTCTGCGAGATGGCTAGAAGAGAGCCATCTGCAGTGTGGATCGGAGGAATGTGGTAGGCGGGAGAACATGCAGTAAGAATAGAATGGTCAGGGGTCATGTGGTGAGAGGCCCCAGAGTCCATAATCCAAGTGCAAAGGTACCCGAGGTGGCAGAGAAGGCAGAGAGACCGGAGGGGGAGCCGAAAAGACCAGCAGTAGGCTGTAGAAGGAGCTGCTCAAGATGCATCTTGAGACGCTAAAGGCGATCCGTCGTAGTAGTTGCGGTAGAAGAGGGGGCAGGAATAGTAGTGCTAGCAACAGCAGCCGCAGGTCGATTACGGTGAGGTGGGCTCGCACACTTCTTTGGGTGGAGAAGCCAACATGAGTCAATCGTGTGCCTTGTCTTGCCACAGTGGGTGCATCACCGAGTATCAGGCAGACCGGCGGGACGAGATCCACCCCAAAAAGGAGGAATTTTCGGGGGGTGAGTGGCCGCTAAAACCCCCTCAAAGCTAAAGGGTACAGGTGCCCTGCGTGCAGCCACGGTGCGCAGACGTGTCTCCTCGGCAAGAATCTCAGCGATGACAGTATCGAGACGAGGAAGCGGATCTCGATGAATCAGCTGACCCGCAAGAGGAGAGAACTCAGGACGAAGAGCCATCAGAAATTGGTAAAGTTATCGCCGTTCCCGAAAAAGCTGTAACTCACGCCAAGAGGCACTGACTCTGGATACCTCCAACATAGGGGGCTCCAAGGCCTGGTGCTCACGCCAATAGCTGCGCATAAGGCTATGAAACTGTTGAATGGTCTGCTCCCCCTGCTGAGCAGACTGGGCCTGAGATAAGAGCTGATACTCGTGGGCCCCGCTTTGTTCCACAAAGCGCTCAATAAGTGGGTCCAGAGCTCGGCCGCAGTAGAGAAAGTGACAAGATCTACACGAAGAGAGCGATCGACCGAGGCAACTAGAAAGGCACGAATGCGGCGATCACGAACACTCCAAGAGTCAGAGGCCACGGGATGAGAGGTTGCTGCAGGAGCAGGAGTTGAGCCGTCGAGGTGACTGTATAATGCACGGCCATCCAAAACACTCCGGACTGTAGCCGACCACGCAGTCCAATCCACAACTGTCACAAGAGAAAAGTTCGTAGAGACTGGGAGGAAATCCCTTGTCTGCTCGATAGGTGTCGCCGAGAACTGGGCTGAGGACACTTCAGAGGACTAATCAGAAAAGACCATGGGTTACAAGGGGCAGCGCAGGCAAGAAGAACAGTGCGGGATAGGCACAGGTACGGGATAGGCACTGGTGCGGGATAGGCACAGGTACGGGATACTTGTTCGGTGCGGGATAGGCACTGGTGTGGGATGCTTATCCGGTGCGAGATACTCGGCCGCGTGTTCGGCTCCGGTGCCGGGGGACGGCGCGCGGCCGGGGGACGGTGCCGGAGACGAGGGCAGCGGACGGGCGCAGGGCCAGAGATAGGCGCAGCGCCGGAGACGGGCGAGCGCTGGCCACAGGTGGTGCGAGATACTTGTGCCGGTGCCGGAGACGTCCCAGATTATCATACAACCATGCAGCAGGGCCAGGGCCAGGGCCGGTGTCGGAGACGGGCGCAGCGCTGGCCACAAGTGGTGCCGGTGCCGGTGCCGGGTTTACCAGCAGCGGACGGGCGCAGCACCGGGGCGGGCACAGGACCATCGGCTCCGGTGCCGGGGGACGCCGCTCGGCCGGGCCAGAGGTGGGCGCCGAGATTTGGCAGCTGACGGGCGCAGCTTGGAAAGAGAGAGAGAGAGAGAGAGAGAGAGAGAGAGAGAGAGGAATAAAGAGAGAGGGGGGGGGGGCTAAGGCCGGGAATTGGAGCACGAGTTAAGAACCCGGCTCTGATACCATGTTACGAAGACAGTAGGTTTGGAGAAAAACTCCATATATTATCTCTACAATCTCTCTCATTACATAAGACTACCTCTCTATATATAAAGGGAGAACGCACATCATTGTGTTACCACAACCGAGGTGGGACTATAATACTAACAAGACTAAGATAATATTTGATAACCAATATATAAGAATCATTTCAAACGAGAGAGGGATTACATATTATCACCTTAATTAGGGTCCATGAAAATATTCAGTGGGTCGGACGTACCACGCCAACCAATGTTGGCACCACTGATTAATGTGGGTCATTTGGATCGAAGTAAGTGGCCTCAAAAGTGGGCAAAGTTGGTGAAGTGAGCTAGTCCAACCGATTGGTTGCGCAGAAGTGCTATCCGAAGTTGGAAGTGGCTCTTCTTTCGCCTACCCAGTTCCTCCAACAAGGCCCTCCACTTCCGAGATGCCCAACCCAAGCCTAGCACAAGAAAAAAATTTCAAGCTCGGGTTAGCCCAAGTTATTAGGACGGCCCAGGTTATGTACGGGTTCATGTATACTTATTTCCCATTATTGTTTACAATTTTGACATTTCAAAATTAAAAATTGAAAAGAACTTATACTTGCTAACACTACTATACAACTTTTGTTACATTTCTATACATGCAATTTACAAGATCATCAAGCGTTATGATTGTGACCCCTCAACCTATAAGTACTCGTGAGTGACCTCGGAAGTGGGCAAAGTCCGCGAAGCAAGCCAGTTTGACTGATTGGTTGCATGGAAGTGCTCCCCGAAATCGGAAGTGACACTTCTCCCGCCTACTCAGTTCCTCCAACAGGGCCCGCCCCACTTCCGAGAAGCCGACCCCAAGCCTAGCCCAAGAAAAACCTTCCGAGCTTGGGTTAATCTAAGTTGGTAGGATGGTCGGATTGTGCGGGTTCTGTTATACTTATTTCCAATCATATTACAATTTTGACCTACGAAAATAAAAAAACTGAGAAGAACTTGTACTTGCTAACACTAGTATGCAAATTTTGTTGCATTTCTATCAATGCAATTAATAATATATGATTGGGTGAAACGGATGGGTGTGATTGTAACACCTCACCCTATAAGTATTCAGAATGAATGTGATCATTTCTCTCTCTCTCTCTCTCTCTCTCTCTCTCTATATATATATATATATATATATATATATATATATATATATATATATATATATATATATATATATATATATATATATATATATATATATATATATATATATATATATATATATATGGGCTGGGATCCGTTGACAACCCAAAATGGGAGGTAAATTTACCTCCCATTTTTAACTTGATTCAATCGGTGGATAGAGGCTTCCGAATTTGCTGATTTTTTGTGAGGATGATCAACATGGCAAGTTGATCATCCTCACAAAAAATCAGCAAATTCGGAAACTTATAAGGGCGTCAAATGTGTTATTTAAATTAACGGTTCAAATAGACGGTTCAGAAACGTTTGATTCAATCGGCGCCCTTAGAAGTTTCAGATTTTGTTAATTTTTTGTGAGGATGATCAACTTGGCATAATGATCATCCTCACAAAAAATCAACAAAATCTAAAACTTCTAAGGGCGCCGATTGAATCAAATGTTTCTGAACCGTCTATTTGAACCGTTAATTTGAATAACACATTTGACGCCCGTATAAGTTTCAGAATTTGCTGAGTTTTTGTGAGGATGATCAACTTACCATGTTGATCATCCTCATAAAAAATCAGCAAATTCGGAAACCTCTAACCAACGATTTTGGCGAGTTTGCGATGTATCTCTCTCTCTCTCTCTCTCTCTCTATATATATATATATATATATATATATATATATATATATATATATATATATATATATATATATATATATATATATATATATATATAGGGTCATGATTTGCTAACCCAACAAATTTTGACCCATATTTGATCCAGCATCCTAATCAGCAACTAGAGGTTTTAGAATGTGCTAACTTTTTGTAGACATGTTGTCTATGGCATGTTGATCATCTCACAAAAAATCAGCACATTCTAAAACCTCTAGGTGCATCAAATGTGCTATTCAAATCAACGGTTTTTGACCATCAATTTTAACCGTTGATTTGAAGACCACATTTGATGCACCTTGATGTTTTCGAATGTGTTGATTTTTTGTGAGGATGATCAATATACCATAGACAATATGTTTATAAAAAATCAGCACATTCTAAAACCGGAATCCAACGATTAGGATGCTGGGTTATTTGCTGGATCAAAATTTACTGGATCATCCGATCCTGACCCATTTCAATACTAACCTATTTCAATCGTCAAATACATCAACCCAAGCCTACCTGCCCCAAACTCGGGTTGGTATTGGCTTGGGTCGGGTCCAACCCACCCAAGGAATATTTTCTCCCGGGTCCCTCACCCACCGCATGCGTTTTACGAGCCACGCAGTTGGCTTGTTAGACGTGATGCGAAACGACTGAAACTCCAAACCCCCATCACATAGGGCCATAGCCGTGGAGTCGCCCAAAGTCGCCATTAAGACTAGAAACTAAACTAGATTTGACTCCTCCTCGTTCGTCGGCCCAACGTTTTGTACGACCAGCTTCTCTCTCCCCGCCACAAGATCCCAGCGGACGCTGACTGGCATGCACGTCCGGCAGGGGAGGTCCGCACGCAACCCGAGACTTGAACGCACCCACCCTAACCGACGAAACGCATCAACCCATCCCAACAGCTACAGTGCGTTGGGCGCAACAGTGCGATCGCAAACCATGTGAGTCGGAGTTGGTTTACCCCCATTCCTCTCCACGAGCCCTCCATGCTCCAACCGCCTCCGTCACCTAAGATCTTCGACTCCCCCACATTCCATCATTAGCTGTATATTGATTGAGAAATGTGTTTTCAACATCATTAAACCATTAAATGTGCACCCAAAACATAAATAGAAGATTTATATATTTGTACAATCTCCGTCAACAATCACAAAGACAAATCAGACCCAAGAAGTGGTGGCGGACCCAGGACTCATTTCATCGACATTCATGTCATAGGCATGGCTTGTCCTTTTGATTGTCGATGGAGAGGAGATTGTACAAATAACATTACTCACAATAAAAATTACTAGCCCCCCCCCCGGTACTCCATAGCACCCACTCTCATCTAGAAAATTAATACTATTTACCCCGAATCTCTTACCGATTCATTCACACAGAATATCATGTCGCAGCACAATTGCCGTTTTCACCCAGCTACGACTAGTGAATCACACATAGCCTGGAGAGGCAAGCAAAAAAGCTGTGATTGAATGCCACATCATTCTTTGTAAACGAATCAATACAAGCTATCCGTCCTTCCCTCTGACATTGTCGATTCCTCTGATCCCTCGCAAGCCGGCCACTAAAAATGGTTGTTTATATTCTCAATCAGCAGTCCGACAACCAAATATTATAGCGGCCTCGAAATCTACATCGCAATAGCTATATATTTGTGTTCAAAACCACTGATTTAAATGCTTTTTTGCATTGAATAGCTAGGTTGCCAGATTTACAGCACCATTTGTGATGCTTCCACGCACAGATTAATTTGGGTCAACTTGATTTTTTTTTAAAAAAATATGTTGACGTCCAAATCTGACCAGAGCCCACACCTAACACGAGCAGGTTCGACTAGCATCCACCCGGACTCGAGCCCGTACAAGGTCAACCATTTTTAAAAATATCGAAGGAAAAGCTGGAATTAATCGATCCCAGGTCTCGATCACGACCAACACCCCCCTCCGCCCCCGCCCCCGCCCCCCGCCCCCGCCCCCCGTGACTTCACCAATCAAGCTAATTGCACTTTGTGTTAAAATAAAAGCATCAATCATATATCTATATAACAAGGGACGACGGTCTACATGCTGACTAGGTCAAAATGGAACAAAAAGCTGACTACACAAAAAGGAGCACTGACTAGACCAAAACACCTCTCTCTTCTCCCAATCTTTCCCCGTCGTTCTCTCTTCCCTTGATCTCTCGATCTATCTCTTCCCCCGATCTCTCTCTACTCATCTATCTCTCTCTCATCTTCATAACTCTCTCTCTCTCTATCTCTCTATCTCTCATCTCCGATCTCTCTCTCTCTATCTGTCTCTCTCTCTCTTCCATGATCTCTCTCTCTTCGTCTCTCTCTCTCTCCATCTTTCTCTATCTCTGTATTTCTCTCTCTCTATCTCTTCGTGTATCTGTCTATCTCCGTCTCTCTCTCATCTCCGTAACTCTCTCTCTCCCATGATCTCTTTCTCTCTCTCTTCATCTCCCTCCCTCTCTCTCTCTAAACTCTTTCTCTCTCTTGACCTCTCTCTTCTATGTCTCTCTTCCCCTAATCTCTCTCTCTCTGTATCTCTCTCTCTTCCCCCGATATCTCTCTCTCTCTCATTCAGATTGAAGAGGTCCATAGCCAATCCATACCCAATTGGGTTTTAGGTTTTGGTTCGGGGTTCAGGAATGAATTGGGTTTAATTTTGTCTCATTTTATCAATTATTTATGCAATTACTTGAGAAAAAGGGTTAATGTGTGAGAGGTCCCTAACAACAGATCCATCATATGAACGGGGCACCTAAAAGATTTATTTAGCCTAAGATCCCTGTCTTTTTTGTTAAACCCAAAACTAACCCCGGCTTCTTCTCCCATCTCTCGATCTCGAGCAGCTCCAATGGTGGCGACTGCAACAGAGTCAGCGTGGGCAGCGACCAACAGCTATGGCGACAGCGGCGAACACTGGAGGTGGCGGGGGCAGAGGCGATGGCAGCGGCGAGCAGCAGAGGCGATGACGGCGATGTCAGCGGCGAGCAACATATATAAGTGGTGGTGGTAGCAGCAAGCAACAGAGGCGGCAGCGGCAACAGCAACGGCGAGCAGCTTCGGCGTTGGCGTGATTCGATGGTTTGGTTGAGGTTCCTAGGTCTATGGCTCATCCCATGTCCTGTAGATCTTAGGGTTAGGGTTAGGGTTAGATTTGGTTCGATTCGACGACAGCGACGTTCGGTGTTTCAGTTCAGTGGCGGCATGCAGGTGTATTGCCGTCAAAGGCAGTCTCTTAGGTGGCAGCGAATGTCCCAATAGTGGTCGTTATTGGTGGTGTCGAGGTTGTCAGTCCGTCGAGATGGGGCCGATGTTGCCGTCGAAAGTGTTTTGTTGCCGAAGGTGGTCAAGTGTGTTGTCACCGAATACAGTGGTGGGGGTCGTGATGCCCGGGGTGGTGTCTTACCACGGAAGACGGCCCGCTGCATTGCTGACGGGTGTGTTGCCGCCGAAGGAGACCCGCTGCAGTGCCGACAGGCACGGGCATGCACTAATATTCTATACAACCCAAACATGCACCTAATTGGGGGGGGGGAGCCTAACAAATTTAACGGATTTACAAGCATTTAATCCAGGTCCCATCCATTATTACTGCACCTCGTTATTCGGTGGCCTAGCTACCAAATTTGATCATACCAAAAAGGTAGTCAGGCCCAACCGTCATACTAGAAGGTTTGTGGGTTACGCTGCCAATTAGAGGTTTTTGATTTTTTTAAAGAAAAAATATATATAATGGCACAATTGGGCACCGACTAATTAGACACCAACTATGCCGTCGATAATCAATATTTTTATTATAGTGGCTAAGTGGCCACCACCGTTAGTCCCCCTCCTCCTTTCCCATCAAAGCTAGCTCGTCCTCTTAGTTAGGCTCTGTGATCTCCTTTTCTCATTCTTCTTTTTTCATTTAAACCCTAACCCAATTAGATAGAAAAAAGGAGGAGGAAGCGGAAGGAGGATGCATGGAAGAGCCGTTGTGGCGACAGGCTGCAGGAACTCCGGTGGCGGCAAAGGATTGCTTGCTAGTGCCCTTAGTAATTATGCCAATAAAAAAATAGCAACTCATGGGACTCTTCTGATATTTTGTATTTGAGGGCACTTGTACGTAATCTAATGGGTGCAAATAACCATTCCCAATATTTTATATCAACAACAAATTAAGTAACAAAAATCAAAATAAAATTACAGTTAAAAGAAATAAAGAAATCTCCAAATTATTATGTATGAGATTATTTGCTATATTACCCCTTTTCTCTCTCTGTCTCTCTCTCTCTCTCTCTCACTTTCTCACTCTCTCTATCTCCTCTTGTTCTTGCTACCCATCAAGAGAGCGACATAGAAAAGTGCGCGAAAGAAGAAACCCCAGGCGATGGTGACGAAGAGGCAGCCCCACTTGCTGAGGTCCCGCACCGCCTGCTGCTGCAGTATGTCCGACCCCGTGGTGATGCAGGTCGTGCTCGTCAGGTTCACCCCCAGCGTCCCGCTCATCGCCTTCAGCACGCTCACCTTCAGCGCCGCCGGCAGCGACCCCAGCGGCGTGTTGTCGAACATCTGCACCCCCCGCACGAAGCACTTGGTGGGGTCGTCGAACTCGTTCTGCAGCACCGCCTCGTAGGGGTACTTCACCAGCGACAGGTAGTGGAACCAGATCCAGTAGTGGGGGATCCGGTCCCGGTTGATGAAGAAGCCGCTGAAGAGGAGGAAGTACGCCAGGATCGCCACCACCACCGTGTACCCCAGCATCACGTGCGACACCACGCCCGACAGGAACGTCACGAACCCGCTCCCCGCCCAGAACGACGCCAGCACGATCAGGAAGAAGAAGAAGATGCCCTGCGCTCCGCCGGCCAGGCCCACGGCGAAGAAGGTGATCGCGGAGAACGCGACGGAGAGGAAGACGAGGGACGGGAGGCCGACGGCCGCGTTAGAGAGCACGTACGACGACCGGCGGTAGGCGTTGTAGGCCGTCTCCCGCATGAAGATGTAGCGCTCCTGGAGGAAGACGGGGAGGGCGTCGGCGCACGTGTAGAACATGGTGGACATGGCGATGGCGAAGAAGCCGAGCCGCTCCTGCACGCCCTTCGGGGAGTTGTCGAGCCGCCAGAAGACGGTCGCCAGGATGAAGCCGGTCACCATCACCGCGCCGAGCCGCATGATGAAGAGCTCCGGCTGCCGCCGGGAGTTGGTGAAGGCGCGCTTGGTCAGCACCACAATCTCGATCCAGAAAGGGTTTGCGAACGTCGGCACTGAAGACGACGACGGACCTGCGGCGTCGGTTGCCCCGGAGACGAGCTTGCCGCGGGAGATGCTCACGCTGATGGCGTCCTTCAGGGAGAGGGCGGAGTCATCCACCGGAGCGGTCGAGGGGACGGCGGCGTGGCGGCTCTGCCAGGACCTGTTGAACGCGACGAGGGGCAAGGTGCCACCGGGGGAGCCCTCGAGCTCGCGGATGAGGTCGAGGGCGAACTCGGTGCGGTTCTCGTTCTCCGGGACGGGACGGCCGAACTCGGCCATGAAGGGGAGGAGGTCGTCGGGGGAACCGCTGAAGACGGTCTGGCCGCGGGAGAGGAAGAGGAGGCGGTCGAGGAGGCCGAGGATGCGGTAGCTGGGCTGGTGGACGGACATGATGACGATGCTGCCGCTATGAGCGATGCGCTGCAGGACTTTGACCACCATGAACGCGCTGGTGGAGTCGAGGCCGGAGGTGGGCTCGTCGAGGAAGAGGACGATGGGGTCATGGATGATGTCAGTGCCGATGGAGACCCGGCGGCGCTCCCCGCCGGAGACGCCGCGGTGGCCTTCGTCGCCGATGATGGTCCCCGCGGCACGGCGGAGGCCGAGCTGGTCGATCAGTGCCTGCACCCGGCTCTTCTTCTTGGAGGCAGAGAGGGAGCGGGGGAGGCGGAACTCGGCGGCGAACATCAGTGTCTCCTCGACGGTGAGCATCGGGTAGAGTAGGTCGTCCTGCATCACGTAGGCGGAGATCACCTTCAGGAGATGGCCCTCGAGGAGGTTCTCCCCGTTGAGCGTGACGGAGCCCTTGAGGCTCCCCTGCGCGATCCGGTTCGCCAGCGCGTCGATCAGGGTCGACTTCCCGCTCCCGCTCGCCCCCAGCACCGCCAGGATCTCCCCCTCCCTCGCCTCCCCGGATATCGAGTCCAGCAGCATCCTCGTCTTCCCGGTGACCGCCTCCATCCCCGACAGGACAGTCGCGGGGGCCGGATCCGTGGCGAGCCGGTTCTTGCGGCGGAAAACGGACGGCACGGCGGACAGCTTCTTTGGGTTCTTGACGCTGTAGGTGAGGTCAGTGAACTTGAGGACGAAGGGTGGGGACGGGCCGGCGTGGTGCCCCCCGCCGCCGTCCATTTCGCTGAGCTCCAGCACGTGGTGGTGGGGCGGCGACCCGTCGGTCTCGTCTCCGGCCCTCCGTGCGTCTCCCACGTGCTTGAGTAGCTCGCCCAGCGTTGGGGAGGCTCCACCTGGGCCACGGTTATGGTGGTGGAGGAGGCCGTTGCGCGCGATATCCTCGGCTTCTTCCATGGGGGACGATCGCCTATCGAAGAAGGGCAGCTTATCTACGAACCGGGACATGGGAGTAGCTGTCCTCTTAAATAACCAAACGGCGGTGTGGTCGTTCCGTCACTGTGGACCGCAGGCGTGTACGTCGATCCGATCTCCCGCCGTCAGATGCAACTGTCCATCGCATGAGAGAGAGAGAGAGAGAGAGAGAGAGAGAGAGAGCGAGTGAACCGAATCTTACAACCCACAATTTCTTCTTATAGTGAAGTGAGGGGAGGGATATCTTTTATTCAAATTTTCTACGTCCCATGGTGGTGACCTACGCCTCCTAATCGGCGTTTCTTGACACGGCTCGGTTTCTTGAGGGCTGGATAGAGGACGTGGCTGGATGGGATTGGGCCACGTGGACTGTTGGGTAAGCTGGGTGCGACGGCGGGGATTAGGTGGGGGGTGTTTATCTACACTCCACCTTCTGGCTTCTGCTGCGCTTCCGATGACTCGGGGGGAGTGGGAATAGATTAGGATTAAAACGGGGAGGTTGGCCTCCTGGGCGCATCAAACAATGGGTTTTCTGTTCATGAAAGGTTCGGGATGCTAATCGGACCGGCGAGTGGGCCCGACGGGTCGGAACGTGTGACACGAGGTACTGTAGCGCAGGGTTTGGTTGGCGGGTGCGGTTACCGTGGGTGCTGACATGTTCACCACGTGCCACGTGGGCGGGCGGTTACATGTAGCTGTACCAAACTAAATGCTACCGGCCTGCCCAAGAGCAGGGAAGGCGGAGGCCAGGGCAGGTCAAAGTGTCAAACAGCAGTGATGGCCGTTCCGTTTCCCTCCATGCATGCGAATGTCGTGAGCCATCTGAACTTAGGTGGGAATCCTCAATTTTGCCACCTGTTCTAATTATTTTTTTATTTTTTTTTTAGAGGAGTTGGCGATAGGCCCTCTATAGAGGATGATTTTAAGCACCAGTCCCGACAATAATTTGGTTTGAGCTAAAACCTAGTCCGAAAAAGACACATATACATTAAACCCCTGTTGACCCTACCAACCAATGTCAAATCACTAAATTGCCCCTACCATTACCCCTATGTAGTTAATTGAATTTATATTTCGCTAGAGCCAATTTATACTTCATAGTTGCTACAGTGATTCCACTGTAACAGTAATATTTCGGTGTATAAATTCGGTTGTTACAGTAAAATCATCGTATTAATTGAATTTGTACTCTGCTAATTCTGAATTTATACTCTAGGTTCTGTAGCTACAGTGATATCAATTCCGGATAATGGAGTATAAATTTGATTGTATATGGAGTATAAATTAGGTCGTTGTGGTGAAATCATTGTAACAGCTATAGTGATTTCATTGTAGCGATTGAATTTATACTCCAAAAATAGTATTGGCACAGTGAAATCACTGTAGCAACTATGAAGTATAAATTATGTTGTATATATAGTATAAATTCAGGTTCTAGAGTAAAATCTTTGCGCTACAGTGATTTCACTGTAGCACCCAAATTTATACTTCGAAATATTACTGTTACAATGAGATCACTATAGCAGCTATTGTTACAAAAATTGGTTTTGATAGAGAATGAAAAAATCGGTTTTTGGGTTTAGTCCCATATTGCCCGTGGGGAGATCTTTTAATGCTTTTATAATGGAACTCCCTTCATTGGGCTTTGTAGCTTCCCAAGAGCCAAGCCATAGCCCACCACACACGCGCGCGCGCACGTCGAGCCGGGCCGAGGCCGCGGCTCGCGAGCAACGTGGACACGAATGGGCTTCGGTCTTAGGGCCTTCTTTTACACTGAGTTTTAATTTTTTTTTTCTTTATGGAGATTTATTCCTTCCGTTATACTTTTCACGAGGCTGAGCTAGGTTCATTGAACCTGGACCTCTGCACTGTCGCATGTAACCGTTATACTCGACAGAGCCGTGAATGCTCATCAGTGCGCTACATGCAATGGGCTGTGAGTGTGGAAACGTTATGGCTAAAGATCTCTATATAAGAGAGGGTCCTGTGAAGCCAAAATACACACCAAGCAAAAGAGCTCTCTCCACTCTCTTTTCTTATTTCTCGTTCGTGATTCTGTTCCTGTCTGGAATACGCTGAGAGTCCCAAATGGGTTCCCTTCAGTGCTAAAGAGGAGTCCAGTCGTTGTACCCAAGGGAGCGTTCGTCGGAGGTCTTGAAGCACCTACCGAGACGACGAAATAGCTTTCAGGGCATTGTGCTAGCACAAGCCTCGACTACTGCTAAGTTCCTTGTTCTTCTTCCTCCTCCTCACCTCTTTGCCATGTCTGTAGACAACCTTAGGACAACCTAAATCTTGATTGATTGTGTGTGCTCAACTTTGCATGCTAAACCCCTATAGTTTGTTCTACTACTTTTTGCACTAGATTTGTAATCTCTCTATATTGTGCTAGTCATCGTTTGCATGTCTTCATAGTGTAGAATACCCAACAACTATAACATTTTGGGTCTACTATATAGGCTTTCACTATACAACGCATTTAAAAAAACTATAGATCGGGTTCTACAAGGCTAGAGGGGCAAAATGGTCATTTTAAAAAAAATGAGTGAGGAAGGGACCTAATGCACTTCGAAACAATTAGAAGGGGTTTACAAACTATAGAGTTCGTTAGAAGAGCATTAGGCTAATAATTAACCCCATATTTTTTTACTGGATCTTTGGAATAAGTCCTTTCTACGAGATCAGTTTTAGCATAATGATTCTCCTTAATGAAAAGTCCATGTGGATGAAAATAACCCTCACAGGAGTTCGAATTTAGATTTCATATCACTCTTTTCTAAAACCGAACCTAACCCCTAAACCCTAAGATCTATAGGTCATGGGATGAACCCTAGACCTAGAAATCATAAACCTAACCCATCCATCACCTGCCGCTTCTCACCTCCGCTACTCACCGGCAGCGGCAGCGGCAGCAACGGTGAGCAGCTGTAGCTCAAGAGAGAGGGGAGAAAGGAGAGGCAGGTGAAGGTAATTTTGGGATACAAAAAAAATTTGATACTTTCAGCTTACTGAAAGTTTAATCCTAGAGACTTTAGGCTAATCTTATAGTGAGATCATTGTAGTTGTTTTTGTGTGTGTGAAATTTTGCTAAAAAAGATTTGTTCTTCTTTTTTTTGTTACAATGAAATCACTGTAACAAAGTGTATGTAACAATCTGTACAGATTGAGTAACAATTTTGTTGAGTAGTAATTTGTACATATTTAGTAACAATTTGTGCAAAATTTTAATTATTTGCTACAGTGAAATCATTATAGCAGTTTATTTATTTTTTTTGGAGAAATCTCGCCGAGGGAGAGTGGGGGATTTTTTTTTTTGCTACAATGAAATCACTGTAGCAATTTATTTTTCCATGAAATCGTGTAACAAAAAAAACTATATTATAATCACTGTAGCAAATCCGCGGATTGAGTCCTGTAGCGACAATGACAGAGGGGCATGCTCTAAAAGGGATAAAAGTCACGTCTAGGACTAGCTCTAGCTGCATCATTTTCGGGAGGCCGGGACATGATGCAACACCATCTTGTTAGTTGTCCTTCGCCTTAAACAGATCTCGATCACGTCAGGGACCATTCACTAAGTCTCCCTGGTATACCAAAACCCCCATACTGGAGCACTGTAGTAATAGGAGGGAATTCGACTTCAAAAGGAAAAAAAAGATTTACAAGGTGGGCCAACAAGCCATGCGACAAGCCATGTTGACTATATTCCCCGATTGGTATTTAGACACAAGCCTAACTCACGGGGTCATCATCCAAGTGTATGGGAGTGGCAATGGGTCGAGTCAATTCGGACCCCACCCTATCCCTATCCATACCCGAACGGGCATGAATAGTTGGATTTCAGTTTTGAGTCGGGTTCCAATATACACCGAATATAGTCTTGCGTGTTTGGTTTTTGCATCACTGGAATCTCAAGCCAAACATTACTTTAGGTTATTATGAACATTTTGCACAAACTTGGTAAATAAATTGAGAGGAGAAAAGTTTTTTTTTTTTTGGTAGGACAAAAAGTTAAAGATTCATAAATCTTAGTAACCAAACCATATGATCATAAATCCAAAAGGGAGAGCATCTCAGCTAGTATCAATTGATTGTTTGTTTGATGTTAGTTATGTGAGAGGCTAAGTGGGTGTAATTTGTTTGTTTTTATCACTACATGATATACATTGACAGAGGAGAAATTTTAGGTGATGCATTACTGTTTTTTAATATATGTTTTTTCTCCCTGGATAGGCTAGGCGATCCGAGTCTCAAAGGACATGGCGCTAGAGTAAGGGCTCAAATAGAACCATTGATCGAAATAGGGGAAAGACAACATATCTACTATTTTATTAAATTTTATAGTTCCATGTACATGACATCAACGGCCAGGATTCACCCGCGCAAACGAGGCACACCAGTCTTGAGGGAGAGTTCGCTCCTCAGTGTCCATACTGGAAGTCGAACAAGATACCTCTTCAACATGGGAGAGAGGAAGTACCATCGGTCCAAGTAGGGGTGCACATGGTTCGGTTTGGACTGGTTCCGGGATGAACCGGGAATCGAACCGGTCCTAGAGGTTCTCAAATATTTGGAACCAGAACCGGACCATTGGGAGCATGAAACCGGACCGGACCATACAAAACCGGTTCGGTTCTCCGATTTCACCAATTTTTTGTGCACCAATAGAAGTTAAAATAGGCCAATCATTGGAGTAAGTAGAAATAAAATACCATTTCAAAACCGATGATACAACAATCAATCATAAAAGCCATATACAAGATATTGTTGTGGAGATCAGTAGGGCCCATTGCATAATAGCCCGACCCGTATCACTCGTATTACTCGACCCGTGAATGCATTATGCATATACATGAACCGGTTCGGTTCTATTTGAATAACCGGCACTTTAATCGAAAATCGAACCGGTCCCTTACGCTTCTGCACTTTGGGAACCAGAACTGAACCGATCATGCTAGAAACCGAATCAAACTGTACGGTTCGGACCGGTTCAGTTCGGTTCTTCGATTCCACCGGTTTTCTATGCACCCCTAAGACCAAGAGCTCGTTGGGAGTGATGTATGACTCGAAGAGTGCAAGATGTGTATGGAAAGAGAACCAGCGGCCCAGAGTTTAGGGGGGTGATGAGGGAGGTGGGGCTAGGACCTTAGAGTTAGGGTAGTGGGGGTTAGGGGTAGGGGGATAGACGGAGGCCACGACAGTGAGCATGAGTATGCATGGCGAGGGTCAGGATCATCCGGGAGCACTCGAGGCTCAAACTTTGGCTCGAACTCATCTTGGAAGGCATGAGCAAGAGAAGAGATATCAATGAGTGAACGAGGGAGAGACAAAGAATAAGAGAAAGTTTGAGATCTTAGAGTCGGGGAATCACTTAGGCATGTCCGATCCACAACTAGGGTGATCAAATGCGCTACTGGGTTTGGCTAAATATATATAAGTAATGATGCGGGTTTTAGGAAATATGAGTGATTTTATCTATGGTTGGAGACAAATGATAAGGTTTAGCTTTATCAATTTTGTCTCATATATGTTTTAAACTTTTGTGACAGTGAAGTTACATTAGTGTGTGCATATAATACAATATATAATGGTAAATCTAGACATATAAGTTTGGGAGATGAGTTTATGAGGTAATTAATTAAAGATGGAATCATTGCCATTACTTATGCGAAGTCAAGCTAAGAACTTTGTAGTTGCTTTTCACCAAGCCTCTTACAGGATAATTGATAAGGATAATATTCACATAGATGATGTTGAAACTCCTAAATTAAAGATCTATCAGTGTTAGTAACCCAACCTGATACTAGGAAATAACTTCATGTTTAAAGGGCAATAACAAGTCACCGATACATGGTGGATTTTTCTACATTAAAATTAATAACCCCATTTAAAGTGGATAGTGGTGGCCGTTATTGTTAGAGGGTTGAGTCTTATAACTCTTAATGAGATCAAGTATTTATGATAAGTGTCTAAAATATAATAGGGACATTGGAATAACTTTATATATGTGACCGTAGAGGTGATGCCATTTCTCATGAGAATTGGGGTTAACTACTCTCGGGATCACTCATGAATACATGATATGCACATGACCATTGATAGCGCTAAACGGGATAGTAATTTGGAACATTATAGATACATTAATGTCTATGCGTTTGGTGTCTCTGATTATGTCATATAGAAATAATCGGTTCAAATCTTCGAATACCAAGGATTTCGATAGATCTTCGAGTCACGTACACTAAAGAAATATTCAAATTGAAAGACATATATTCTCTATGCATAAACATTGTTCATATTTTCTGGCAGAGTTTTTCAATGTTATATTTAACCAAGTGGGAGATTATTGGGTTTAGTAATATAAGTGATGTTGTGGGTTTTATAAAGTATGCATGGTTTTATCTTTGGTAGGAGACAAATGATAAGGTGTGGCTTTATCATTTTTGTCTCATATATATTTTAAACTTTTCATTAGAAACTTTATTTTCAAATCTTCCCACCAAAAATCTTTTGGCCAAATACAAATGTGTTTTCATCCTGTCCCCATCCAAAGCACTTTTTTGTTGATATAAACTTTAGTCCTACATTGCTTAGGGTAAAAAAACGAGATGTGTATATACAATGGAAGCTCCCTAGTTTTTATATATGGAGTGACAAGAGGAGGCCTTGCTATAGCGATTTCACTGTAACGGCTACAGTAAAATCATCGTAGCAACCCGCGCCACCGTTAAAAAAAAAAAAAAATAGTGGCGTGGGTTGCTACAATGATTTCACTTTAGCTGCTATTGTGAAATCACCGTAGTGATTCGTTGTTGTCTAGTTTGGAAGGATCCCATGGGTATTTTTAAAAAATACGTCATTCAAAATGATTGAGGAAGAATATGTTACATGCAACACGAACAGAAGAGAATAATCATTTAAATTATTATTATTTTGTGGATCTATAATTAATTGAAACTGAGTTTTTTTCCCCATGATTTTCCCAAGGGTTTTGGTTCAATTTTTTTAAATAAAACTTATGGGTAGGCTGTGATGTGATTTCCCATAAGATTTATGAAAGAGCTTCGTGCGCGGCTAATCCCGCTCTTCTCCTGCCAAGACGCTGCGCCTGAAACCTAGGATCCGGGGCTCCATAAACCCTAGAATCCAATCTACTCCTCTTTATCTCCGTTTATGCCCTCTCTGGCTCCCGAAATCATGGAGGAATTCTTCTGGAAAGTCTCGATATCCCCTTCTCCGATGCTCCACAGCCGCCCTGGGCCCTCGCCACCGTCAGACCCCTGCTCATAAGCCCCTTGCTTTCGAGCTTGAGAGTGGCGGGAAATCGAGAGAAAGATTAGGGGTGCTGCTTCGTGCCGAGGCAGAGTTCGTGAGATCAGCCGCTATACGGTTGGTGAGAATCTGGTTAATTTTTCTTCTTAATACCATAGATTTCGCATAGTTGTCGAGCGCATGATTATTGTTTCGGCTCCCAGTTGATTTTTTTCATTGGTTTTGTTGCAAGGAAAGATGCAATTCTCTTGTTAAATCTTCTTGTCCTAAGAATTGATAGCCGCTGTTTGCATGTGGAGATCTAATTGCATAGCTCAATATAAGTCTAAAATTATCGAAGAACTATTTTCAAAAACAAGTGGAAACACTTGTTGGTTTTGTTTCGATTGTTCTTTCTGTTGTAGAACTGAGGCCTTCTAATTAAAGTGAACTTCCCAATTTTTATTATCTCGAACTATCTTTCAATATTTTTTATTCTCTTATTTTTAACATTTACTTGTAAGAAACCCGGGCAATGCCCAGATGACCTCATACACTCCACTTGGCACAAAAGACATCACAGCCATCCAAAGAAGTGTGCAATCTGGAACGAGTGCGATTATCTCATTCCGGTGTGATGAGAGAGAGAGAGAGAGAGAGAGAGAGAGAGAGAGAGAGAGAGAGAGAGAGAGAGAGAGAGAGAGAGAGAGAGAGAGAGAGAGAGAGAGAGAGAGAGAGAGAGAGGTGCAATCTGGAACGAGTGCGATTAACTCATTCCGGTGTGATTCACTTGAGAGAGAGAGTATTGATAATTTTCCTAATTAACATCAAATGACTATTCAATGCCATTGAATGAGTATTTATAATCTTTATAGTAGGTTTTTAATAGGATTTTGGATTTATGAGAGAGAGCCACGTTCCAACACGGGAGAAGGATTGTGGTTCTTCACAAGAGGTTCGCGTGTCACAACATGGGATAGAGTGCTCCGTTTTAGTGTGTTGTGTGTGTGTGTGTGTGTATCATAGTACCAAAATTTGGTCCGACTCGACTCGCCCGAAAATCGAGTCGACTCGGACCAAAACTCGGACCAGCTGTGACTCTGGCTGTGACTTGGTCCGACTCCGTCTGACTTGGGCTATTTACTATTTTGAGTTTTTAAAATACACACACACACACACACACACACACACACACACACATATATATATATATATATATATAAAATTACCGAGTCGCTTGAGTCGAGTTTCGAGTCGAGTCTTCGAGTTACTCGACTTGGTGGACTTTCAAGTCGAGTCCGAGTTCCGGGTTTTTGAACACTAATATATATATATATATATATATATATATATATATATATATATATATATATATATATATATTGGGAACATGGTCCTCCCAACTAGCCAACACGCTACTTCTCCCTTCAATTTGGGTGCCACATGGCACTTTTTAACCAGGGTTAGGGGTTGGTTAAGGTGGGTACACCCCTCCTAACAATGATCATGAAATTTTTTTTGAAAAAGAAATATGCCAAGTGGCATTATTAAATTAACCATAGCAAGGGCTATTTGCCCGCTACAATTTACTATTAAATTTGTCGACCGTTGATCGTGATGTTTTAAGTTTTTTTTTAGATTTTTTTTTTAAAATCTTGATCTAAGTAGAGTGGATTGATCATCCATAAAAAAAAATGATTAAAAAGTGTCATGTGGCACCTAAATTGATAGGAGGACTAGCATTTTGGTTAGTCGGGAGGACTGTGTTCCCTATTCCCTCTCTCTCTCTCTATGTATATATATATATATATATATATATATATATATATATATATATATATATATATATATATATATATATATATATATATATATATATATATATATATATATATATATATATAGGGGGCGGGGAGCCTGCACCCGGGGTGCTGCAACAACGCTGCACCTCAACCTTGTTTTACCTACCTAGAAGTTTTGGAATTGGATAAAATTTGGTGAGGGTGTTGTCTAGGGTAAGATGATCATCCTCACAAATTTTCATCAAATTCCAAAACTTCTAGGGGGGTCAAATGGTCGAAGCAAAATCTGCAGATTTTAACGGTGACTGCGGACGGCTGATTTTGCTTCGACCATTTGACCCCCCTAGAAGTTTTGGAATTTGATGAAAATTTGTGAGGATGATCACCTTACCCTAGACAACACCCTCACCAAATTTCATCCAATTCCAAAACTTCTAGGTAGGTAAAACAAGGGGGCGGTGCAGCATTAACGCTGCACCCCGGGTACAGGCTCCCCGCCCCCATATATATATATATATATATATATATATATATATATATATATATATATATATATATATATATATATATATATAGAGAGAGAGAGAGAGAGAGAGAGAGAGAGAGAGAGAGAGAGAGAGAGAGAGAGGGCCGATCCAGTGAGAAACCCCTTATTTGTGAAACCTTGTGCGAAACCCCCCTAGAGGTTTCAGAATTTGATGAAACTTGGTAGGCATACTATCTATGCCATGTTGATCATCCTCACAAAATTTCATCAAATTCTAAAACCTCTAGGGGCATCAAATTTGATAATCAAATTAACGGTTTTTATGAACGGTCGGTAAATCTTACAACATTTGATGCCCCTAGAGGTTTTAGAATTTGATGAAATTTTGTGAGGATGATCAACATGACATAGTTAGTATGCCTACCAAGTTTCATCAAATTCTGAAACTTCTAGGGGGGTTTCGCACAAGGTTTCGCAAATAAGGGGTTTCTCACTGGATCGGCCCTCTCTCTCTCTCTCTCTATATATATATATATATATATATATATATATATATATATATATATATATATATATATATATATATATATATATATATATATATATATATATATATATATATATATAGGGGAGGGATACTTTTACTCATGGCCTCTTACTCATATAGTTACCTATGATCTGAGCCGTCCATTAGATCCCGATATACGGTTCGGATTAGATGGGGAGTTAAAGCAATGGTGTCTGCATTAAATGCGGGCTTTTAATACGGGCATTTAATGCGGACACCATTGCTTTAACTCCCCATCTAATCTGAACCGTACGTCGAAATCTAATGGACGGCCCGGATCATAGGTAACTATATGAGTAAGAGGCCATGAGTAAGAGTATCCCTCCCCATATATATATATATATATATATATATATATATATATATAAATAAAAAGAGAGAGGATACGGGGTATGGGCTGACAACCTAATTTGAAACTAGGCTGTCAGCTCCTAGTCGTCCTATTCAAATGATCCAGCCGTCTAAAGTGATTAAGTGAGAAGCATTTTTTTTTTAATTCGGTTTTCCGAGCAGGCCTCCCGATCCCCTTCCCCTCTGGCTCCCGTTCTCCTTCCATCCCCTCCGGCTCTGATCCCCAATTCTGCTCCGGCAGCCACCGGACCTATGATGAATCACACTCGGTCCCCCTTCGGTAGGCCCACTTTGGCTTCACATCTTTGGCCCCCTTCCACTCCTTCAGACCATTTGGTGAATCGCACTCGCCCCCTCCGGCAGGCACCCCCGACGGTGAGGTCGGGATGCCTGCCGGAGGGGGCGAGTGTGATTCACCAGTTGGGGTGACTTGACGGAGGGGAAGGGTGACTGGAGCCGGAGGCTGCGAGTGTGATTCACCGTCAGAGAGATCCGGTAGATGCAGTCGATGGTCGAGCAGAGAGAGAGAGGGGGGGGGGGGGGCGACTGCGATCCACTTGTCGGCTTGACGGAGGGGAAATTGACCGGTGTCGGAGAGGATGACTGCGATTCATCGGGGTCGGGGGCTGCCGGAAAGGGCGAACACGATTCATTGTTCGGGTGGCTTGACGGAGGGGAAGGGAGACCGGCGTTGGAGGGGAGTGCGATTCACTGGCCGGGTGGCCTTCCGGAGGGGATGGTGGGTCGGGGAGTTCGCTGTGCCTCGGAGAGATCGACAGAGAGATTTGGGCCATTCGGTATCTGTTGGTTTTGGGATTCTCTTATTTGGGTCCAGCTGTAACCAATTGTCTTGGTTCAACTGTTTTTTTTTCTTCTTTTGCATGAATGAGTCCAGCTGTTTGGATCATGAGAAACCAATGGTGTTAAAACAGCCACGTGGGCTGGCAGCCCAAAGTGAAATTAGCTACTTGCCCACCTCCCGTTTTCTCTCTGTCTCTCTTTCTCTATATATATTAGATTCCCCTTGGATCATACTTTCCATTTTTAGCAATCACCCCTTTAGGGTTTCTTTTGAATGCATCCATCCACTTTCAAAGTTAAGAAAATTGCCTACTTCATTTCCTTCTCATACTGCACAGTCTGCACTTAGTCGACTTGTCGTACTTTGACTAGCTTTTTCTACACCTTATACAGGGGTTGCAGATACTTGTCACGTCCAAACTGCACTGTCCCGTAGTTGATTAACATGAAGCCCGACCTCTGATTCTTTTGTGCTTCTAGTATTTAGTTTCAGTTGGAGGCCCAAACCATCACTTTTACCCTTAGTACATAATGAAATTCTCTTAGTAATATCGATCCAATGATGCCGCCTATCAAGTATCAACCAACCAACACTTGTTCATATGTGGAAATGTATGTGTTATCACTTGCATATGATTCTTTGCAACATTGTAACCGATATCCTTCGTTAGGATGTCAACTTTCTTGTACACTGTGTTGTCCATGAAAAGAGTTCTTTAGTTGTGAGTCTTGTGACCCTTTTTACATGAAAATCTCATTTCTTCCCTCCCTCGTGTTCTTTATTTTTACCATTTTTTACATTGTAGATTTGTTGCAAGTAATCTTTATTGAATTTTTTTTTTATGTTATGGTTTTTGTTTTAATTTCTGCTCATTTCGAAAAAATTCTATGGTTGTCTCTTTTTTTTTTTTTTTTGAGAAATCCCTCTCAGTGAATGAGGGGGGGTTCGGCCTAGACCCCGACCAGTGCATTAAAAAACAAAAGAAGTTACTGCACTACAAAAACCAAAAACAATAGCAGCAAGAGAAAAAATCAAAAGAGATTACAAATGATGTTATCTAATTGCTCTAATCTCTTCCCTTGTAAAACTGCTTTCCACTGAATCAACCGCCTTTTGACCAAGTCTTTGACTATATCTCTGTTTGAAATCTTCTGGCGAAAAATCCTGTTATTCTGTTCTATCCAAATGCTCCAACAGACCGCCATAACCACAAAGTCCCAGTTATTGCGGATTCTTCTTTTAATTCTCTTCTCTCTCCAGACCATCCACATAGAGAAAATTGACCCAGGTGTCCCTTTGATATTGAGCCCCTTCTTCAGGTGATCCCAAAGCCCCTTAGAGAACGGACAGTGGATAAAAAGGTGGTTAACATCTTCCCTGCCTTGACCACAGAGAACACAAGATGTGTCCGTAATGTTCTTGTTGCCACGTCGAAGGAGATTGGTTCTGGTCAGCAAATTCTTCTTGATCATTAACCACATGAAGATACGGATCTTCAAGGGGACTCTAGTCTTCCACAAGGAGCCAGCAACCGGGCAGATTATACCTCCCCTGTTAATAAAATTATAAAAAGATTTAGTGATGAACTTATCTGTAGAAGTCAGTCGCCATGTAGCCTCATCCTCTGCTTCACTGATCGAAATGAGATGAAGTAAATCCATCAGCTCTCTAACTTGATGCTGCAAGTAAACAGGAATAACTCTACGGAACTTAATATCCCAAACTGTGGTGTTATTGCGGACAAAGCATTGCGACCGAACTGAGCAGTTTTTATTCCACGCTAGCTCATAGAGATCAGGGTATCAGTTCTTCAGCTGTCCCTCCACCAGCCATCTATCCTCCCAGAAGCAAGTGGATCTCCCATTCCTCACCCTTAGATTTATGCCACATTTATATATACGGCCTATTTTCTGGATACCGCTCCAAAAAGGAGAAATCTTACCCGAAGCTCTACTTCTAACCTGTAACGGTTTAAATCTCTTGAAGTATCTGCCACGAATCACCGAACTCCAGTTGTTTCCTTGATCTTGCTGGAGCCTCCACCACCATTTACCCAAAAGAGCTTTGTTATGATCTGCGAGATTAATAACACCCAGTCCTCCTTTTTCCTTAGACTTGCAGACGTTCCCCCAATTAGCCAGGTGATAAGTTTTAGCATTAGTAAGTTTTAGCATTAGTATCAGCACCCTTCCACAGGAATTTACTCCGGATGGAGTCTATTTTCGCGATAACCCACTTAAGCATGAGATAGAACGAAATGTGATAAGAGGGAATTAGCGTTAGAACTGCGTTAACAAAAGTTAACCTACCTCCCAGGGAGAGGTTCTTACCCTTCCAGTCTGCCAACCTGGCATCCATCCTTTCTATCACATTGTACTAGTCATTCTTCTTAAGCCAACTATCATTAAGGGGTAGGCCAAGGTATTTAGTAGGAAGTGAATATGTTCTGCAATTCAGGATTTTTGCTAGGGAAGTAGCTAAAACGTCATTATCACCTAAATAGAAAAGGGACTTCTTCGAGAATTTTACCTTCATCCCTGAGACAATCTCCAGCGAGTACAGAAGAATCTTAAGTATGCTAACTTGTTCCTTCTTCGCCGCACAAAAGATAATCGTGTCATCAGCAAAGTGCAAGTTTACTATCTTTCAGTTTGCGTCTCCAATACCCGATATAAAGCCTCTGGTCTCTACCCTTCTGATCATCGCATCGAAAACATCCATAGCCAGGATGAAAAGAAAGGGGGAAAGTGGACAGCCTTGTTTCACTTCTCTACCAGTTTTAAATTGTTTGCCTGCTTGACCGTTGACAAAACATGAGAGGGTGGATGTAGAAAGACAATTCCAAATCCAGTTAATCCAATTCGCCGAGAACCCCTTAGCTTTAAGCGTATTGATAATGAAGCTTCAGTTAAGTCTATCAAACGCTTTTTCGAAGTCAATCTTAAGAATGATTCCTTCCTCCTTATGTTCTTTGATGTGATAAATCAACTCTTGAGCTGTTGCCACATTGTCTAGGATGAGTCTGCCTTTAATGAATGCTGTCTGGTTCTTATTAACAATATCGTCAATCGTGCCTGCCATGTGGTTAGAAAGGATCTTGGTAACAATTTTATAAATGCAATTCGCCAAGCTGATTGGTCTGTATTCACTGATTGCCTCCGTCCCTTCTTTTTTCGGTATCAAGGTTACCCAAGAATAATTCAAACTATGAAGAGATATCTTATGTTGAAAGAAATCAAAGAGAAGTTTACACAAATCACCTTTAATAATATCCCAGAAGCGTTGATAGAAGAGAATAGGGAGACCATCTGGTCCCGGAGCTCCTTCCGCTTTCATATCAAACACAGCTTTTCTAAATTCCTCTTCCGAGAAAGGTTTGTCTAGGTTGTTCGAACCATCCAGTTTGAGAATATCCAGTCCTTCCCAGTCAAGGTGGCTTTATCAATCCCGTTCTTCGCAAAATATCTTTGGAAGTGGTCTGAGACACTTTGACTAATATCTCTCTGCGTCGTCCAAAGCTTGTCTATGTCTCTGATCGAATGAATTGTGTTTCTGCGTCTCCCGTTGTTCGCGACCTTATGGCAGTAGGAGGTGTTGCTATCCCCCAGTGTGATCCACTTATCTCTTGATCTTTGTTTCTACATAATCTCTTCTTTGATCAGCGTTCGGCTTAGCTCCTCCTTCCAAGAAGTCAATTGAGACTTCTCTACATCCGAAATGGAATTACATTCCTCTATCACCTCTAGATCTCTGATCTTCTGCAAGAGATCCTTCTTAATGGCCATAACATTACCGAACTTAGAGTACTCCCACGCCTTGATATTTCTCTTCAGATGGAGTCTTCGCGTTCCAATTTCTGGCTGTATTAGAGGTATCTCCTGTTTCTGCCCACCAAGTCTTAATCAGCTCTGAGAAATCCTCCTCTTCCAGCCATATCGCCTCAAAGCGAAATAACTTATGTATTTTAGCCCTATCCGATTAGGAGTCTAACAGGATGGGAACATGATCGGAAAGAAAAGCTGTTAATCCAATCTGTGTCACCTTCGAATACAAGGATTCAAACTCATCCGAAATTAAGAAATGATCCAATCTGGCAAAAATGGGAGAATCCCTTTTATTATTCCAGGTGAATTTCCTATTATTCAAGGGTAGATCCAGAAGAGAAAGATCTCGAACCAAGGCCGCAAACTCTTGCATGTCCGAACGTTTACCCATGGCTCCACTCCTCTCATAAGAGAAGCGGGTTACATTAAAATCTCCTCCAATAATCCAAGGTCCTGCAAAACGTTGGCGAATGTCTCGCAGTTCACTCCATAGAGAAGGCCGGAGTTGATAGTCTGTTGGGCCATAGACATTGGACACCACCCAAATATCTCCTGATTGATGCACTTTTAGTACCACCGTTAAGCAGTAAATACCTTTATGAATATCTAACAGGCTAAGTTCGGATTCCCTCCAGCCCGTAAATATACCTTCTGACGTTCTGACAGCATCGAGCCAGGCCCATTTCGAAATTATGTCCCCCCCCAAGGAGCAAAATAGTGCAGGTTTGGGTTCGGTGCATTTGGATTCCTGAAGACATAATATCTAAGTTCTGCGAATTGACGTAAAGATTAACGGATTTCCTCTTCTCCAGGGCTCCTAAACCCCTAATATTCCACGAAAGGATTCTCATTGAGAAAACAAAAACACACACAGTAGTATTAAGCAACAAAAACTGACAATCAAACAGAGGTGGAAACTCTCTCTTGTTCCATCCCTCTCAAAGTGTTAACGAAAATTGCAGGATCAGAGCCCTCCTTAGTAACAGCAATGCCACATTCTCCTGCCTACGCCACCACCGTATCTGGATCTAGGAAGGAGAGGAGAGAATGCAGTTCGTCATCCGAGCTTTTCTCCACCATCTTCTTTAAGTGAGTTCTCAAAAAATTGTGTTTTCCCCTTTGGTAAGTCTTGTCAAAAGCCTTCATGATCTGTCTTTGGCTCCTTCGAACTGAAGCTTTCTGGGTCGTCTCCGTAGCCATCTCTGAGGAAGGACGAGGCTGATCTTCAGGAAGATCTTCCTTGACCTGACAATCCACATTCGGTGTATTGTCAGTGAGTAATACAGTTTCAATTAACATATCAACACCATCTTCCCCGGGTGACGAATTAATCCGAATTAAGTCTTGGTCAATGACGTTCATAGTATCTTCAACATTGTCTTCTAAAAAAGGTTCCACATTTTCTGCCATAGAATATGTTAATTTATCTGTATGGTTATCGCCCTGATCTTGTGGTGATCCAGTAAAAAGATTTGAATTCAAATTGACACAACCGAAATGACCCACGTCAATATTAGAAAGGAAACAATTCCAACCATTATTCTCTGCAATAAATGATTCCGCAAGGTTGACGGGATTACCTTCTAAACCTGGAACTTCCCGATTCGGAAGGATGTGGCTCGGGGAGATCTCACCGGTCTGCCTGGCACGATTCTCCACCTCACGGAAGAGCCGATCCCCGGAGGTCTCTGCTTCTGGTATCATCCTGATCTGTTGTTCATAGTACCTATTGCCTAACCGGCAGGTAAGAGTGGCCGGAATGTCCTCCGCCTTATGGGTGCTGATGGACACCTCTGCCTCTCTTAGGTCCTTCGCCGACTCCCAGTCATTAGCCAAGCTAAGAACTTCACCATAATTTTTAAGGACACCTCTAATGGACTCCAGACTCCAAGCATGACACATTGACACGGGAGTCCTCCAATGAAGAGTTTGACATTACGGAAAATCCTAGATCCGATTGCTCGGTTATCGACTGACCACATAAAGAATTTAACAAAAATGTCCCCAAAGTTGAAAAAGCTTTGTTTTAGAGCATCAGAAAGTCCAGCCTTGGACGGAAATTCAACCAGAAATTCATCTACCTCTAAGACCCTCGTCTTCCAGGTCCAATCCGTACCCCAGGCTTTGGAGAAACGACTGGAAAAGGTGGCTGTGGATCCCGACCCCTGAACAACCTTGCAAATGGCGCACCACCTAAGATTGAACAGCGAGTTGAGGACCTCTTGATTGAAATCCAGAACCTCGCAGGCCGTAGGATTCATGGGAGGTGGGGACGGGGGTGGATAAGACGACGAACCTTGAACAAAAGCCCTCCTACGGGACGGACAATTCGCCATGCGATGTCCGATCCCTTTGCAACCAAAACAAACGACCCCGTTTCTGCAGCTAGTTTGCAGATGTCCCTTCTCCCTACAGCGGAAACAGAATACCTCCCTGTTACTCTTTGGAGAACCTCATTCTATAGTAGGGCCGGTAGGTTTTCTTGGTATCGAGTGGGTCGCACTGCCAAATGCTCTGATCCTCTGGGCCCACGGATCTACAGATGAGTTGACAGGACGATAAAAGTATGTAGGTAGAGAGGGTTTTCTGGCCGATCTGGTGACCTCAGCATACGTAGTTCTCGTGATCCTCTCCGATCCTCTGACTGAAGCCCCTGGCTGCTTCGAAAACTGATGAGTTTCCGATCTGGGCCCTCCACCATGATGGAGATCTCCTGTCTGGTTCAGAGGATATTGGACATTCCAAGGAATCTTGAGTGAAGAATCGTACATTTTCTGTCCTTGATCCCTTGTCTCGTCTTGTCGTAGATGTCTTGCACGTCCCGAGTCTATCCCTCCTGGCTCTCCATGACACCACCCTGCTTCCCTCCAAGCAAATCCTCGAGAAAGTCGACTCCTTGTCGCCTCCACTCTCCTCCCAAACGCCGCCATCTCCCCTGTCGCCTGAGCGAAACTTCTCATTCCAGTGTTGAAATCCACCATCTTAATCTATGGTTGTCTCTTACATGCAACATTTTGATGTTACATATAACCAGTATTATAAAACTCGCCTTGGGGCTCGCTCGGGGAGAGACGTACCCAAAAAGCCCTAGGGCGACCAATCTTGGGATAGATTCCATCTAGGCCTAGGGCGTGCCTTTTGCGCCGTAGCTGGTTGGGCGTATGTCCAGATGGAGTGACTTATATAGAAAAAAGTATAACTTAATCCTAAACTAAACCTAGGACACGTTTTTTATATCATTAGTTTGTCATCTAATCCTAAATCTTAGTTATATTCATGTATTGTTAAAGATAGAGTTCAAGGCAAGCAATCCGATTGATCCCCTATCGAGGAAGATGTGGGCATAGAAGAAGTGGGGGGGGGGGGGGGGGGGGGGGGCACTCATGATGGAAGCTTCCCCAACATAGACCCATTAAATGAAGATATTGGTGAGACTAGCCAAAACACCATGCTTTATGCCTTCGCCGTTGAAAACAATGCATATAACTATTTTCTTGAGGAAGTAATTTGAAACCTGGAATATTTATATGGTCTAGGGAACAATTTTAGGGGCCATTAGATCTATGATTTTGACCACTTGATTTGGTATTTTGTGAGGAAGTAATATGTCCAAGGCAGCATGGTTGCGCATTGGCCTTTGAAATTTGTGCATTGCATGGTTGGTGGCGTGTAGAGTCCCTCGCCTTCAAGTATTTGGCAAAGTTAGTTTTGTGCATTGCATGGTTGGTGGCATGTAGAGTCCCTCGCCTTCAAGTATTTGGCAAAGTTAGTTTTGATATTATGTGGTGTACATTGCATAATTTCCAGAGCACATTGTGCGGTGTTGCTACATTGGATAAGATTTTCTTTGATTAGTGTCGGATCTATCTGCACAACAACTGAAAAAAAATTGTTAAATAGGTTCAAGTTGCTGTTTTTGGTTCTGAATGAATTTCCTTTTTCATTGCTTCAAAAAGATGAAAAACTTTGTAAAAGAAAATGGTTATTGATTTACAGCCTTCAATGTAATATCGTCCTCAAAGCTACAAGTTTGCATGATAACTAGAACCTGAGATTCCAACAAGACCAGGGGTGGAACCAGGGGGGGAGGGGGCTGAGGGGTCCATGGCCCCCCCAAAGTTCGCAAAATTCCTAGAGGGCCCGTTTGAGGTTTTGAAATTTTAAAAAAATCGTTAAACGTGGCCCCCATAAAATTTTAAAGTTTGGAGTTATTGGGTCCGCCACTGAACAAGACATTACAAAAGACAAGGCAAGCTTATAAGGGGAATTTGAACGGGTACATAGTCACTATAAAATGGCTTGTTGCCGTGTATTTTTATGATGATTCCACTCAAGCATTTATTTAGCCAATGATATTTGATACTGTTACTGAGGCAACATGTTTTTGAAGTTAGATGTTGATGCAGAACCTGTGTGGTTCAGGAAATAAGCCTAAGAATTACAATTTAATAAGGAGAAATATAACTATTTGCAGATTCAAACGAGGCATTTAGACCAAAGAGATTAGCAAGTGATAAATTAGAACAATTAGGTTACAGTTCCTGACAATCCAATGTTCTTAAGCGGCAACCGTTTGGAAATTAAGAAACTTTCATAGGCACATGTGAGTCCAATATTTATGTGGATATCGAGGAATCCTCCTAAGGATTTCAATCGATTAAACAGGCTCAAGCAAGCAGAGTCATGTCTCAGGTTCATGTAATGTTTAGGGCATCTAATCAAACCAACGATAACTATTTCAATAATTATAGATCTAAGATGCAGGGAACTATCAATGGAATAACTTTGGATTCAAAGTGTTGCGGAAAAGAAAGATTAAACTCTAGTGACGTGGATGTCGTCAAAGACGTTGGACGGACGAAGATTGACGTTGTTAGGGCTTCTCGAAGCGGCGTGACATGGAATCAGACTCAAAGGAGGCCTCACGGGGCGACGATGGGGCACGGGAACGGGGCAGCCGATGGGGTCTATCGGGCGGATCAGACGATTGACAGGGCCTGCCGGATGGAATAAGCATAAGAATCACAATTTAATAATGAGAAATATAACTATTTGCAAATTCAAACGAGGCTTTTAGACCAAAAAGATTAGCTAGTGATGAATTAGAACAGTTAGGCTACACACGGGTAGTTCCTGTCAATCAAAGTTCTCAAGCGGCAACCGATTGGAAGTTAAGAAACTTCCGCAGGCACATGGCAGTCCAATATTAATGTGGAGATATAGGGATCCTCCAAAGGACTTCAATCGATTAAACATACTCAAGCAAGCAGAGGCATGTCTCAGGTTCATGTAATGTTTAGGGCATCTAAGTGATAATTATTTGAATAATTATAGATCTAAGATGCTTATCAATGGAATAGCTCCGGATTCAAAGGTGTAAAGGAAAAGAAAGATCAAACTCAAGTGATGTGGATGTCGTCAAAGGTGTTGGACGTAAATCGACGTTGTCGAGTCTTCTCGGAGCGACGCAGTGCGGAATTAGACTTGAAGGAGGCCTCATGTGGCATCGACGGGGTGGGGTGACAGTGACACGACAGCCAACGAGGTCTGCCGGGTGGATCATATGGTTGATGGGGCCTGCCGGGTGGTTCGGGCAGCCGACAACGGGGGTCGGACCGCGGGTCTGAAGGACAGGCAGCGACCGCGGGCGGTGTGAGACAAGCGGCGACCTGTGGGCGGCCGCGCTCGAAGGTGACGATGGTGATGATCGTATTTGTGCTAGTCGGAGAAGTCGATCATGGGGAAGATTCGTAGGTAGAAAGGTAATAAAGATTCTTAGCCTTGGCCTGAGGTTTCTTATCTCAACGTAACGATTCTTCGCAAAGAACCCTAGAGCATGCTCTGTTTTTTTCTTCATTTATTCAATCATCAAATAAAGATGATGGCTACAATGGTTTATAAAGGACTCTTAGTCCTTAACCAAATGTTATGACCATAGAGACTAGAAAAGACTAAAAACACCCTTATAGATCAGGTTTACATGTAACCAAAATTAGACTAATAAATGCTCTGAAAATGCTCGTTTAATCTAAATAAATAAAGTGCGTCGCCATTTGGGGGCCCAATGAGGTTGGCCCATCAACTGTCAAGCGTCTTCAAGCCCCAAGCCACGTGATGCGGTCATCCTCTTCCGTTTACGCGTGTAGACTCATGTCGGCTCCGGTCGAACCAGATCGGTGTCCCCACCAGATGTTTAGAACGACAAGTGCTGATGGTACATAACATACAAGCTATTTAATATAACGAATCCATTGACCTAGATTCTGAGAATGAAAACTTAAGGATAGGATAAGGCCCACTAGAGTAGTCACCACCGATTGTGGGCCTTAAGTGATTGATGGGTGGGGAGTACCTTATTTTTGTGGTAATAGCTCTTATCCTTATTAATTTTTGAGGAAGTTGATATGTGCCTAATGAAGTTGCTGCCGCTTCTACTTATTTTTGGCCACTAATTTCCTTATCTTGATCAGGGGGTTCGACGATCGTTAGCATGTGGAGTAAAACAATGCTTGACAACTTGTTACCCATGGATTGAAATTTCGGTTTTCAATCAATAGCGAAACAAAAGGCAGGTGCAAAACCCCATAAGCCTGCATTTTGATTGATTTTCGGTGCATTTCGAAGTATTTTGATGCATTTCGGCGAAATTTCAACCGAAAACTAGTGGGGCCCAGACTGAGTAGCAGTGGAGCTGGTCCGTCAACCAGAGCCAGAGGGTCAAGGTCTGATGATGACATTAGCTGAACGAACGAAGATGATATTAACTGGATGGGCGAAGAAGATTGATTTAAACTTTGTGATGTAAATATATTTAAATATGTGATGATTATCTGGTTGGATTTTCTCCAATATGTGTTTGATGTGTTTTTTCTAAAAACAATTCATGTAAATATGTATATACAATTATAAAAGACTTAAATTTAAAATAAAAAAATAAAAAATATTTTTTTGGCCATTCCGAAATGTTTTTAGGATTTCGATCGAAATATCGAAATTTCGGTTTCAGTTTGAACCGAAACTAGACATGAAATCGAAATCACAAACCATGTTGTTACCTAGCCAAAAGCTAGATTGGGATTCTTTTGATTAAGACTTCTTCTCATGAAATTAAAATCAGAAATAACTTTTTCAGTAAGTTGTAGATACCAACAAAAATTATTGGAACATGATAGGTTAAATGGTTAGAAAATTAGCCTTCCTTCTTGCTTGTAGATTTGGATTCACAGTGACTTTTATCAAGGAGTTAATGGTGTCTCACGACCAGATACTGGGTTGCCCATGTTTGCATAATCTTCAAATACAATAAGAAAAAAGTATTTGGAATCGTTATGAGTTTGATAAAAAACATGGCTCTTAATCATTTTCATTACAGTGGCACAGACTGTTAGACCAATAAATCATTTTTTAAGGAACAAAGGTGAGCCCCACTATCCTTGAATTCCAGTTTGAAATTTCTACATTATGACTGCGTGGACAAATAGATTCTTCCTTGCTGAATCTTTTAGTTTGTCTTCTTGTGGGTCTCTTGGTCAAGCCTTCCATGGAAATTTATTTTACTTAATTTTTTGTTTCTATTTTACTTTTGTTTTTTGTTACTGAACTCTGGCACTTTGTCCCAATGAACTTCTCAACTGCCATACTTATAATCTCCCACCATTATCCATTTATCCAAACTCCAAAATGAAGTTTCTAACCACCAGTCCACCACACTAAAGTATAATTGGGCCGCTGGTATGGCATGGTATGGTCATGTTGTATTATGTTGACTCTGTATGCTATTTACTGGTCAACTCCTAGAATATCACGAGGATTCCTATGCTTGAGAGTAGGTTGCAAATGTATTGTTTAGCTAGAAACTACTTATATCGCGTCATATGGAACACATCTAAAGTTCTAAATCACTCGATTTTCTAGGTTTTTAGATAAATAAAGAAAGATCCATTTATTCTTTACATTCATACTCGTAGCGCCTTCAATTACTATAATGTCAAGAACTTGAAGTGCCTACTATAAAACATATAATTTCATGTGCATATACCAAACAAATCTTAGACTTGTGCACGCCTAATATGTCTAATATTATACTTGCAGCTAATATTCATACGAACAGGAGCTGCCGTATGATGCAAAATAAGTAACATAATAAGAAATATTCGCTTATAGCATGTCAGAATTAAATAAAGTGATCACAATGCACAAATAGTATAACATGTTAGCGTCCTCATAGCCCATGCATATGCATCTTATGAAACCTTCTTTATCAAATGTTTGTATACAGGCCAACAATACCTTATATGGAAACTAAAATCGGAGCTTGTTCTCATCTAATTGAGAGTGTGTTCCGTAAAAGGTTGTCTAAGAAACATTAAATTGGGTTCCAGAATGGGAGTGGCCATTGATTTGCAAAAATCTTGCAATAAAATTCAAGCTTTTTTTTTTGGTAGGACAATAAAATTCAAGCTTAAAAAGCAACTTGCTTCTAAAAACAAACTCACTCCACCATTTCTACTCTGTTGTCCACACGGATCATTTGAAACTGGAGTGTCATAGGTGTTACCCATTTGTCCTGAGTCCCTGACTACGTTGCGGATGTGGCGGTCAGCAGCTTTGTAGTTCCAATCTATCCACCTAGTGGATATATATAATAACGATGGAAAGTACCACTATAGTTGCTTCCTCATCTCCCCCTCTTATGATCTCATATACTCCAATTGTGTCTCTTCTATTGTTCTCTCCATACTATTTTATGAATATAGGTGATCTCATCGGCCTCTTCCCTACCTCTCTTGTAGGATGGGTTGATGAGCTACTAGCTCCGACATCCTCGCTACTTAAGTGAGCAATGACGGGTAGGTCTTGACTGAACAAGGACTTCAGCAGGGGCATGTGACCCTCGCCAAACTCGGCATCGTGCTCCTAGTGGATCTGAATAATAATAATACACAATTAAAACCAATACACCTTATTTGATAACACATCACATAATGCATTGTAACATCCGCAAACACACAATATATTGTCCGCTTTGCTCATGCCTCACGAGGACTTCCCAAAGGGGTCACCCATCCTAGTACTACTCTCGCCTGAGCGCGCTTAACTACGGAGTTCTTACCAAATCCGTAATGGCGCACGGTTTTAAAACGCGTATTGACAGGAAAGGTGGTGAGCCCCCAAACACTAGATATTGTCCTCTATTGGTCTATTGGGTTTCGAACCCTCAACCTCAAGGTTTTGCACTAGTGTGGTTACCATCGAACCACCTAAAACGTGTCTTATATGTTTGGGAGGGGAAATTATATAACTCAGTGGCCTTGGACACCTCATCTCACCTCATTCATTTTGGCATCACAGTCTCAGGAGTTTTGACTCTTGGCTCTTGGCCTATTGGATCTTGGTTGTCACAATCCACCCCCTTTAAGGGCTACACGTCCACGTGTAGGGTTAGACCTTCCCCCCCCCATTGCGAGGAGAACCGACTCTGATACCATTTTGTAACATCCGCCCCAAACACAGAAGATATTGTCCGCTTTGCCATTGCTCGCACGAGAACTTCCCAGGGGGGGTCACCTATCCTAGTACTACTCTCGCCCAAACATGTTTAACTACGGAGTTTTTACGAAATCCGTAGCGGCGCACGGTTTTAAAACACGTCTTGGCAGGAAAGGTGGTGAGCCCCCAAACACAAGCTATTGTCCTCTATTGGTCTATTGGGTTTCGAACCCTTAATCTCAAGGTTTTGCACTAGCGTGGTTACCATCGAACCACCTAGAACGCGTCTTCTATATTTGGGAGGAAAAATTATATAAGTAACTCAGGATCTCTTTCTCTCTAGGCAATGTGGAACTAACTCAGTTGCCTTGGACAACTCACCTCACCTCATCAATTTTGGCATCACAGTCTCAGGAGTCTTGGCTCTTGGCCTATTGGATCTTGGTCGTCACACGTATGCTGACCTTCACCTTAACCAAGTTTCGAAGTTGCAGCAATGCATGTATAATAGCGCTTCGTGCTTGCAGCTTTGTACATGCCGATTTCTTTTTGCTAGATTACAACCTTACCATCCGCGCGCTTAATGACAAACTAAAGGTTAAGTTTGTGCCTGAAGAACACTTGATCTTATCTTCCCATTCCCACTGTTAATGGCATGCTAGCCAGCAACTTGCACGTGCCAACCATGGGCGTCGTACCTTGTTCATGCGTGATGTGGTAGGGTTTGAGTCCAAGTTTAGGTGAGTTTTATATTTTGGCTCCAATAGAGTTGTAGTTAATTTTTATTTAATTTTGTTTGTTGTATTGGCATTTCTTTTAAGTTTTTAGTCATTATGACTCCAGGAAAATAAAGTAGGATAATCCATCCTCATATGGTTCGTACATGAGTGTTGGAGAAGGGAAATAGGGTTGACTAACCCTAGGTTCTAATTTTTGAGTTTTAATTGCCCGACCACCCATCCTTCCGATTTTATAGGATCAGAAAGGTTTGGACATGATATGGCGGGAATCACCAAATTATGAAGGAGTAAACAAGACACTTAAAAAAGAAATCCCATCTTACCATGGTTAAAGAGGGAAAAAGAGACGATGGTCTTGGACCTTCCAGACTAAGAAAACTCAGCCCTCCCAATCACCCAACCTTTTCTTCTTCTTTTCTTCTATACCTTGGTCTTTATATAGGGATATTTTCTGTATGTAAATAAATACTTCTCTCACTTTAAGTTCTCTTTTCTTGTGAAGCGATCACATGTAACCTATATAAAGGTGGACAATTAATTGTACAGACATTATTATTATGTACGAATGAATAAGTAAATGGAAGTTCTTTAGTCTGATTTTCTTTTGTTGGGTATTGGATTCAATCTTCCTTGTCGATCTTGTGCCTGGATCGATGTTTCTGTGTTTTCTACTCCTGTTGCACTGCCTAATCTCCTTCCACCTCTTCTTCTCTCCTACATCTTAATATGCTCTTAAAGTCATTTCCTAAACTTTCATTGCACCAATTGGTTGCTTAGTTAAATGAGTTACCTAGTCTTTCGTGGATCCCACAAGGATAATGGTAGTGATTTGTTTTCTTTTTTGTTGTCGTTTATAGATTTGCTTTTTTCTTTTGTATTATTGTTAAGCAGCATTATACTATTGTTAAGCAGCATATCCAAGCAATAATGTTGTTCAGACTGCCTCCTCTATAACAAAGCAAAGGGAGTAAAAGCAAGGAAAGGGGGTGAACGAAGAGAAGGAAAGGGAAGATTATGGAGCAAAAAATAGAAGGGAGTAAAGGAAAAATGTGAATTGTCATGGCTAGGCAGTTCTTTATTGTCAATACCTAGCTCATACCTTTATGCCTATCACAATCAACTTCATAGTAACAACTTATGATCCCTTTTCAATTTTTGGATTTGTTTCACATTTTGTATTTTTCCATATTAATTTCATAATGTATCCTAAAATTCTTCTGTTGTTTCTTTCCACATGCATAGTTCCCTTTGGCATTGGTGTTCTGTACCTGCTCCCCCTCGCTAGTTGCTTGCTTATGCAAGCGTCTTTCGAAACATTAAAATCTTGTTCCTTCTCCTCAACTACTTCCTCTCTTGTTGATCTTAGTCTTATTTCAGAGCAAGTGTTTCTATCATCTCCTATCCTCTCCTTTCTTTTTTATCATAGATACCTGGGCCTCATCCACTACTCATCTACGAGACTACGATTGTTGTCTTTTAGAACGATAATGATGGTCTCCAAATAAAATCTTATTATTATTATTTTTAATCTTTTTTGGTAGGTAATCTTCAAATTCATAGTTGGCCAGTGGATCTATGGTTCAATTTGAACCATAACTTATCTATGCCGTCCGAAGTCCAGAAAAAAAAAAAAATTTATGAGATTAAGCAATTATTGCTAAAATAGAGAAACATTGGCCTTGAATTTTTTTTTCCCTTAGGTTTGTTCAAACTTCTCTAAAAGTCAAATTGAAGTAGGTTGCACTCCACCAATTAATTGGAATACACCTTCGACCATACAATGGATTACAAAATGGTGGAATTGAACTATTTAAGTCCACAAGAGAGATATTTTGTCTACTAATCCGTTCTGGTTCTCTATAGGTCAGCTTGGGCATATTTGTGTTCCCTTGGTCTGCTCTGCCGAGTTGGATCAATTTCATATAAAATTAACCTCTTTGGTATATATTTTTGCATTGGAGGGATTCTTACGTCCTATTAAAGTTGTAATACTCTCAAAACACTGCTTTTCCTGGTGAAGCTAGATTATAATTTTTTTTTAGTACAAGCCAGATTACAATATTGATTCGACTAGATTTGGTAAAATAAGATAAAGTGTTATGTCACTTTAGTGGCAATGTATCATGCAGTAAACAAGATACAATGTAATATTTTGCTAAAATCATGTTGCTTTTTTGTATATGTGTTCATGCATGATTTTTCCTTTGAAATCTTCATAATTTATCACAAGAAGTTTTTCAACACACACATCATCATAGGGATGGATTTAAAGGTTTTAGAGTGGGCTTGATTCTCATTGATGTCTTCCCGGTCCAAACCCGATCTAGTAAGGTAGGGTGTGAGCTATGTAATTATGTGCGCCCGCATAGACGATCCAGGACTAGGGAAGTGTATATGCAGCCATTGCATAAGCCGGTTGCGCAATTGTGTTACCACACAATGCATTGTTTGATTGCACAATAGCTTTAATTGTGGTGCATAGTCGCAAGTGCAGCCGCACAAGTCCAACAATTATTGAGTTGTGCAGACACACTATGAATTGTACAATGCGATCGCACAACTCCTTGGTGAGCTCGCGGGGTCCAGGGGCAATGCCACCTAGTGGGGGTTCAGAGGCAACGCCTCCGAAACCGAATTTCAGTTTTGGTTTTGCACTTGTATGATTTCTTTGAATTAACATGCATTGGATTTATTGACTGATTTCTTGTTTCATTTTGTACAAATTGAGGTTTTTGAAATCCATGGAAAACATTTATTCAGTTTATCGGATTTCACATTTGACGCCCCTCCCGAACCCACACTTAAAAATTCTCTAAGTGCCAAAGTTGTGCAAGGCGGTGCGCATCACTGTCCATACCCATCTATGTTAGGGGTTACAATATTAGGTCACTAGTTGTGGTGCGCCCTATGGTGTGAACCAACACAACAATGTGCACTGTGTGGTGACGATGCACACAAGCCTTCTTTGTGCGCACCATAGTGTATCGGAATACACTATCAAGTGGGTTTGCTTCGTGGTTCACACCACTTGGTGAACATCTTGTCTGGGGGTTGTGCGCACCACCTCGGTAGAGCCGCCGAGTTTAGAGGATTTTATGGTTATTCTCTATCGTTGATGCCTTGATCCGATGGCTATCAATTGGAGGACTTACCCTATATATGGGACCCTTTGATAGATGAAAACATTTGACTTTGGTCAAAGAGTTTTGTTGGGAAGTTTAAAATCAAACTTTTGAATGAAAAATTCAAAATACAAGATAAAAGCACTCCTGTTTTTTTTTCTTGTAAACCAATGATAAAAACACCCCATTCTATCTTATATTAACTAAACCCAACAATCAATCATCGCCAAAAGCTATTTTTTATATATATATATATATATATATATATATATATATATATATATATATATATATATATATATATATATATATATATATATATATATAGGGGGATGCTTAGGTGCGGTCCGCGTCTGCAGCCGTCCGATGCACCCGCCGCGCGCATCGGATGCACGGTGTGATGCATCGGACGACTGCGGACGTGGACCGCACCTAAGCATCCCCATATATATATATATATATATATATATATATATATATATATATATATATATATATATATATATATATATATATATAGAGAGAGAGAGAGAGAGAGAGAGAGAGAGAGAGAGAGAGAGAGAGAGAGAGATGGGTTACCTGATATGCATGCTCTCATTACTAGGCAGTAATATCCTACGTGAGATTATATTTTATATCACCAAATGGCTTTGATGCCCTGATCACTTGAGATACTCTCCTTAGGTAGAAGTTGATATAGACTCCTACTAGAGAAAAACACAAGTTTCGCTCCCTCCTTCCTCACAAATATGCTCTCCAAGAGCAGTGGAATTATGACTGTCCATTCTTGACCCGGGTTATACTTTGCTAAAACGAAGGCCGCTTGCCCCGGTGGTGCTACGAGGACTCCTTCCCACACAACTTTTTTGTACTGGAAAAAATCTTTTTTTTTTCCAGTCCTCCGTGCATTGCAGAGGTTTAGTAACTAGTACATATCTAAATCGGTGTCTAGCATTTCTCTCAGAAGAAGAATTCATCACTTGGTCTGCTGGTATAAATCATAATATTGAAACCACGACAGAGATAGACATAGTATTTTTCTCTAAGACGAAGCAATTCCTTGTTAAGCTAGTAGTTATTTGATTGACTGAACGCATGAATACCAACACAAATAAGGCGAATAACAAACACAAAATAATCACAAATTCATGAATAACAAAAAGTAAAGAAATGAGAAAGTAAACACACTTAAAGAGGAATTCTAAGTAAGATTGTGAGGGATCGATATAGGATCGATCGACTGGATGATCGATTTCTTGATTGAAGGAGAGTAACATAGATTAAGCAAAAACATAGCACAACACAAGGATTTACGTGGAAACCCTCTCTGATTGAGAGGGAAAAACCATGGGCGACGGTCGATAGAACTTCACTATCAAATCAAGATTACAAACTAATCAGATCAATAGATTAGATGCATCTACGACTACTTTCTCTCCTCTCTCTATTGCACTTTTCTCTTCACTGGAATGCTACAACTGAAATTTTATATACAAGGATTCGTCCGCTTCAAATGAAACCCTTGCCACCAATTTATAGGCTTCTCCGGTCAAGGCAGTTATCGATCTAGTTAAAGATAGGGCTGGCAATGGGCCGTGTTAGGTCTAGAACCCCTAGACCCAGACACGACTCGTTTAACTAATCGTTCCTAAACCCGTACCCGACCCACTTACAAATGGGTAGACCCGATAAGATCCGCTAGACCCGTTTACCTCGTACTCAGTTGACACGACCTGACCCATTTAGACATGTTTTCTTCCCAAACTAACCCGTATATACCTGATTAGTCATTAAAAAGGGAATCGTTTCATTCACTGCTTCAAAGAATCATATTTTATATATAAAATTTTTCTATATAAAATCTGAACTTAATCATAGCTGTCCCTCGGTGATCCAACAATTCAAACACAAAATCTTCAGGGCTAGTACATCGGGTGACAATGGGTTTTATGAACACTCTGATTTATCGGGAACTGAATCACAGTCGTCCCTCGATGATCCAACGATTACAACTTATGAGCCAATGTGCATGGCCAACCCAAAGCCTTTGGGCCGTTACAAGCTGTGACTCAGTCTTACACAGTCATCTGTTAATTTGGATTGGGCTGATCATTAGTGCCAAATCCACCAGGTACTCGGTTATCGGATTGCCGGTAGACCTGACCCGATCCATTGAATTGTAAACGGGTCTTCTCGGATTAAATGGGTTGGAGACAAAAACCTGGACGCGACCCTTTAATAATTGGGTTAGTTGTGTCAACCCGTTTTCGATCCGAACCTGTTTAACCCAAACCCAGATCCACTAATTTTGTGTCGGGTCCAAAATTGCCAGCCTTAGTTAAAGGTAATCATCACAGTACAACTGTTGCTAGGCTTCTACTCCGTCATCTTCTTCACACCGTCGTCTTCTCCAATCATTTACTTGTAGGATCGTTGCCATAGAAAACAATACATTTGTCATTCTGTTAATTTTCCATTGTCCACGTATTCATTTTGTAACCGGTTCTTCTCACTTGCTTGCCAGGTTGTCAATACTTGACGATTAAGGAAACCCGATGAATCTTCTTGGAGAAGCTTCATACAACTCTGGTGAATCTTGTCGAAGAAGTTTCATATGGTTTTAGTGAGCAACTGTTGGGGGAATTCAACGCTTTCTTATACTACCAACAGACTTATAGATCATCTTTTCTCTTCTGTTGGTCCTTCAATCTTCAGGAGAGGTTTGCCCCATCAGTTATTTATTCTCTTTTTTTTCTCACATTGCTAGGAATTAGTTTTGCGATCAGCTATTCAGATTCCACTTTAGACCTTCTTTTATCAATCAGAGGTTTAAACCCAAGTGATTATAATTCCTTTTTTGCCAGTTGGGCTACTGTTTACTATATCATCGAAATGGCAAAACTTGTAATATCTCTTTCCGTTTTCTTTTTATACTAATTCATTCCTCTTTGTGCTTACTAATTCCTCCTTTCACCCGCTGCCTTCTCTTTCCGGTGCTAACTTATTACTTTGTTCCTAATGGTGACATGTGTAAATCTGTTATTAACTTATTATGCACCTACAGCATGGAGAACGCACAGAGTTTTCAGTTGCATCCCTTGAAATGATCAAGGTAAAAAGTCCCCAATGCTTCGAGCAATCTCTGTGTAAGTAACATCTCAAGATAACTTTATCTGTCTTGATCTTTTGTGGTCCTTTATCCAGGTACGAAGCATCGAATTTAGGTCTCATTGCATGACCGTGCCAACCATCTAACATCACCAGGCATGATAATTGCACCCTTTTAATATTGTGCATGCCTGAATCATTTGCCTTTGGTATTAACTCCTAACCTCTTGACATGATTTGCAGGGCCCTGGTTCTTGATCCGTGGCATCGTCCCATCAACCCCCGCTGATCCAAATTTCGTCACCTCCTGTACTTCTACATAGCCAGTAAAGCTTCACACTTGTGTCCAGAGTCTTTGCTGAAGATGGAGCATTACTTAATAGATGATCAGATACAGCATGCTGTCTGGATTCTTCTTCTAAAACTTGTAGTGTGGGCTAAGGTATGTGTTTAAGTGCTCTTTTCTCTCTCTATCATGTTGTCTCATAATTATCACAGCCTGGGTTGGGCGGGCTGGCATGGAGCCACCACTGGCCTTTTCCACCTTTGAGCTTGTACTGATGCAGTGATCAGGGCCGGCCCTACTCGAGTTGAGGCCTATGGCAAAAACTCTAAATAAGTTTTTTTTTTAATGTTTAATATACTAATAAAAATAAAAATACTTAATTTACTATATAGTAAAAAGTTTTTTTTTATGGGTCAATTTTATTTACCCTCCTGTGTTAATAGGCCAATTAGACTTACCCCCCTAAATTGATTTCAATTAGAGTTACCCCCAACTTTGACTTAACGTCCCAAAATTTTTATGTGATTGTGAGCGCGGAAAAAGATTCGGGTCGTCTTTATTGCGGATCACACGAGATTACAAATTTTTGATCAGGAGATTGTGGGAGAGATCCTCTGGAGGGTCCCTTTGATCCGCGTCTCCACGTGGTATTCGTGCGAGAGCTCTGAAGGGGTTGCCCAGGACAGAGGTCTTTACAGGGTGAGGGTTTTTGAGAGGCTAAGGAGTTTCCGCCGTTGATTTTGTCCCGTCCGTGCTTCGCGCTTTCTCGGCTAGGGAGGCTTTGGGCTTCGTTCCTCGGTCTTTGTGTCTTCCTCGATCCTTGCTCGACCTCGGCGTCCTTGATCGTCGGTTCGTGGCATCGATCGTGTTTTTGGCGTCAGCTTTGGCTTTAGCTTTCGGCTTTGGCGTAGCTTTGGCGTGGCTCTGGCGTTTGCTTTGCTTTGGCGCTTGCGCTTGAACGTAGGCGGGTAGAGGCTTGCGATGCTTTAGTTCTTCCGGACTTCGCGTCGTATCGGCTAGAACGTGCGGTGCTTTGCTCGTGACCGTCGTAGTTGCTTGGCTTTGGCACGTGCGTTGCTTTAGCGCGGGCTTTACCGGTGCGTTTGCTTTGGCTTCTTGCGTCGGCTTTGGCTTTAGCTTTGACTTGATCTTCTTCTCGAACGGCGATGGCTACTTCTTCAAGGCTTCTTTATTCTTCCGGCTTCCTCGACGGTTGTGGCGTCAGCTTGGCTTTTCGGCGGGGGTAGCACCGATCTTCGTGCGACGGTTGTAGCGTCGACCTTTCTTGATGAAGATGGCGGGGGTAGCACCGATCTCCGCACGACGGTTGTAGCGTCGGCTTTGTTGGTGAAGACGGCGGGGGTAGCACCGATCTCCGCACGACGGTTGTAGCGTCGATTTTATTGGTGAAGACGGCGGGGGTAGCACCGATCTCCGCACGACGGTTGTAGCGTCGGCTTTGTTGGTGAAGACGGCGGGGGTAGCACCGATCTCCGCACGACGGTTGTAGCGTCGGCTTTGTTGGTGAAGACGGCGGGGGTAGCACCGATCTCCGCACGACGGTTGTAGCGTCGGCTTTGTTGGTGAAGACGGCGGGGGTAGCACCGATCTCCGCACGACGGTTGTAGCGTCGGCTTTGTTGGTGAAGACGGCGGGGGTAGCACCGATCTTCGCACGACGGTTGTAGCGTCGGCTTTTGTCGACGAAGACGGCAGGGGTAGCACCGGCTTCAGGCCTTCTTCTCCCGGCTTTCTTCTTCGTGCGAGGAGTCGACGCCTTTGTTGAAGACGACGAGTGTTGTCGGCTTCGATCTTCTTCTCCGGCCTTTGCTTATGGCTTCTTCGGAGTTGATGAAGATCGTTGGAGAAGTCGGGATGACGACGACTCCGGGTCTTCTTCTCCAAGCTTTCTTCTTCGTGCGAGGAGTCGAAGCTTTGATCTTCGAGTGCAAGGTCTTCACGTTGATGAGGACTTGAAGGGCCAAGGATTCCCGTAGGACATGCTTGCCGTGCCTCGTGAAGCCTTCGGTCTTCAAGCGTTGGAGCTTCTCTTGCAGAGCCCTTTCGTCTTCAGCTTTTCCGACCCTTTGTGCCTTCCCCCACCCCTTCTATTTATAGGCAAAGGGGGGTGGTTGGGGGAGATATGGCTGAAATCTTTTTTGTTTCATCCGATATCTCCCCCCATAACCATCAAGATACTGTTCCTTTATTCAAGGAAACAAACCCGATCCCCTCCTTTTTAGTTGGGGTGGTTATGGGCTAGATGTGACTCGATCTTTTAAAGATTGAGTTGTTATTCTTGTTGCACTTTTGGATCGGATGGCGACACAACGTCATCTTGTCCGTTGGATCGAGGGATCGTCGCGGATCTACGGCTACGTAGACGTCCACGCCACCTCCCCCCGCATCGAGGCGGTTTTGATTTCTTTTTCCTTTCTTTTCTTTTTCTTTTTCCTTTTTGTTTTCTTTTTCTTTATGGCCGGCCCCACCTCCCCATGAGGAGGGGGGCACGGTTTTCTAGAAGGGGGGCCGGTGGGCCCCCCTCTTTGTGTTCGGGTAGCGGGTCCGGTGGGACCCGCTTGCTTTGAGTTGGGCTGCGGCGCGCGAGCCGAATTTGCACGCGGGCCGAGTGCATATGCGGGCCGTTTGTGTGCGGGCCCAATTTTGCATGCGGGCCGTTGTGTGCGGGCCCAATTTTGCATGCGGGCCGTTGTGTGCGGGCCCAATTTTGCATGCGAGCCGTTGTGTGCGGGCCCAAGTTGCATGTGGGCCGTTGTGTGTGGGCCAAGTTCCGCGTGCGGGCCAGGTTTAGCATGCGGGCCGTTGTGTGCGGGTCGGGTTTTGCATGCGGGCCGTTGTGTGTGGGCCGGGTTTCGCATGCGGGCCGTTGTGTGTGGGCCGAGTTTCGCATGCGGGCCGTTGTGTGCGGGCCAGGTTTCGCATGCGGGTCGGGTCCAATCCATGGGCTAATTTCGATGCCCACGAATGCCCCCTCAAGGTCGAGTGCGCCCTCGGGAAACGCGTAGCGCTTGGACTTGACTTGCGTGTTCGCTTGGAATTTAGGTCTTTACAAGAACCCCCACCATTTCGTTTCCCCCATCGTTTTGCTAGCGCGGGAGACGAAAGGCTTTGTTTGCTTGGAGTCGAAGACATCTTCTAGGGTTTTGTTCATCTTCCCTGTTGTCGCGGACTTCCTTTGCTTCGAGGATGACGCGAATGTTGATGGCGGCTGCTGCGCGGAGTCCCATGGCAGCAAGGCGACGAGAGCGCGAGGACGGCCGCGATGCGATTCGGGGGAGGGTTGTTGCCCCTCTTCGGTGCGGGAGCGCAATGGTGGCAGCCGATTGTCGTGGCCGATGATGGTGACGACACGGATGGCGCATCGAGTGGAGGAGGCAGAGTGGTCGAAGACGCGGTAGGTTCTTTCCTTCTTCTTCCTACTCCTTCTTTTCTTTTTCTTTTTCTTTCCTCCTTTTTTTTCTTCTTTGGCTTCTGTGGTTGCACTGGATACGGATGCCCATCGGATATAGACCCCTAGATTCATGGGATGGGAGAGTTATCTTATCTCTATCCCAATAACCGATTAAGCCTATTTATAGGGGGTTAATGAAAAATAGCTTTTATTTTATTTATTTTACCACTGGTTTTCAGTTTTTTTTTTTTTTCGTCTTCGTCTCTGCCGTCGGGTCCGCGGGGTCAGCGGCAGCGCAGGTGACAGCTGTGGCGGCAGCGCGGCCGGCGGATGGCGGCGCGCAGGCCTGGGTGTAGCGGCCAGGCGGTGGGGCGCGGGCCGGCAGCGGATGCGCGGGCCGGCAGCGGGCGTGGGCTGGGCGCGCGTGGGGCACGGCAGGCGGAGCGCGGGCGCGGGCCGGCGGATGGCGACGCGCGGGCCGGGGTGCAGCGGCCAGGCGGCGGGGCGCGGGCCGGCAACGGGCGCGGGCTGGGGTGGGTGGTGGGCGGCGACTTGGTCTCAGCGAAGAAGAAGCAACAGCAGCAGCAGCAGCAGGGGTGTGCGGTGTGCATGGCAGGCGGGCGGTGCGGTAGGCCGGCGCGGAAGCGGGGGCCGGGCGGTAGCACGGAGGCGGGCGCGGCGGCTGGCCGGCGCGGACGCGGGGGCCGGGCGGCAGCACGGAGGCGGGCGCGGCGGCAAGCCGGCGCGGACGCGGGGGCCGGGCGGCGGCACGGAGGCGGGCACGGAGCGGAGCCCGGGTGTGGTGCCGGCTGCGGGCGCGGCGGCAAGCCGGCGCGGACGCGGGGGCCGGGCGGCGGCACGGAGGCGGGCACGGAGCGGAGCCCGGGTGTGGTGCCGGCTGCGGGCGGCACGGGGTACGGGTGGCCGGACGCACGGGGTCTCCTTCCCCTTTCTCTTTCTTCTCTCCTTTCTCTTTCTTTGTTTCTCTGATTTTTTTTTTCTTCTTCTTCTGTTTACATGCAGAGAAAGGGACGTCGCGACCCCTGTGTACGATGGGGTCGCGAGCCTCGTCGCATGCAGTGGGGGGCCCCCCTTTTTTTTTTTTTCTTCACCATGAGTTGCGTGGGCTCGGGCTACAGCAACGGGCGCGGGCTGTGGTGGCCGGCTCGAGTTCTGGCGGGCGCGTGCGGAGCGACGGGCTGACGTGGGGTGGCACGTCGGCGCAGAGGCGGTCGGTGGTGTCAGGCGATCGGGCCGGGCACGAGGCGAGCGAGCGCAGGAGGCGCAGCGGCGGCCTGCGGCTTCGGGCGCCTGGGCGCGGAGGCCAGGCACAGCGCGGGGCGCGAAGGCCAAGCGGGCACGGGTCTAGGTGCAGGCGTGGGATGCAACAGCGACGGCCAGGCGGTGCGGAGGCGGGCTCGGCCGGGGGCTGTGGGGTGCGGCCGGCGCGCGAGTCGGAGACGGGGCACGGCCGGGGGTTTGGCGCGGCTGTGGGTGCGGACGACTCCGGGGAGGCGCGGCAAGTGGCTGCGGCGCTGATGGCTCCGGCGATGCTCGACAGGTGGCGGTATGCAGGCCGCAGATCGAGCGGAGCTGCGGGTAGCCGGCGTGGGAGCAGCTCAGGCACGCGACGACTGCGGGTGAGGGCTCCGGCTGGGGGCGCAGAAGTTGAAGACCACAACCCTGTTTGGGGGCTGTGGGTTTTCGGAGAGAAGAGGGCTGTGGCTATTTTTGCTACGGCCCCCTCTATATTTTTGTTTTTGGCATTAAGGGGCTGTGGCCCTTTGGGTTCTTGGATTTTGAAGGAAGGAAAGGGCTGCTGACCCCTCTCCGGTCTTGGGTTTTTCATGGGGCTATGGTCCCCTTTGGGGCTGCAGCTTCAATTCCGTTTTTTTTTTTTTTTTGACATATGGGCTTGATCTACTTCTTTTGAGTTTTGACCGGCTTTTCCTTGGGACTCCCTTTTTTTTTTTTTCTGGACTTGCACTGCCCTTTCTCCTGGAATTGACCTTGCATCTTGATTTGACTTGCACTTTTCGTTTCCTTGCAGGACTTGTCCCTTCGAGTGCTTTTTGAAGGCCGACGGGACCGTTGAGGTCTACCGCGAGAGTAGAGCAACTGGCGAGGTTGCACCCGGGCAGGCTGGGCGAGACGGGCTGGATGTTCCTCTGGACTATGGAGAGAACTTTTTCTGATGGTGATGTCAGCTTGGAGGACATCAAGATGGGCGTTCTGGAGTTCAACGAGGAGGAAGATGAAGCCACTAGCATTGACAAGGAGCAGCCTGTCTTGGTCGTCTTTTGCTTGCTGATCTTGATCTCGGTGTCAGCTCTAACAATCTTTTTGGCTTCGTGGAGGTCGCGAAGGATGCAGTCCTTGGCTCGAGGCCATTTTCTTCTTCTTCTTCTTCTTTTTTTTTTTTTTTTTTTTTTGCCTTGACTTGATTTGTTTGCATGCGTGGCTGATTTGTACTTTTCTCCCTTTCTTTTTCAGGGTCCGGCATTACGAGAGTTTTTCGTCTTCTGGATGAATCGTCGATGCGGTCTCCCACGGGAGTACGCATCTTCGTTTCCCTTTTGCGCAAGTCTTCTGTCGCCGTTACGAGAGCTTTCCGACTTCTGGATGGATCGTCGATGCGGTCTCCCACGGGAGTACGCATCTTCGTTTCCCTTTTGCGCAAGTCTTCTGCCGCTGTTACGAGAGCTTTCCGACTTCTGGATGGATCGTCGACGCGGTCTCCCACGGGAGTACGCATCTTCGTTTCCTTTTTGTGCGAGTTTTCTACCGTCGTACTTCAAAGCAAGAAACGTGTGTTGAAGTTGGACGAGTTCATTCTCACCGATGAGGGATATTCACGGCAGATCGTTCGACCGAGTCCGGAGTTGCAATTCAGGAGTCAGTTCCCACGGATGTTTTGGCCGCAGCTTCTTTGTCAGTTCCTGTGGCGTCTTTGACAGCCGTCATGGCGATGGTTCAGGAGGCGGTTCCCGTGCTTGGGTCTTCAGGACAGGATCGCGCGCGCCTTGTCTCAGCACTCAGAGGCTTGCCAGCGAAAGTGTGGATCGCAGAGCCTTCTTTCTAAGCTTCTTTTGGAGAGTTGTGCTGGAAGTTTATCCAGGCGACGCTCGCACCCTTCCAGGAGGAGGGTCTTGATGCTTTGAGTAACTGGTGGGTTTCCTGGTGGATGGCTCATTGTTTGAGGAGCATATGAGCACCCTTTTGGCGGATAGCTAGGCTCATTGCTCGCAACGGGCTTCACTAGAGGAGGACGTTTCCTTGGCGTTGGCAAAGGCCGAGGAAGAGGAACGTCGACTGGAGGGGCTTCACACGTTTGCTACTGCAGACTTGGTTCGGGTGCAGAAGAAGGTGGAGATTACTCGCGCGTTGCTTCAGAAGCTGGAGTCCCTCCTTGCAAGGCAGCGTGCAAAGCTGGCGACGCGTTGAGCTGGTAGGGCGATCGAGAAGGCTTCCGTAGCGAACCTTGCGAAGCAGCGCGCAGAGCTAGCGACGCGTCGGAAGCTGATGGCTTCTCTACCCCTGGAGTTGCAGCGCGTGTAAGCTGCGGGAGAGCGAGCCGCTTCGGCGCCTCTAGGACTTTGACTTGCTACTCATGCGTTGCTTCAGAAACTGGAGTCCTGTTTGGAGAAAGCTCGAGCAACCAAGAAGACTTTTGCAATGGAGCTTGCAAAGCAGCGGGAGGAGCTTGCGAATCGCCGAGAGCTGGTGGTTTCTTGCCTTTCGGAGTTGCACTGCGTGGGTGCCTCGAGAGATGAGCTGTGGCAGCACCGGGAGCTGGTGGCTTAACGGAGGCTGACGGCTTCTCGATCCCCGGAGTGGAACTTGCGTCTTTTCTGGGCTCATTTTCTGGAATGGTGGTTTGGTTTTTTTTTGTTTGGATTGAACCTTTACAGGCTGCCTACGTACCCTACTGAGAGGGATCAAGTCACACGTAGTTCCTTTTTTTTTTTTGGGCAAGGGGGGTAACCTTGCGCTAGGCAAAGTACCTCTTGAGGGACTTGCCGCTGGTAGGCAGAGTCGCTGCTGGTTCGCAGTTGTCATCCGCCTTCTTCGCTTCAATATAGTTAGAAGTGAAGATCTTCTTGACTGGAGTTTTGATGATTGTTGGAGTTTGACTGGAGTCGATGCCTCGGCGATTTGGAAGAATTTGTTCGCCAATTTTGTGGAGGCGTGCTTGAGTCTTTGTCAGGCGATGTGGTATTGCAACCGAGGGTAGTGAACCCATATGCACTGTGCTTTCTTTGTTGCAGCTGGATTTGAACATCAACTCGGTGGAGTTTTGCCCCCGAGTGTTTCCTACCTTGATTGCGAGTTGCTCGTAGCTGGTGTACTCGGAAGACTCAGTTGAGCTTGAGACGTGCAACAGACCATGTAACGGTGGTGCCATCTCTTGCAAAGTGATGAAGTTGGCCTCGGAGAATGGTGACGATAGTTCCTCTGCTGGAGTGGAAGGCGATCGTCCTGGTTTGCGAAGCCATTGAGGTGCGAGCCACAGGACTGACGCAGCTTGAGCAGGCAACGGAACGTGTGGTATTGAGCTTGATCTAAAGTTGATGTGAATTTTTCGTTTTGATGCTGGCGCTTCTTTATCTTCGTGCACCATTTGGCCGGAGGATGTCACGGGTTTTGTAAGTGGAAAGGTTTTGTCCCTCACAGCTGTTTTGACTTTCTGGGCTCGTGGAGCTTTTACTGGAGGAACTTCTGCAATTGGGTCTTTGACCTGGTGGAACTTGACGTCAGTAAGGTATGCTTTGGCCTCGTTACACGGCTTGCCGTTTGCGGCGATGCTTCTCTCCATGCTTTCGATATTGGAGCTGCCTTCTTTATCGTCTTCCTGGAGCACTTGATGAACTTCCATCATGCAGCATGAAACCTTGAAGTTTTGATCAGCTTCAAGGAAGCGATTGGGAAAGAACCCCTGGAGTGTTGCTAGCTCTAGGCGTGTTTGCTGGAGATGATTTTTCGGACTTGCTGGAGGTACTTTGGACGTCTTTCTTTCTGGAGCTTCACTCTTTTCCTTGAAGGTCTTTCTTTCGGGGAGTTTTCTTGTCGTCCGATCTTGCTCGTGGTTGGCCAGACGTGCTATTTGGTAGTTTGATCGTCGTGGCCTTCTCCTTCGAGGCGTCATAGCCCATGCGTTTTTATCAAGAAGATCTTCCTCGCCAGGGTGAAGAATTGGTGCTGTAATCAAAGGCTTTTCTTCGATCGGAAATACTTGTTCTTTTGGAGGCTCTACCAACTCATCTTCTGATCCCCAGCCAGTTGGCTTGACTTCTTTCATTGGGATCGAAGGAGGCTTGGAGTAAAAGACGTAGAAGTCGAACTTACCTGATGGCTGGCCTAGCAGGCTGACTTCAGGGTCTCTTTGCTCGTCTCTTGCTTTGAGCACATGCTGGGATGTAGCTTTGTTTGGAAGAGGGAGTGTTTGCACGAGAGGCGATTGCCCCCAAGGCAGTGGGGATTTGGCCCAGGGCACTGTAGGAGCATACCGTCGTCGTCTTCTTGGAGCTGGTTTTGCCATGGATCTTTGACAGGCGATGCGCAGCCTTGCTGAAGTGCATTGTGGAGCAGTCAGTACTGGCGGGAAGGAATCGAAGGTGATTGACGTCATATTTGACTCGACGATATCACCAGAGTCGATCTCGATCATCCCTTGCTTAGCGAGTGCCATGATCTTATCTTTGAAGACAAAGCACTTCTCGATGGGATAGCTGACCATCCGGTGGTACTTACAGAAGAGCGGATCGTTGACTCGATGTGCTTGTTCCGGCCTTTTTGGTAGCGGAAGCTCGATCATCTTTTCTTGCATCAACTGATCAAACATGGAGGAAACTTCCGAGTCTGGGAAGGGCTACTCCTTAGCTTCAAGCTCCTCGAGAGTCATCCTTGGTGGCCGTTGAGGCTGAGGAGGTGGTATGGCGGCTCCTTTGCCTTTGTCCGGCTTGCCACCGATCTTGAGTGGCTTGGAAGTCGAAGCGAGGTCGGTGACGTTGACTTGCTTTGATGCCGCCGGTTCGTCCTCCTCTTCCACCTTCAGGAAGGCTTTGGCCTTTGAGTCCCCGCGATTTGCTAAGCTGAGCTCCATGTCATGAGCCCGAGTCGCCAGTTCTTCGAAGGACCGAGGCTTGATCCCTTTGAGGATGTAGAGCAAGCCCCAATGCATGCCTTGGGTGCACAACTCGATGGCCGAGTTTTCAGACAAGCGATCTCGCGAGTTTAGCGCAAGGTTTCTCCAACGATCAATGTAGTCGATCACCGGCTCATCCTTCCTTTGCTTGGTAGCAGTAAGCTCGGTCATGCTGACGATGCGCCGAGTGCTGTAGAAGCGGTTGAGGAACTCCCTCTCCATTTGATCCCAGCTGTCAATGGATCCTGGAGGAAGATCAACATACCAGTCAAAAGCATTACCTTTGAGGGTGCGAATGAACTGCTTCACCATCGCGTCGCCGTATGTGCCGGCGTTGTTGCAAGTTTCGACGAAGTGGGCAATGTGTTGCCTTGGATTTCCCTTCCCGTCGAAGTGCTGGAACTTTGGTGGCTGGAACCCGGTAGGGAAGCGCAGCTGTTGGATCCTTGTAGTGTAAGGCTTTGAATATGCCGCCGTAATCGGAGGTAGGCTGCTGCCGTGGGAACGCATCATGTCTGCCACCAGTGCTTGTATCTGCTGGGCATTCATCGTCGTTGCCATCGAAGGTTGCGCGGCCGTTGTGGGTGCAAATTTTGGCAGAAGTTTACCAACTACCACGGGACCCACCGGCCCTGCCTGGTGGGCCCACGAAGACCACCGCAGGACCCACCGGCCCTGCCTAGTGGGCCCACGAAGACTACCACTGGACCCACCAGCCCTGCCTGGTGGGCCCACGAGGACCACCGCGGGACCCACCGGCCCTGCCCGGAAGGCCCACGAGCCTGTGGAATCCCCCAGAAGACGGTAGCGGGGCCCGCTAGCTTTACCTGGAGAATCCCCAGATACGACGGCAGAAACCGCCATTTAACCCAGAATTCCCACCAGAGAATCCTATAAATAGCAGAGCCTTCGAATGTAAAAGGATCAAAAAAAATTCTGATTTCCACTCTGAGATCTGACTTTCAGAACCAGAGCTCTGGGATTTTCAACTTCTGATCTACCATCTCTCCTTGATCTTCTTTTCTCCTTAGAAGAGATCAGAGGGTTTTCAGTGACACTCGGCCTGTCGAGATCACTTCAACTGAAGTGTTAGTGAATTCGGGTTGCTCCCTATAGCACGGAGACGTAGGCTTCGGCTGAACTCCGAGATCACATCTCGTGTCACAATCTCTCTGATTGCATATCACTTTCTTCTGACATATCAAAAGGCTTCAACTTCAATCAACAGATCGACCAACGATCTTCGACGTCAACCTCAACTCCAATTGACTGGTGCTGCGAGAGTCTTCGGGTCGGCACGAAGATTTTCCCCCACAGTTTGGCGCCGTCTGTGGAATCCGAGCAAAAAGTCGAGCTCTCTCTACTACTACTTGATTGGTTAAGCATACAACCTATCTTGATAGCCAAACTTCCTCGCCTCCTCGGTTGATCAGACAATTGATCGGACGTCGGCATTCTCGTTGCACCCTTCGCTCTCTGAATGGCGAGAACTAAGCATCAGGGTCAACCAGAAGGAAGTAACACTCAACATCAACCTCGTCCTGAGACTCGTTCAATGAGTCAAAGGCTCAACTTCGGGCAGCCCCTTGGTGTCCCCGAGATGGGGGTTCACTCAGGGAGTGGAAGATCAGTCGATCGACCGATCGCCCCTCATCCTCATCAATCAATTGGGCAGACTGTCCCTGCTCCTGCTGAAGACCCTCCATCGACATACCAAGTCTCTGCAGTCGATTTCCAATTGCTCCAACTGGCGAAACAAAACGCCACCCTCACTGCTGAGAGGGATGCTCTTAAGAAAGCAGCTTCCGAAGCTGGGATCGTTCTGCCTATCCCATCTGCAAGTGAGAGGATCAATCTTCCACAACGTTCAATCCACTCCGAGCAACGGAGATCAATGGGCACTGCTGCCCTCGAAAGAATTCGTCGCGATCCTACTCCCTCTGCTGCTCCCTTGAAGCAGAGTGTCTGGGATCGTCTTGACGACGAGTCCTCCCAATCCTCTTCTGGTCGCAACTGCGACAAGAGGACACCTTCAAAGATCAACATGCCAAGGAAGCACCAAATGAAAGGCGCTCCTTCAAAGAGCAGAGTCTCCCCTTCCATTCCACTCCAACGTGGACTTGGATCGGACCTTCGACACCGACTTCAACCGGCAAATACTTCAATGCCTGAGCAAGACCTTGCGATCTTGCCTCTTGACCCGCCTCTAGGTCGAGGACACGGTCGTAGGGACGGTTACTCCTCTGCCGGGCCTCTACATCGAAGTCTCTTCGAGACCACCTTTCCAAGAGGATGGAGAACTCCTATCCTCCCCAAATTCAACTGCATCAGAGGAGATCCAAGCCTCCACATACTTGCCTTCAAGCAAGCTCTAACGCCACACGAAGAGGAAAACAACGTGCTCTGCCGCACCTTCGCGGGAAGTCTCGATGAGCCTTCGCTCGACTGGTATCACAATCTCCGAGCTGGGTCCATCACCCAGTTCGGCGTTTTGGCTAACCTCTTTGTGCAGCACTATCAACTCAATCTAAAGCCAGAGAAGAAGCTCGACTCTCTCTACCGACTGAGGATGGGTGCAGACGAGACTCTCCGCAGCTTCACGAGGAGGTTTTGCAACGAGCATGCTGCTCTCTCTGGAAGACATCTGGATGATGAAGCCATCATGTTGGCTTTCCAGAACGCTCTCCGCTTCGATCTACACATCTACAACGACTTCATCCGCAATCCCTCTCCTTCTCTGGGTACAATGTTTGACCGAATCCAGAGGGAGATCGAGGTCGAAGATGATCAAGTCGCTCGGAAAGGGCGAGAAACTAAGAGAAGGCCTGCTGAAAGAGAAGCTCCTAAGTATGCTGCAAAGGCTCACAACGCTGAAGCAGCAGCCCCTCAGGCCAACAAAAGATCAAAGAATGATGGGCGTCGATCTCCAACGAAAACCACTTTCACCGAGTGGAATATGTCGGTCGAACAGATACTCGACCGCATTCAACACGAAGAGTTCGTTCGGAGGCCCAATCCTCTTCAGCCAAATTCCAAATTCACAGCAGACAAAACAGTCTACTGCGACTTCCACCGAAGCCACGGCCATTCCACTGATCGGTGTTTTCGGCTAAAATTCCATCTTGAAGACCTATTGCGAGAAGGCCATCTTCAAGAGTTCGTCAAAGGCGAACACGATCAACGTCGGACCTCTGCAAAGGGGAAAGAAGTGTGTTGGATACATCAAATCTCCTCGAACCGGCAACCTATCTCTGTGAATGCCAATGTCTTTGGCATTCATGGATCATTACACAATCAAGCAATTACCGGGAAAGAAGTCGATCGCCAGATTCGGCGTATCTTCCATGTTCGATCTACTGCAAATAAAGAAGATACTTGGATTGAGAATCCTATCGAAGGTCTTGCTTGGCCATCCATAGTCTTCAACGACACCGATCTTCAAGGAGTTCATACTCCACATCGAGACCCCCTGGTCTTGAAACTCATCATCGACGGAAGCACCGTCAATCGAATCCTCATCGACACCGGGAGCTCTATCGACATTATGTTCTCAGACTGTTTCAAACGTCTGGGACATAAGTATCAAAGCCTTGATGTCGTCCCGACTGTAATTACTGGTTTCAATGGTGAACAAAGTATCACGGTGGGCGAATCGAGATTCACCCTCGACCTCAGCCGAGAAACTCGAGTCTCGGTGAGGTTTGCAATTGTCGAAGGAGTCTCCAGCTACAACGCCATCCTCGGGCGACCATTCCTCCACCAGATCAATGCCATCTCCTCCTCTTACCATCAACTACTCAAGTTTGCAACTGGAGAAGGCATCGTCTGCATTCGAGGCGATCAGCAAGCTGGAAGATCTTGTGAAGCTGCTGCTGCCAAGACAGATCGCAAGATCAACATTGCTCCTCCAAAGCGGCCACGAGATGAAGCTGGTCCCTCTTCCAAATAGCAATCAAAGGAGATTCCGCTGACCGAACCTCCACCAATCGAATGGGAAGCATCACCTTCAATAGAAGAAATCATCCCGATCAACATAGGCAGCGGAGATCTCCCTCGACAAACTTTCATTGGTACCGGTCTTAGCGACGCAGAAGCGCAAGACATGGTATCCTTCCTCCAGTCCAATATCGACGTCTTCGCCTGGTGTTTCGAAGACATGCCTGGTATCAATCCAGATGACGCTTGCCATCGACTTGCAATCAAAGAAGAAATGAAGCCTGTCAAGCAAAAGCCACGCACCATCCGACCAGAGCTGCAAGTTGCTGTTCAAGAAGAAATCACCAAGCTACTCGCAGCAGGTTTCATCCGTGAAGTAGAGTATCCTACTTGGATCTCTAACATTGTTGCTGTTCTAAAGAAGAATGGGAAAGTCCGAGTCTGTATCGACTTCACCAACCTCAACAAGGCTTGCCCCAAAGACCCATTTCCCATGCCAAGGATCGATAGATTCGTCGATGCCACTGCTGGCCACGAGCTATTGTCCTTCATGGATGGGTATTCTGGATATAATCAAATTCCACTTCATCCAGACGATCAAGAGAAAACTTGCTTCGTGACTAGCCGAGGTCTCTACTGCTACAATGTAATGCCATTCGGTCTCAAAAATGCTGGATCTACCTATCAAAGGTTAGTCACAAAAATGTTCGAAGATCAGATCGGTCGCAACGTCGAAGTCTACGTCGTTGATCTCCTCACCAAGAGTTCCATTCGGAGCAAGCACCTTTTTGATCTGACAGAAACCTTTCAAGTTCTTCGAAAATATCGTATGAAGCTCAACCCAGCCAAGTGCGCTTTCGGAGTTCAATCTGGCAAATTCCTGGGTCATCTTGTGACCAGGAGGGGTATTGAAGCCAATCCCGATCAAATTCGAGCCATCATCGATATGCCTTCACCTACAAATCGAAAAGAAGTTCAACGCCTCACTGGAAGGTTAGCAGCACTCAATCGATTCATCTCAAAATCTTCCGACAAGTGCAAACCCCTCTTCGACAAACTACGAAAGGCGGATACATCTGGCTGGAGTCCAATCTGTGAAGAAGCATTTCAAAGCATCAAGAAATATCTGGTGCAAGCTCCTATCCTGACTGCTCCATTGCCAAAAGAAGACTTATGGCTCTATCTCGCCGTAACTGATCAAGCAATCAGTGCAGTCTTAGTCAGTAGAAGAGAAGGCTTTGAGCATCCAGTCTACTATATCAGCCACACTCTTCTTCCGGCTGAAACTCGCTATTCAAAAACTGAGAAGGTCATCCTGGCCTTGCTCACTGCATCGTGTCGTCTCCAACCATACTTTGTCTCTCACCAGATCACTGTCATTTCAGAACACTCGCTCAAAGATATCATTGACAAAGCTGGTCGAGCTGGTCGAATGATCAAATGGGTGATCGAAATGAGCTCCCTGGGGATTCAGTTCGAATCTCGCACCTCTATCAAAGGTCAAGCTATTGCTGATTTTCTAGCTGATTTTCCAGTTGAAGACCCCATCATTTGGGAAGAAGATGTCGACATGCGCTTAGAAGATGAGGACAATACTCCGATCACTCTTGCAACAAAAATTGATCCAAACCTCGAAGCCACTACTGCAACTCCTCCATGGAAACTTTATACTGATGGAGCTTCAAGTTCGATCGGTTCGGGAACTGGGATAGTCTTAATATCCCCCGAACTTGATCATCTACAGAAGGCCACTCTCCTTGGGTTTAATGCCACCAACAACGAAGCTGAATATGAAGCACTCATTTCCGGACTCGAAATGGCAGAATCTCTGGGGGTAGATCGAATCATCATCTACAGCGACTCCTAGTTGATCATAAAGCAAATCAATGGAGAGTACACCGCTCGAGAAGAAAGAATGCAACTCTACTTGGCCTTAGTACGACGTCTTCAACAACGTTTTACTTGCGCTGAATTCATTCAAATCCCCAGAGCAGAGAACCGAGAAGCAGATGCCTTAGCCAATGCTGCCTCAGTTCTTGGAGACTCACTCGGAGGAAGGCAAATACAGATCGATTATCAAGAAGTGCCCAAGACCACCCCCTATCAACAGATCCTTACTACTACAAAAGGATCTGGGGGTGGAGATCAGCTTGAAGACTGGAGACGATTCATTTTCGACTTCTTCAAGCATGGCAAAATGCCTGAAGATCCAAATCAAGCCCGAAGAGTTCAAAGGAAGCTCCCAAGCTACATTCTACAAGGAGAAGATCTATACTTCAAATCTCACAACGGGATGTTGCTCAAGTGCATTGGTCCCGAGCAAGCACAATCAATCCTGATTGATATCCACTCTGGAGCTTGTGGAAATCATTCGGGAGGAAGATCTCTTGAAGCCAAGACAAAGCTACAAGGGTACTACTGGCCGACAATGGCAAGGGATGCTCAACAAGTTGTTCAAAGGTGCGAGCCTTGTCAACGGCACGCTCGAGCTATCCATCTCCCTGCAGATGAACTTCATCAATTATCAAGTCCCTGGCCTTTCCATCAATGGGGGTTAGATTTCCTGGGTCCTTTCCCTCCAACTCCGAGCAAGAAGAAGTATCTATTGCTGGCCACTGATTACTTCACCAAATGGGTTGAAGCTGTGCCCCTCTTCCGAGAGACTGACGAGGAAGTGATCAAATTCATTCGGCACAACATCTTCTCAAGGTTCGGAACACCTCAAGTTCTCGTTGCAGACAATGGAGCTCAATTTGACTCCGACAAATTTCGAGAGTTCTGTCTGAACAATGGTATCAAGCTATTCTATTCAACTCCAAGATATCCTCAATGCAACGGTCAAGCTGAAGCCTCAAATAGAGCTATACTTGGTATACTCAAGAAGAAACTCAATGACAAGAAAGGATTGTGGGAACAAATCCTACCTGAAGTGCTTTGGGGGTACCGCACAACTCCGAGAAGATCAACTGGGTTCTCGCCTTTTCGCCTAACATATGGATCATAAGCAGTACTCCCAACAGAGAACATATCAAGTACTTTGAAGACTAAGGCAGTTGAAGGAGGAATCAACGAAGAACTTCGAATCAATGATCTAGACTTCTCTGAAGAACTACGAGATCAAGCTTCTCTTCGTGTGGCCAAGTATCAGCAGAAGATCAAACGAGCATATGATGAGAAAGTCTACAAGAGACAATTCCCAGTGGGCAGTCTAGTTCTCAGAGCTGTTTTCTATAACACCAAAGAGCACAACAGTGGAAAGCTTGCTCCCAACTGGGAAGGTCCATATATCATTGAATCAGTGGGAGGCAACGGTTCTTACAGACTGATCACACCAGAAGGAGAGAGATTGCCTCGAGCTTGGAATTCTAGGCACCTTAAGATGTTCTATCCATGATGTAAATTTTGTGATGAATAAAGTTCTCTTTCAAGTGCTCAAATATGCAAGTGTTCAGTTTTTCAATTCAAGTTCTGAAGCAGTTTCAAGTTATCCATATTCAAATTACCAGGTCTTTTAACAAGTTTGGGAGTTAGAGTTGCGACTCAACCCCTTACTAGCAAATGTTAAAAACTGACCATATTCAAGTTACCAAGTCTTTTAACACGTTTGGGTGTTAGAGTTGCGACTCAACCCCTTACTGGTAAATGTTAACTGACTTTCAAATTTCAATATTCAATTTCAATCAATTTCTACATCGTTTAACAGGTTTGGGTGCTTGAGTTGCGACTCAACCCCTCACATTCAAGTGTTATACGAATTCAAGTCCAATTTTCAAAGTTACTATAAGTTTGGGTAATTGAGTTGCGACTCGACCCCTTACATTCAAAAGATTATATCTATTCTAATGCTATTAAGATCATGATAGTCAAAGACATTCAACTCAAGAGACATCCAATTTTCAAACACCAAGAAGATCTTCTATTATCAAAATATGCCAGATACAAGAGTGAGCTGATACATTTCAAAAGTTTACAAGTACAGCAACGAAGAAGGAGAAAAGTCTCAAGGCTTGGCCACACTCTTCGCATGCGACTTCTCCCCCTCAGATCCATCGCGAGCTTTACTCGCAACCGATGCCTTGGAAGATCGGACACTGGCAACATGGGCCCTAAGTGCTTCTGCTGCCTTCTCAGCTGTGTCTCTGTAGCTCTGGCATTCACTCCGCATGTGCTCCAGCTCCTTCTGGTGGGTCTCCTCCTTAGCCGCTGAAGCAGCAATTTGAGCCTCCAGCTCCTTTATTTTGGCCACACGTTCGAAGCCCAAGTTTTCGATCCTAAAGAATCGATTCTTCAATCCTAGGAGTTCATGACTCTGAGCCTCGTATTCGTTCTGCCAGCCCTTGCTCTCCAGTTTTTCCTTGCGAAGGGCTTCGGTCTTGACCTTCAGGGCCTCTTTCTTTGATTTTAGAGACTCCCTCAGCTGATCTCTCTCCGCGCTTACAGCCTCCAGGGCAGCAGTCAAACGAGATATTTCGGCTGAAGCTTCTTTTGCTCCCGCCTTCATGGAGAGCTTGGTAGCGACATTCATAACTGCTGAGTTCTGCAAAAGAACAAAAGAGTTGAATTATTCTGAAGGAAGATACGATTCAAATGATCGATCAAGCAGATGCACCTACCAACAGGTCAAGTCTATCGAAAGCTTCATCCAGAGTAGCCCCCGGGAGGTTACAGAGTTTCCTGATCACAGCAGTGGGGTGGTTGATATCAACGTCACCCAAGCTTCTCATTGTTGGAGTCAATCCAGCAGGTGCACCTACAATCAACAAGAAATCAAAGTGTTAGATTATTTCCAAGCTTCAACGATAAGACAATCGAGACAAGTTAATACAATTACCTGAGGCTTCAACCCTCGGCTCTTTGCCCTTCCGGCGATCAGAGCCATCCTGAGGGGTCGATTTCTCCTGAGTAGAAGTTGGCACTGGTTGAGGTTGAGGAGCCTCATCACCCACTCGACTTTCCCTCTCCAAATGGATAGGGGAGGAAGCATTCCGAGGAGGTGAGGCCTTTTCTTCCTCTTGTTGCCCGACTGGCTCGGTGAGTCCTGCCACCATGGCAGCCACCTCCTCAGCCAGAGAACGAGAGGGGGGTGGGGGTTGCTCAACCTCCACACCCCCGCTCGTTGTTGCTCCTTCAATACGAGGAACGTCAGGGGGAATTTGATCGAGGGGCGTGGGGTTGCTTCCAACCCCAGCACTCCTCGATAGTTTTATTTTGAGGCGCATCGGCCTCTTCAAATCATCGAACTTGTAGGTGGGAACCGCCTTTGGGCCATCACCTTCTGTGTCGAGAACTTCTTCCATTTGACGGGCTTTGACCTCGTCAATGGGAATAGGAATCGAGTCCTCCCCCGTTTCACCACCAGTGGGGGTGGGAGGAATTTCTTCCTCACCACCCCCGTTTTCACCATCTCCACCAGAGGGGGTGGAAGACAGATCATCCTCGCCGTTCCCATCCTCGTCTTCGTCATTACCACTGTTGTCGTGGCTGACATTTTCAATCTCTTCATCTTCCTCGTCGCTCCCCTTCTTCTCTTTTTCTTTTTCATCTTCATTTTTCTTCCCTTCATTTTCATCTTCCTTTGGCTTGATAAGGGTTTTTCGCTTCTTCACGGGGCCTCTTTGGATCACCAACTTCTCATCCACGGTAGGCAATCGGCGCCTTGCAGTGTAGATTTTCTTCTCGGCCCGAACCTTCCGGATGATCTTACCCGTATGGGGGTCCTCCTCATAGTCAGAGTATAGGACTTCATTGTCCTCGTATCTATCCTTTGATCGGTGGAGGAGATTGGCCTTGCCATATCTCACGGGGCAGTTGGAGAACTGTTTCCAAGACCTGGTCCCGCAGGTCAACTCAAGAAATAAGTTGTCGATAGCTCCAGCCCTCTCAGAAGTCCAGGCAAAGATGCCTCCCTCGCTGTACATCTTCACTGCATCGTGCACGCTGTCTCGGGGGGTATCGGGCACTGACATGGATGTCCATGCGCCGGAAACAGAGATAGGCCAATCTGTGTACAGTTTGTCCGAAGGAACTGTATCAGTTAGCGGGCGCAGCGGAGACACACCGGTCAAATTGTAGAATGGGCTGTCCCTCCTGTAAGCCCACCGATAGTGGAAGAAAAAGTATCCAAGCTCGATCCGAGCGTCTTCACCTTCTGGGATGGTGGAGTAACAAGCCTTCAAGTCCTCTTGAAAATCCGACTCCACGCGGCAGAATGCGTAGATAATTCGCCAGGCGTTCCCAGTGACCTGCCCCGGGCAAAGGCCAGAGGTGTTCAGTAATCTTGCCGCGAAGGGTGGCAGAGGTAGACGCAGACCGCAGTTGAGTTGGCCGACGGTTACAATGGTTCCCATGACCTTCTCATTACTAGCAAAGCTGGTGAAGACGGTCTTCTTGTCGATGCCGAAAGCAGTCTGGATGCTAGGGAGTGAAGGCTGTGCCCCCTTCCCTTCTGTGAAGAAAGAGAGCAGTGCTTGCCATTTCTTTCTCTTCGTATCCGTGAACTCACCACCTATATTGTACATATACTCCGTCTCCTCTGTCAGAGGCATGAGCGGACCCAGAACAAATTTCACTTTCGGGATATGCTCTGGCCTAGATGGCGCTGAAGCAAATCCTACTCCTTGGTGCCTCTTGCCCAATTGGCCAAGTTCGGCAAGCGCGGCCTTGCCTTTGCCACGACCCCTCGGAGGGGAGGAAACTTCAACAATTTCCTTCCCTTTTCTCTTTGAGGGAACCGTACCGGACTTCTTCGAACTGCCAGAGGAAGCCATCTGATCGATCGAGCAAAAGCAGAAATCGGGAGCAAAGAGTCTGGACTTCGAAAAATTTTGGAAGCGTGAGGCGAAATGACAGCCGGTGAAAGCTTTTGTACCCAGGGTAAAATAGGTGCGCAAATCGAGAAGACATGTGTCTTCACCATATCAAATCGCGTGTTTTTGTAGGTACACGTGGCATCCATCCGTAGCAAGCGCAAAATCAGGCGAACCGTCGGACCAGACGAAACGTCGGACCTACCGGTCTACGTGAACCAACGGTCCAAGCGAGCCACCAATCTGAATAAACCGAACCGCCGGTTCAAAGCCACGTTCAAGCCAACCAAAGATTCAAAACAGGAAGGATCAAGCTCCATCAATGTTCGAAACTCTGCCGAAAGATCGAAGAACGAAGCAGTAAACCTTCTCTGAAGGGCAGGTTCAAAACTTTATATTGATCTGTCAAATTTCTACTGGATCTGGCAAAAAACCAAGGTTTTTTACCGATCACTCGAACGTTGACCGGATATTTTTTCACCGATCGGACAAACTTGTCCGATCGGCGAAAATCATTCGATCGGTCAAATTTCTATTCGATCTGGCAAATAACCAAGGTTTTTTGCCGATCACTCGAACCTTGACCGGATATTTTTTCACCGATCGGACAAACTTGTCCGATCGGCGAAAATCGTTCGATCGGTCAAATTTCTACTGGATCTGGCAAAAAACCAAGGGTTTTTGTCGATCACTCGAACCTTGACCGGATATTTTTTCACCGATCGGACAAACCTGTCCGATCGGCGAAAATCGTTCGATCGGTCAAATTTCTACTGGATCTGGCAAAAAACCAAGGGTTTTTGCCGATCACTCGAACCTTGACCGGATTTTTTTTTCACCGATCGGACAGACCTGTCCGATCGGCGAAAATCGTTCGATCGGTCAAATTTCTACTGGATCTGGCAAAAAACCAAGGGTTTTTGCCGATCACTCGAACCTTGACCGGATATTTTTTCACCGATCGGACAAACCTGTCCGATCGGCGAAAATCGTTCGATCGGTCAAATTTCTACTGGATCTGGCAAAAAACCAAGGGTTTTTGCCGATCACTCGAACCTTGACCGGATATTTTTTTACTGATCGGACAAACTTGTCCGATCGGCGAAAATCATTCGATCGGTCAAATTTCTACTGGATCTGGCAAAAAACCAAGGGTTTTTGCCGATCACTCGAACCTTGACCGGATATTTTTTCACCGATCGGACAAACTTGTCCGATCGGCGAAAATCATTCGATCGGTCAAATTTCTACTGGATCTGGCAAAAAACCAAGGTTTTTTGCCGATTACTCGAACCTTGACCGGATATTTTTTCACCGATCGGACAAACCTGTCCGATCGGCGAAAATCGCTCGATCGGTCAAAATTCTACTGGATCTGGCAAAAAACCAAGGGTTTTTGCCGATCACTCGAACCTTGACCGGATATTTTTTCACCGATCGGACAAACCTGTCCGATCGGCGAAAATCGTTCGATCGGTCAAATTTCTACTGGATCTGGCAAAAAACCGAGGTTTTTTGCCGATTACTTGATCCTTGACCGGTTGAATTTTGACCGATCGATCAAAATTTGACCGATCGGTCAAAATTTGACCGATCAGTCAAAATTTGTCCGATCGGACAAAAATTGACCGATCAGTCAAAATCATTTGATCGGTCAAAATTCTACTAGATCGGTCAAAAAACCGTGTTCTTTGACCGATCACTCGATCCTTGACCGGTTGAATTTTGACCGATCGGTCAAAATTTGACCGATCAGTCAAAATTTTTCCGATCGGACAAAAATTGACCGATCAGTCAAAATCATTTGATCGGTCAAAATTCTACTAGATCGGTCAAAAAACCGTGTTCTTTGACCGATCACTCGATCCTTGATCGGTCAAATTTGACCGATCGGTCAAAATTTGACCGATCAATCAAAATTGACCGGTCAGTCCTTTTTTACGCTAACATGCGACAAGTTTCTTCGTGTCCTTTTTTCAAAACAGGGAGTTGCTGTTCTTTGCACCAAATCCAAGCCAGCCAGAAGGCAATCTAGCTAACTTGGAGGGGGTAACTGTGGGTGCAAATTTTGGCAGAAGTTTACCAACTACTACGGGACCCACCGGCCCTGCCTGGTGGGCCCACGAAGACCACCGCAGGACCAACCGGCCCTGCCTGGTGGGCCTACGAAGACTACCACTGGACCCACCAGCCCTGCCTGGTGGGCCCACGAGGACCACCGCGGGACCCATCGGCCCTGCCCGGAAGGCCCACGAGCCTGTGGAATCCCCCAGAAGACGGTAGCGGGGCCCGCTAGCTTTACCTGGAGAATCCCCAGATACGACGGCAGAAACCGCCATTTAACCCAGAATTCCCACCAGAGAATCCTATAAATAGCAGAGCCTTCGAATGTAAAAGGATCAAAAAAAATTCTGATTTCCACTCTGAGATCTGACTTTCAGAACCAGAGTTCTGGGATTTTCAACTTCTGATCTACCATCTCTCCTTGATCTTCTTTTCTCCTTAGAAGAGATCAGAGGGTTTTCAGTGACACTCGGCCTGTCGAGATCACTTCAACTGAAGTGTTAGTGAATTCGGGTTGCTCCCTATAGCACGGAGACGTAGGCTTCGGCTGAACTCCGAGATCACATCTCGTGTCACAATCTCTCTGATTGCATATCACTTTCTTCTGACATATCAAAAGGCTTCAACTTCAATCAACAGATCGACCAACGATCTTCGACGTCAACCTCAACTCCAATTGACTGGTGCTGCGAGAGTCTTCGGGTCGGCACGAAGATTTTCCCCCACAGCCGCCGAGGCTGGCACGGGAGCCGAGGAAAGTGCAGGAGTAGTTGCTAGTATTACCGGGCCAACTTCTGCAAGAGCAGGAGTTGGAGACGGGGCTGGAGCAGCTACTGGAGAAGCAGGAGGTTGACCGAATGTTACGGCATCCCTGGCACTCAGCCTTTGAAGCAAGGTGTTGATGTGACGATCTTTCTCTTCCATTAGTCGGGTGAGCTGAGCCATGTGTTCACCCCTTTGCATGACTTGGAGCTGGAGAGCGGACGGAGGATGATGTCGCGGGACGTCTCGATGTTGCATGCCCGCACCGTCGCCGTCCTCGTCGGAGACGTAGTCGCGCCGACTTGCCTCTGCTTGATGACAGACGTTTGCCCCCGGCAAAGGAGGTGCAAAGTCCGCTGGAGAACCCGAACGGGCTCGGGGTTGGGGCTGGACCTCCCCAAATTTCTGGACTTGAATTCCAGGATCGAGGCTTGTTTCTTCATGCACCAAGGCTTCATTGGTGATTTGGCGAGCACCTTCAGCAGCAGTTTCTGGCGTGAAGAAGTCCGCAAGAGTTTGAGTACGCCGAGTATAGACGCGTACTACCGGGGGCACATAATCCTCCGGGTTTTCTGGATCGCCTTGTTGGAGTAATGGAGACTCGGCGATAGGTGAAAGGCTTGTTGGAGCAAACGTATCGTCGTTCGTTCCGGCCATGGCGAACTTGAAGCAACTCCTTCAAACGTACGGATGAAAGGAGAGGAGGTCCCACCGGGCGTGCCAGAAATCTGTGAGCGCGGAAAAAGATTCGGGTCGTCTTTATTGCGGATCACACGAGATTACAAATTTTTGATCAGGAGATTGTGGGAGAGATCCTCTGGAGGGTCCCTTTGATCCGCGTCTTCACGTGGTATTCGTGCGAGAGCTCTGAAGGGGTTGCCCAGGACAGAGGTCTTTACAGGGTGAGGGTTTTTGAGAGGCTAAGGAGTTTCCGCCGTTGATTTTGTCCCGTCCGTGCTTCGCGCTTTCTCGGCTAGGGAGGCTTTGGGCTTCGTTCCTCGGTCTTTGTGTCTTCCTCGATCCTTGCTCGACCTCGGCGTTCTTGATCGTCGGTTCGTGGCATCGATCGTGTTTTTGGCGTCAGCTTTGGCTTTAGCTTTCGGCTTTGGCGTGGCTCTGGCGTTTCCTTTGCTTTGGCGCTTGCGCTTGAACGTAGGCGGGTAGAGGCTTGCGATGCTTTAGTTCTTCCGGACTTCGCGTCGTATCGGCTAGAACGTGCGGTGCTTTGCTCGTGACCGTCGTAGTTGCTTGGCTTTGGCACGTGCGTTGCTTTAGCGCGGGCTTTACCGGTGCGTTTGCTTTGGCTTCTTGCGTCGGCTTTGGCTTTAGCTTTGACTTGATCTTCTTCTCGAACGGCGATGGCTACTTCTTCAAGGCTTCTTTATTCTTCCGGCTTCCTCGACGGTTGTGGCGTCAGCTTGGCTTTTCGGCGGGGGTAGCACCGATCTTCGTGCGACGGTTGTAGCGTCGACCTTTGTTGATGAAGATGGCGGGGGTAGCACCGATCTCCGCACGACGGTTGTAGCGTCGGCTTTGTTGGTGAAGACGGCGGGGGTAGCACCGATCTCCGCACGACGATTGTAGCGTCGATTTTGTTGGTGAAGACGGCGGGGGTAGCACCGATCTCCGCACGACGGTTGTAACGTCGGCTTTGTTGGTGAAGACGGCGGGGGTAGCACCGATCTCCGCACGACGGTTGTAGCGTCGGCTTTGTTGGTGAAGACGGCGGGGGTAGCACCGATCTCCGCACGACGGTTGTAGCGTCGGCTTTGTTGGTGAAGACGGCGGGGGTAGCATCGATCTCCGCACGACGGTTGTAGCGTCGGCTTTGTTGGTGAAGACGGCGGGGGTAGCACCGATCTTCGCACGACGGTTGTAGCGTCGGCTTTTGTCGACGAAGACGGCAGGGGTAGCACCGGCTTCAGGCCTTCTTCTCCCGGCTTTCTTCTTCGTGCGAGGAGTCGACGCCTTTGTTGAAGACGACGAGTGTTGTCGGCTTCGATCTTCTTCTCCGGCCTTTGCTTATGGCTTCTTCGGAGTTGATGAAGATCGTTGGAGAAGTCGGGATGACGACGACTTCGGGTCTTCTTCTCCAAGCTTTCTTCTTCGTGCGAGGAGTCGAAGCTTTGATCTTCGAGTGCAAGGTCTTCACGTTGATGAGGACTTGAAGGGCCAAGGATTCCCGTAGGACATGCTTGCCGTGCCTCGTGAAGCCTTCGGTCTTCAAGCGTTGGAGTTTCTCTTGCAGAGCCCTTTTGTCTTCAGCTTTTCCGACCCTTTGTGCCTTCCCCCACCCCTTCTATTTATAGGCAAAGGGGGGTGGTTGGGGGAGATATGGCTGAAATCTTTTTTGTTTCATCCGATATCTCCCTCCATAACCATCAAGATACTGTTCCTTTATTCAAGGAAACAAACCCGATCCCCTCCTTTTTAGTTGGGGTGGTTATGGGCTAGATGTGACTCGATCTTTTAAAGATTGAGTTGTTATTCTTGTTGCACTTTTGGATCGGATGGCGACACAACGTCATCTTGTCCGTTGGATCGAGGGATCGTCGCGGATCTACGGCTACGTAGACGTCCACGCCACCTCCCCCCGCATCGAGGCGGTTTTGATTTCTTTTTCCTTTCTTTTCTTTTTCTTTTTCCTTTTTGTTTTCTTTTTCTTTATGGCCGGCCCCACCTCCCCATGAGGAGGGGGGCACGGTTTTCTAGAAGGGGGGCCGGTGGGCCCCCCTCTTTGTGTTCGGGTAGCGGGTCCGGTGGGACCCGCTTGCTTTGAGTTGGGCTGCGGCGCGCGAGCCGAATTTGCACGCGGGCCGAGTGCATATGCGGGCCGTTTGTGTGCGGGCCCAATTTTGCATGCGGGCCGTTGTGTGCGGTCCCAATTTTGCATGCGGGCCGTTGTGTGCGGGCCCAATTTTGCATGCGAGCCGTTGTGTGCGGGCCCAAGTTGCATGTGGGCCGTTGTGTGTGGGCCAAGTTCCGCGTGCGGGCCAGGTTTAGCATGCGGGCCGTTGTGTGCGGGCCGGGTTTTGCATGCGGGCCGTTGTGTGTGGGCCGGGTTTCGCATGCGGGCCGTTGTGTGTGGGCCGAGTTTCGCATGCGGGCCGTTGTGTGCGGGCCAGGTTTCGCATGCGGGTCGGGTCCAATCCGTGGGCTAATTTCGATGCCCACAGTGATAATTAGACGGAATTGGGGGTATACCAAAATACCGTATAGCCAATTGGGTTGGGTTTTTTTTTTGGGGGATAACTCTAACTGAAATCATTTTAGGGGGGTAAGTTTAATGGGCTTATTAACATAGAGGGGTAAGTCATATTGACCCTTTTTTTATTTTAGTGGGACTGGGATCTTCTTTTAACATTGGGCCTTAGCTATGTAAATGCTTTTGGACCTTGAAGGCTTTCATTTTTTTATGGAGCCATGGAGCTTGAAGACTTTCATTTTACATGGAGCCTTAGAGCATCTCCAATAGTCTCCTAACTAGGAGCTTCTAAAAGGACAATTTTTTGGAGCTCCTAGTGCCACGTAGGATAGGTAGGAGTTAAAACCATTGTGTTCTCTAGCAGTCTCCTAAGGGGGACTCCTAAATGCCAAAAAGTCAGACCACAAGATAGGAGGTAAACGGCAGATTTCATATCGGGGGACGGTTTGACAGGTGGGGACCACGAGATAGGCGGTAAATCTTGCTCTACAGAGTTGTCAAGCAAGAAGCCGCTCGTAAATCTGTCGAGCGTCTTTAGGAGACTGTTAGATCCCGTGCTTTGCATTTGGTTCTCTATCTTTGCGTGGGGTCCACCCTAGGAGCTTCGGCAGGAGGCCGTGGAGATGCTCATAGGCAACCGCCGTTATGGCTTTTTGATGGTCGAGTCGGGCCCTTGCAGTGATTCGAAGCCGTGATGACTTGCGCATCACTTGTGAACAGAGAAATGGATGCAGCTAATCATGGGGATGGATTTGTGATCGGCACTCAAGAGGGTGGTTTTCTTCTGTCTTGATGATCGACTCTACTTGAGTTCTCCTCGGCCATCACCACCGACTTTGATGGCTTGCCTCTCATGACATAGTCCATGTCTATCTGTAAATCTCTCTCTATAACTAGTTACTCCTGATGACTACGTTGCGGCTCTCTAGTCATACACTCGGTGTGCATACTGCAAGATATGATCCTATGATGGACGGATGGCTGTGATGCCACCGGAGATATGGAGGTGCTAAAAAAAATTGGTTTTTTCATATTTTCAGCCTTCTTTTTTTCTTCTTTAGTTTATTTATTTCATCTATAAATATAAAAGCTAAAATTACAGTGAAGGAATTATCACAAATAACCATGTAATTTTTTTAAAAAATACAGATAATTAGCATATATAAATATGAAACAAAAAGAAAAAGAGAAAGAAACAATGTGTTATAATGGATGGTTAAAACAAGAAAAAAAATTTTCTGAGGGGAAAAGAATGAGGAATTGCGATCTATGTTTTTTTTTTAAAAAAATCTTCTTTTTGGATCATTTGTCACGATCCCTCGGCATCCTCTTCCTTCTATATGGATCACCCAGAGCTGCTTCTGTTAAACCTTGGAGCCCACGCACCCCCGCTCAACTAGAATCGCAGGCAAGATTATAAAATAGAAATAAAATCATAATTATAAAACTCCCTGTGTTTCATACTAACAAAATTCCAAGTCTGCTTCCCCAAATTTTTTTTTTTATCAAATATGTTTTTTTGGAAAATAAAAATAAAAAGTAGAGCAATAAGTAATCTTTAAAATTTCAAGTGCATTAGAACCGCTCAAACGCAACTCTTATCATCCGTCCATCTCTCTCTCTCTGTGTGTGTGTGCAAGTACATGACTCTTTTTATCTGTAGTGGCATGATCCTATTCGTTGGATTAAGCTATACATTGACGTGGGTGATGGCGCCAGGCTCGCGTGCATGGATCATAATGCATGCTGCTATCTGTTCGAGTCACCGGCATGGTAAAGCGGTAAGCTACACTCGAGGATATATATTCTCTCTCTCTCTCTCTCTCTCTCTCTCTCTCTCCTATCAAGGCCCCTATAGTATATAGTATGGTATACCGGGCGTGCGATCGCAGCCGTACGTTTTTCTTCTATAACAGCTTGTACCGGACTCCACAGGCCAACCATTCCGACACGCGCGTAGAAAGAAGTCCCACCAACCACCCCCTACGTTAGTACGTTGTACGCGCGAAGATATAATACGTCGCTCGTGGCCTAAACATTCCATCGGGGGGTCACCGAACTCCGTCCTCTCCGGTCACTCATCCGGCGTCGTCAGGTATTGGCGAAGATTACCGGTGGCCGATAAGAAACCCCTCCCCATCCCTTTTAATTACTACCAATGGAACGTAGAGAGAGAGAGAGAGAGAGAGAGAGAGAGAGAGAGAGAGAGAGAGAGAGAGAGAGAGAGAAAGAGAGAAAGAGAGAGACAGTTATAGAGAGAGAAAGAGAGTGTGTGTGGTCACTCATTGCGAATGATGCCCCATCATTCCTTCACGAGGTTTTTCCCAAAATGGGCACCAGGTTTGACCAATTACCCAAACTACTGCAGTTTTCTAAACCGTAACTTTTTTGCTCTCAGACACGTGACAAATAATTCACGTGAGGCAGTTAGAATTTTTAGAGACCATTTTGCCCTCTAGTCAAAAGGTAAAGAAACTGAACCTTTCTTCACTGCAATTGAACGCAAACGATACTTGCGTACGATGCAATTTTTTTAACAGTTCTCATCACTGCTCCTTGCGTTCACAATAGTTCTCAACAGTTCTATAAAAACCTATCCTCCCTGTCCTTTCTCTGCGATTTTCTTCATAGAGGAGTAGTCGACGGCCCCTTCTCTGCGATTTCCATTGGAGAGGACGACGCGGAGGTGTAGAACACGGATCAGACTTCTTCTCCTCCGTGGCCACACAGATCAGACTTCTTCTCATCGGAGGTATGATCGCATCCCCCTGGATTGATCACTTCAGAAAGGGAAGGGGGCAGCTCCCTTCTAGGTCATAAACCCTTCATAACTCCCCCCTTTCTTCTTCTAGGTATTTGCCATTTGTTTTACTCGCAAATGGTTTAGTCGCCCCCTTAGATCTAACTAGATCATATGCTTATTCTCCATTCTTAAAGATTAAAAAAAAAAAAACTAATTTCTTCTTGTTTAAATATATTAACTGCTACAGAGGGATCCTATAAGATTTTTTTAAAAAAACTAATTTGTTCTTGTTTAACGAGATCAGCCCATTTATCCATTGACTGCTACAGAGGGATCCTATAAGATTTTTTTTTAAAGAGATGGTGCCATCTCAATTGTAAGATCCAAATATGTACCATGTATGGAGGTATTTCTTTATGTGGTTTTTTATGTGGTTTTTTCTGTACAAAATATGTATCATCCAAATATGTAAGATCCAAATATGGTTTTTTTAAAGAGATGGTGTCATCTTGATTGTTATTTTTTATGTGGTTTTTTTTTAAACATACTCAAATATGAGCTCAACGATATATCCGAATTTCACATGTCCATGTGGTGCTGGTTTTTGTAAGTGTGGGCATCGAAATTAGCCCACGGGTCGAACCCGATTTTTACACAAAAAAAAATAGGCCCACACCCGACGGCCTTCGGGTCAAACCCGATTTTTACAAAAAAAATGGGCCCACACACAACGGCCCGCATGCGAAACTGGGCCCGCACACGACGGCCCGCATGCGAAACTCGGCCCACACACAACGGCCCGCATGCGAAACTTGGGCCCGCACACAACGGCCCGCATGCGAAACTTGGGCCCGCACACAACGGCCCGCATGCGAAACTCGGGCCCGCACACAACGGCCCGCATGCGAAACTCGGCCCGCACACAACGGCCCGCATGCGAAACTTGGGCCCGCACACAACGGCCCGCATGCGAAACTCGGGCCCGCACACAACGGCCCGCATGCGAAACTCGGCCCGCACACAACGGCCCGCATGCACACTCGGCCCACACACAACGGCCCGCATACACACTCGGCCCGCGTGCAAGCTCAACCCGCGCACCATGGCCCAACTCGAAGCAAACGGGTCCCACCGGACCCGCGACTCGAACACAAAGAGGGGGGCCCACCGGTCCCCCCTTTTAGAAAACCGTGCCCCCCTCTTCATGGAGAGGTGGGGCCGGCCCTTCTAGAAAACCGTGCCCCCCTCTTCATGGAGAGGTGGGGCCGGCCCTTCTAGAAAACCGTGCCCCCCTCTTCATGGAGAGGTGGGGCCGGCCCTAAAAGAAAAAGAAAAGAAAAAAGAAAAGAAAAAAGAAAAGAAAGGAAAAAGAAATCAAAACCGCCTCGATGCGGGGGGAGGTGGCGTGGACGTCTACGTAGCCGTAGATCCGCGACGATCCCTCGATCCAACGGACAAGATGACGTTGTGTCGCCATCCGATCCAAAAGTGCAACAAGAATAACAACTCAATCTTTAAAAGATCGAGTCACATCTAGCCCGTAACCACCCCAACTAAAAGGGAGGGGGTTGAGTTTGTTTCCCCGAATCAAGGAACAAAATCTCGATGGTTATGGGGGGAGATATTGGATGAAACAAAAAGATTTCAGCAATATCTCCCCCAACCACCCACCTTTGCCTATAAATAGAGGGGGTGGGGGAAGGCATGAAGGGTCCGAAAAGCTGAAGACGAAAGAGCGCTACGAAGAAGCTCCAACGCTTGAAGACCGAAGGCTTCACGAGGCACGGCAAGCATATCCTACGGGAGTCCTTGGCCCTTCAAGTCCTCATCAACGTGAAGACCTTGCACTCGGAGATCAGAGCTTCGACTCCTCGCACGAAGAAGAAAGCTTGGAGAAGAAGACCCGGAGCCGTCATCACCCGATTGCTCCAACGATCTTCATCAGCTCCGAAGACGCCATAAGCAAAGGCCGGAGAAGAAGATCGAAGCCGACAACACCCGTCGTCTTCAACAAAGGCATCAACTCCTTGCACGTAGAAGAAAGCCGGGAGAAGAAAGCCTGAAGCCGGTGCTACCCCTGCCGCCTTCGTCAACCAAAAGCCGACGCTACAACCGTCGTGCCGAAGCCGGTGCTACCCCCGCCGTCTTCATCAACAAAAGTCGACGCTACAACCGTCGCACGAAGATCGGTGCTACCCCCACCGAAAAGCCAAGCCAACGCCACAACCGTCGAGGAAGTCGGAAGAAGAAAGAAGCCTTGAAGAAGGAACGCCAGTCGTTCGAGAAGAAGATCGAGTCAAAGCTAAAGTCAAAGCCGACGCAAGAAGCCAAAGCAAACGCCCCGGTAAAGCCCGCGCTAAAGCAACGCACGTGCCAAAGCCAAGCAACTACGACGGTCACGAGCAAAGCACCGCACGTTCTAGCCGACACGACGCGAAGTCCGGAAGAACTAAAGCATCGCAAGCCTCTACCCGCCTACGTTCAAGCGCAAGCGCCAAAGCAAAGCAAACGCCAGAGCCACGCCAAAGCCGAAAGCTAAAGCCAAAGCTGACGCCAAAAACACGATCGACGCCGCGAACCGACGATCAAGGACGTCGAGGTCAAGCAAGGATCGAGGAAGACACGAAGACCGAGGAACGAAGCCCAAGGCCTCCCTAGCCGAGAAAGCGCGAAGCACGGACGGGACAAAATCAATGGCAGAAACTCCTTAGCCTCTCAAAAACCCTCACCCTGTAAAGACCTCTGTCCTAGGCAACCCCTTCAGAGCTCTCGCACGAACACCACGTGGAGACGCGGATCAAAGGGACCCTCCAGAGGATCTCTCCCACAATCTCCTGATCAAAGAAAATTTGTAATCTCGTGTGATCCGCAATAAAGACGACCCGAATCTTTTTCTGCGACCACAGTAAGATAAAGATATCCCGCACATCAAAAAATCTTGAAAGATTGTTTTATACATGCCCACTACCAGAGGTACATCATAATTTACTTTGAACATGATATCAGGGCTTTTAATTTTCAAGATTAAAATTAATTTTTAAAAAATTTATTGTAATTTTCAAAATTAGCTTTCACCCCATTATCAAACAATTTTGTTATATGTTTTAGACTGCAAGTCATACTTGCATCGAATACAAAAATATTTTCATAAAATTGAGATCCAATGCAGTAAATTTATGTATGCAAAATCAATGGGTCTATTGTAGTATTATTTGCGCTCGACACAAGTTCACTTGAGTTCGACGCATTTAAAGTTGTGTACTGCATGAGATGGACTTACATAAGATCATCTCCAGCACTTACTGAAATTTTTTTATAACTTTACGTATGTGTGGAGATGATTTGAGATTCATGATAAAGATTTTGAAATAGTGAATGCAAGAATCAACTCAATAATATTATGTTGGATACAAGATCATTATTTTTGAACATCTTCTTTATAACATAAGCATGCATGCGTTGGATGCTACATTCAAAATAGATACTTACATACAGCTCAACTATTTATGTTAGGACTTGCTTTAACTATTACAAAAATTAATATATTGTACCTTATGCCAGTTTCATTCGCTTATCATTTTCAGGCATGGATTCACTATTACCGATTTTATGTATCTATGATGGAGAATTCATTCAAGTCAAAAATAAATACCAGCACCAGGGGGGAATATCCAAAACGTTTCTTTTATCTTCATCAAGCGACTATGACCAACTTATTCAAAAAATCTATCAGATAACAAAGTCTGACGTCGAAGAATATGACATTTCTCTTAAAGCTTTGTAAGAAACCAATCGAGCAAGGATAACTATATTTTACTTTATTGAGAGATCTTATTTTGGCTGACTTGTAGTTGGATACAATGCCTTTTAAAATTCTGGTTTCTTGTAATTGGATGGTTGTGCAATTTTGGTTACTTGTAATTAGATACAATGACTTAGATAATCGATATCTTTAATATGACTATTGCGATTGTATACTGTCAATACTGCATGCTATAATAGGACTTGCGTTGAAAACAAACAATGACACCTTTTGCAGAAAACAAGCAATTGCGTCGTACACAAATAGAGTTTGTGTTCAATTACAGTGATGATGATTCTAGTTAAAATATTGCATTCGATACAAGCCATACTTGGGTTCGACGCAGTCCATCTTTGTGCTCAATTACAGGAATGATGAATCGAGCTAATTGCAAGAAGCATGAGAAATAAAATAAGGGGCATAAGAAATTTGAACAATCACAGGCAACAGTATTTGAGAATTTGGACAGGTATTAAATAAATTATTTAAGTAATCAAAGTTAAAAATTATTAAACAAATTATATTGCAATCACCTTACTATACTGTTATACAAGTGTGGCTTAAAATTATTTTAAAATAATATTATTTTTGAACTAAAACAAGGGGGATCTATTTATGGCACCCCATACCCAAATTCAGAAAAACATTATAACATTTTTAATCAGTCAACTCTAACGAAGATAAATCTTGAAGTAACGACAAACTATCCATCGCTCCATCAAGCATTTTTTGCCGCATTTGTTTCATCATCATATGACACTCATGGAGTTTTCCCTTCAACCCCTCGACCTCAGCCTCCAAGCGGTGTATCGTCTCCTCGCACGTGCATTTATGAATAATCATCTTTTGAATTTCATCACACCACATAAAAAACTGACATCGATTGCCCTGCAATCATGTATTAACAATAAATGGGTAATACAAATCTATATCTTATTCCAAGAGCATATATATTATTCAAAGTAAATTATGATGTACCTCTGGTAATGGGCATGTATAAAACAATCTTCCAGGATTTTTTGATGTGCGGAATGTCTTTATCTTACAAAAACCAGCACCACATGGACATGTGAAATTCGGATATATCGTTGAGCTCATATTTGAGTCTGTTTAAAAAAAAACCACATAAAAAATAACAATCAAGATGACATCATCTCTTTAAAAAAACCATATTTGGATCTTACATATTTGGATGATACATATTTTGTACAGAAAAAACCACATAAAGAAATACCTCCATACATGGTACATATTTGGATCTTACAATTGAGATGGCACCATCTCTTTAAAAAAAAATCTTATAGGATCCCTCTGTAGCAGTCAATGGATAAATGGGCTGATCTCGTTAAACAAGAACAAATTAGTTTTTTTAAAAAAATCTTATAGGATCCCTCTGTAGCAGTTAATATATTTAAACAAGAAGAAATTAGTTTTTTTTTTTTAATCTTTAAGAATGGAGAATAAGCATATGATCTAGTTAGATCTAAGGGGGCGACTAAACCATTTGCGAGTAAAACAAATGGCAAATACCTAGAAGAAGAAAGGGGGGAGTTATAAAGGGTTTATGACCTAGAAGGGAGCTGCCCCCTTCCCTTTCTGAAGTGATCAATCCAGGGGAATGCGATCATACCTCCGATGAGAAGAAGTCTGATCTGTGTGGCCACGGAGGAGAAGAAGTCTGATCCGTGTTCTACACCTCCGCGTCGTCCTCTCCAATGGAAATCGCAGAGAAGGGGCCGTCGACTACTCCTCTATGAAGAAAATCGCAGAGAAAGGACAGGGAGGATAGGTTTTTATAGAACTGTTGAGAACTATTGTGAACGCAAGGAGCAGTGATGAGAACTGTTAAAAAAATTGCATCGTACGCAAGTATCGTTTGCGTTCAATTGCAGTGAAGAAAGGTTCAGTTTCTTTACCTTTTGACTAGAGGGCAAAATGGTCTCTAAAAATTCTAACTGCCTCACGTGAATTATTTGTCACGTGTCTGAGAGCAAAAAAGTTACGGTTTAGAAAACTGCAGTAGTTTGGGTAATTGGTCAAACCTGGTGCTCATTTTGGGAAAAACCTCTTCCTTCACACACACACACGCTCGGTAGATAAATAAATAGGAACCTTTTATTGTTATATTTTTTTTAGGGTTATTTTGACTTTGCCCCCCAAATTTTGTCTTGAATTAGACTTTACCCCCATCCTTTCATTAATTAGACTTTACCCCCCAAAATTCCCTCAGCTCACCCCCCCAAAACTTTATTTCTTTTCCGTCGCTCATCCTTTCTCTTAGATGGTGAGCTGGCGGAACAGTTAGTTTTGGGGGCTAAACTCTAATTAATGAAAATATCGGGGGTAAAGTCTAATTCAAGGCAAAATTTGGGGGGCAAAGGCAAAATAACAATTTTTTTTATTGTTGTTTTTCTTCTTGATCGATTATGTCCAAACACTCATACTGCCAACCAACACCTTGTGCCCCCTTCTTATAGCCACAAAGCGGTATCGATTGATCGTCTGGCGGGGTGGGGATGAGCTCCGGGTGCATATCCTCGTCCGGCTGCGTGGGCTCGTGTGCGCCGGTGAGGGCCACGTACGTGAACCTGTACACGTGGCCGGAGTCGGACGCCGAGTTCGCAAGGTCGGTGGCGGGCGGAGGAGGGGATGGCGGCGGGAGGAGGCGGGGGGTGGGGCCGAGGGTGGTGGACAGCTACTCGTGCCGGCAGATGTACCTGAGGAGCTACACGTTCTCGAGGAAGGAGAGCGTGCCGGAGAGGACGAGGCGGTGCCTCGGCAAGGTCAAGGAGCGGGCCGCGGACTTGCCTATCTTCCATCACCGGAGGGAGAGCAGTGTGGGTGGCGGCGGTAGCATTGGTGGTGATTTTAACAAGAGGAGGAAGGGGAAGAAGCGACAGAAGAAGGGTTGTGTTATGGTGAGGAAGCTGAAAGAGGTCTCGTGCTCCGCCCTCTACTCCATTTTCCACCGGCTCCTCTCGTGCACCACCAGCGTGGAGGTGGTGTGAGCCTCTCTCTCTCTCTCTCTCTCTCTAAAGTATTTATGTCTGGAATATTAATGGAGTTCGTATCTTGTATCTGCCGATCTTTGGTTTTGTCTTTCTTGAATGGTTGTATAGCGCGTAGAAATTAAACGGCATGTCTGTTGTGATGTGGGTGCTGCTTGACATAAATAGAATAGTAAATAGAAGTGAATATATTCTGTCTAGTAAACTGACCAGAAAATATATTTGCGATCATTTGTTTGTATTATATATAAAAAAAATGGATATATTATTATATTTTTTTTTATCTTATTTGGATTAAGATGTCTTTATTATTTTGAATCCTATTTGTTTTGGACAGTACGTGAAGTAACAATATTGTGGTTACGGGTGGCAATCGGTCTGGTTCGGATCGGACCCTACCCTATTCATACCCATACCCATACCCAATCGGGTTTCGGGTATAAATTGGGTATAATTTTGTCTCTTTTCACCATTATATTTTTAATTATTTGAGGAGAAAAATCAAGGTATCACAGTAGAATGTTAAGAAACTCTTTTGGTTTCTTATAACAATGGTTTTAGTAGAGTATAAGTTTGGGTAGGGATATGGGTTCGGTTAGAATTTGGGAATAAAACCATGAGTTTGAATCGAACTATATTATCTAGTATACATAAGTTAGAGAGACAATCGGGTTTCGGGTATGGGTAGTGATGAGGTGCCCATTGTGGGGGAAAATTACGACCGCTGTATGATCTTCCTTCAACAGTCGATTGAAGGGTGGAGGTTCAAGGTATGGTGCACTGTAGAGTGTTGAACTGTCACGTGCTGAGCTATCACTCGGACATTGTAGAGTAGAAAAAGAGGTAGAGAGAAGGAGATAGAGAAAGTTAGCCCAAGATGTGGTAATGAAGTTCAGCTGAAGCCTACGTCTCCGTGCGGTAAGACTCAAACTTTGAATCCACTAACTTTGAAAAAGTAGAGCTACTCTCGATAAGCCGATGAGTGCTTATACAAGTAGACAGACGGTGGACGAGGCATGACTAGAGTATGATTCCAGATGGCTCGAGGAGCTCTGAAAAACAGAAATTGGAGTTGGGAATAATGAATTCCGATCTGAATTATTTACAGGGTTTGCTATTTATAGGGTTTTAAAAATATTTGGGGTTTTGGTAAATATCTGGAGGGATTTACCAGGTCCCAGATCGCCTTTGTGGGCCCCAGACTGTCTCCTTGGGCCCTAGGCAGGGCTGGAGGGTCCCACCGTCATCTTCTCCATGCATGGGCCCCAAGCAAGGCTGGCGGGTCCTACCGTTATCTCCGTGGGCCCAAGGCAAGGCTGGCAGGTCCCACCATTATCTCCGTGGGCCCAAGGCAAGGCTGGCAGGTCCCACCGTTATCTCCGTGGGCCCCAAGCAGGGTTGACGAGTCCCACCATCAAGCGTTAGCCAGACTTTACATTCACAGTTACCCCCTCCCAGCTAGGCAAGTGCTAACCAAGCTGGCTGGGACTCCATGGTGCAAAACTGGTTTATGGGCGTCAAGAAGGCTTTGTGACGAGCGTTGGACTAGTGAATCTGCCGACCACCTGCTTAGGGCCGACTAAAGTTTTGCCTGCTGACCCACTGTCTGGGGCCGATGTGGGGGATTATCCTCGTGCCGTCCCGAGGTCTTCCGCCCAACAATCAATCGATTTGATCGTTGATTCTTTGACTTGAGCTTTGAAATAGTTGGGGATTTGTGGACTTGGGCTTTGAAGTAGTTGAGAGATTGAGTAGAGAAGAGTAGACAAAGATGTGGACTCGAAGTTCAATCGAAGCTTACGTCACCATGCTATAAGGAGCAACTTTAATTCACTAACACTTGAAATGTAGTGACCTCGACAGGCCGAGTGTCAATTGTCTATCTTAGGAGGAGAAAGAAATGGATGTCAGAGCTCTGGTTTTCGAAGCTTTGATCTGGAAATTAAAAGATCGATCTGGAATATTCATCTGGTCTGCTATTTATAGAGGTTTGGAAAATATCCGGCGTCTGAGGTGGTTTCTGCAATCGCTTTGACCGGCTCTAGGCAGGGTTGGTGGGCCCCACCATCGTCTTTGTGGACCCCCAGGCAGTGCTAGTGAGTCCCGTCATTGTCTTTGTGGACCCCCAGGCAAGGCGAGTGGGTCCCATTGTCATCTTTATGGACCTCCAAGTAGGGCTAGTGTGTTTATCATCGTCTTTGTGGACCCCCAGGCAGAGCTAGTGGGTCCCGTCTCCGTCTTTGTGAACCTCCAAGCAGGGCTAGTGGGTCCCGTCTCTGAGCGTTGGCCAAATTTTGCACCCACAGCCGACTGCAGTGCCTGTCGATTCCCTGTCTTTGATGTGAGGTCCACCATGAGTTTGAGCTGGACCTTCGCGCTTGTAGACCCGTTGTCGATCGGGACATTTTAGAGTTGAGCAGAGGTTTGCCTATTGACCCACTATCAAGGGCCGACCCCTTGCCAAGGGCCGATCATAGCATCTGCATGCTACGAGTTACCTCCCCCCATACATGGCGATTGTTCTTTCATTTTCTTTTCTTTCTTTTTTTCTTTTTTTGGCCGGTCGCACCTCCCGATGGAGAGGTGGCCGCGATTTGCAAGAGGGGGCCGGTGGGCCCTACGTTTCGGGTGGATCCACTTGGCCCCTTTTTGGCTTTGGGTGATGGGTCTGGTGGGACTCCACGTGGGTCCACCGGAGTTGGGTTGGGTCCTCTTCTTTTGTGAATCGTTGTGCATGGGTCGGTTTTTATTTACGGGCTAATTTGAATGCCCACAAAGGTGTCATCTATTATAATCCTTAGAACATAACTTTGAAGTTGATCATGGTGTTTATCCACGGATCCAATAGAAAACATATAAGTGATTCATTCTTCCATTGCCCTTGATGCCCTTTAGGATGGATGTACCATATTGTCAGGGGGACTTGGGCACTGACTGTGGGATGGAGTGACCAAGGTACAAAATCCTCGAAATATTTCGCGAAATATTGTGAAATATATCGGTTTTCTCAAACCTCGGCACGAAATTCCTATTGTGATATCGAACGAAATGGAAATCACGATAATATCGCGATATTTCGCACGATATATTTGTTGGCACGAAATATCGGGATATTTTGTGGAAATTTTGAGAAATTTCGGGATTTTGGCAGTGAAATGTTGGGACTGACTGGTTATAAAAAGGGACTGGGGGGTTTCGTTCTCAGCAGCTTATTTACTCCATTTACTTAATTTTTATTTTCTCCATTTACTTTAAGTTATTATACATAAATAAGCAAATACCCCCCCATTTGATTTCAATAAAAATATCAAAAAAATCAAAAACCAAATGAATAAAAAAGTATGCCTTCAGTTTTAGTATGAGAAAATGATTTTCTCGGTTTTTAATAAAATTTGTATGTTGAGAAAAGAGGTTAAATCATCTCATTTTTAGCTCAAAAAATTTCACAAGATGTAAAACTACAAGTACATCTAGAAAACCATGGTCCGTCAATTTTTTTTTTGAATGTATAAAAACTTTTCTTTATAAAAACTCATTTTTTCAGACTTAGTAAAAAAACAGTGTTTTGCATTTCAGCATAATTTTTACACGATTTCCAACTTACACAACTTTTTTGTTTTAAGTTCGTTTTCTAAATCGTTTGAAACATTATTTTAACAATTAACTAATCTTTATTTTGGAAATATTTTTATTCACAAAAAGATTAAAAACCATTTTAAAAACATAGATCAAAACATAACCAAACAAGACTGCACAAGACTCATAGACTCAAATGCAGAATATATGCTTTGCGATGCTCTACACCCGTAGATAGGGTATAAATATTATCTGAGTGTTCCAAATTGTATATATATACTTGGTTTATGATTATGCGGAGATTCACTGAAAAATTCTATTAAAAAATTAATATTTTCACCATTTCTATAAAATCACAATATTTTCGCACTGTCGAAATATTTTCACGAAATATTTCCATATCCAAAGGGGTCGAAATATTGACTGAAATGGAAATTTCGAACCTTGGGAGTGACATCTTAGGTGTCACATTAGATTTGGACTCAACATTGGCATTATCAACTACACAATTCCGACCTCCTCATGTGTAGATTTATCACGTTCAACCCATTAAGTAGGAAGATCATTTACACATAGCATTGATGTTCGATCAACTGTTTATTTTTAGATTTTTGACATAACCAACCCACAAGCAGAACGTTCTTTCATATGGGTAGGGGAGTTTTGTTGCAACGATAAGAATGACTTATTTGCAAATGTGGGTTTGGTATCAGGTAAGCAATGGTTCCGCTTCCTTCATTCTTTAAGGGCCTATTTGGATACGTTCTGGATCAATGATTTTGGGAGCCCAGAATCCAAAAAAAAGAAGAAGAAAAGAGTATGTTTGGATATAGTCGGATCCCAAAAAGCGTTTCTTCGGAGAGTTGATGAAAACATGCTCCTAAAAGCTATTTTTTCATAGCCCAAAATTAAGGCTTAGAACTTTAAAGCCATTTTTGTTGAAGATGTGGCTCCAAACAAGCCGCATACAACTCCAAGGTTCGTGCGCAAAGGAACGGCAAAAGATAGAGCACAAGGGGCGAAGGAGTCGGCCAGGAAGGTCATGTGCATGACCTTTCCAGGTCGTGAGCACGACTGATATCGGTAGAAAAGTCATGCGATAAAATGAGATAGATCGTGCGCATGACCTCCCCAGGTCGTGTACACGACTTGGTTTAACAACACATCAGTGAGGCAGTTCAGCCTACTTTTTCTTGTAGGATTCTTTCTCCAAGTCGGATACAAATGTATGGCTATAAATAGGAGGTCCTTACACGAACCTAGTGTCACGCCCCAGAAATCTGAAACCGACTCCTGAGGTGTGAATTGAGAAAAAACCAAGGGTTTTAGGATTTGGTCACCTGTCTACTCCAATTAGGGTTTCTCATAGGGCTTCTACTCTCTCAAGGAATATGTTAAAACTTACTCTCTCTCTTTTTTTTTTGAAAAGATTTTTATTTTGAAAGAAAATATAGAGATATCGTTTCATCGACAGGGAGGTGATTACGCTCAACCTTTAACCGGGCTATCCTCTCAGCATGTGTGGCCTGCCAGTGCCCCACATGCTAACAGAAGTCCCTCTTAGGGAGCACGAGGCTCAAGCCTCTGACGGCGAGCCGAGTAGCCTGCCCGTTCTCTAGCACTCGGGCACTGGTTCACATATCCTATCTAATAGGCTAGTCAATTAGGTCAATTTAATATTCATATTTTATTGTGAGCTATCCTAGGCTTGGGGCCTTGAGGAGAGGCCTACCAAAGAGAATACAGCTGTATCATTGCCACTAATAGCATACACTAAGCCGAATGAAGTACGATTATACTGCCAGAAGGAAAATGACTACTACAAGGCATACTGCAATCTAAGACTCCACCGTCGTCCTAACTCCACCGCTGGCCTCGTGCTGCGGCTACCCCTGAGTCTCCGAACCTGCAGAAGAGCCTACTCGTGGGAATGAGTAGCCCCCAAAATGAATTGGAAGATTAGCCAAATAAATGGCTAGTGAGAAGCTAACTGCCTAGGTAATTAATGACGCCCGCATTTTATACATTGTTTACTGATTATCCTAGTTGTCCACTAAGTTCTCAATCACGCCCTAAGTGTCCATGCATTTGTCTACATTCGCATGCAATTCCTACTGTCACTAGGTTATCGAGAGTACTATTTTATAATTAATAAAATTAAACACACACAATGCAAACCCCAGATATTTTGTTCATTCTGCCCCCGGTCGGGCATTACTATAGGGCCTTTTATTTCGATGTAGAAGGCCAACTCACTCGCCGCGCATACTCCGACACCATGCGCAAAGTCACTCATATGATCAAAAGGGGTTTTTCATCTTTCACGGTGGAGTTCTACCGCCCAACTTGCTTTCTTTGGGGGCTTCAACTACCCTGGGACAGGATTGCTAGGCCAAACCCTCTTCGAGGGCACTACCTATTGGCTTTACCACAATCCCTGCCCGTGACCCCCTAGCCTACTGATCATTGGCTGTGCGTATAGGGTGGTTCAAGGCCCTTGCGCGCACGGGATCCAAATCTTTTCACATGATAGAATACCACACAAACATGATAATAAAGTAATTTTGACGTTTTACTTCGGGATTCGCACCGTGCTCACAACCCATGCGTCATAATAACTATAAAGAATTTACTCTCGCCCGTATTCTCGTGTGCCCGGGTCTCCACACTCCATCCAGGAGAGTGAGCCCGATAATTATTATTTAATTATAAATTTCTAGCCTTAAGGGAATTCCTAATTATGGTGTCCAAGCAATCAGAAAATTTATTATTTAATTATATTATTAAGCATGCGTCGTTGGACTCGCGACTCCGCATGCAAGGCGGGGTCCACTCGATCACATGCGACAATGTCCAGCGGAACCGGTATGCAACGTTATGGACACCTACCCTTAATTTTTATAATAGCATAATTAACTATCTAAACAGCGTGCAATGTCACCTGGAAAGTGTGCTCGGGCTGATGCTGCTAGGCGCCCTCCCCTCCGCCTCCGACTCGATCCACATGCCCACTAACTGCCAAACATACCAGCGGCCTATGGTCATTAAGTGCTACTAAAATATCACTGGCTTAGGCCTTGATTGGCCGAGTTGAGAATTTATGTGTCATCGGACGCCGGTCTACTGGTACGCAAACCGATGTGCCAAAGGTAGCATCATCGGATGCCGGTCTACTGGCACACAAACCGATGTGCCAAGGGTAGCGTCATCGGACGCTGGTCTACTGGCACGCAAATTGATGTGCTAAGGGCATCGTCCCGGTTAGTCGACATTGTCGATGCTAGAAGTATTTTTAGGGTTCAATGGCGTTATTCCAATAAAACAGTCGTAACCGCGTAGGTCGATGGTAAAATCGGCAATGCCAATCACGATCGGCTTAGGTGTTGAAGGTCGGTCTTGTGTGCAAAAGGCTACGCGAGGTGGTTTGGCCCGCATCGGTATCCACAACTGATGCAGGCGCACGTCGTCCAAGAGCGGTTGATAAAGACGATGCTATCTTTTTTTTTTTGTATTTTCTTTGTAATGGGATAACTAGTGATACAGAATCACCGAGAGGAAGTGGCGAAGGGGGTAAGAACCGTGACAGAGAAGAAAAGATTAGAAGCTTAGATAAGAGGGGGCCTGAAATCCATTAGGATACAAGGTGGGGACTCAAATCCATGAGCCAACGAAGCCATCCGCCATCAATTTTCATTCATCATAATATGTTTTTCAATAGTTACAATGGGGGCCTTTAAATAGGCTAAAAGAAAAGATAAAAATGGCAACAAATTTAAAAGCCAATAAGTATCCTAATAACTTGCCTAAAATAAAGATCTCAAATAAAAAATGATTCTAAAAGATATCGTAAGAAATATCATGCCTTACCCATCCATGGCAGGTTAAGATGGGCCTTCGGGTGGGTCGACGGGTTTGGGCCCATGTCGGATCACATCATTCGCTTCTGCTGCGAAGAACTCGCCCTCGAGTTCATACAGTAAGGTGCAGTCAGCATCGAGGCCTTCGTCGATGTGGTATCTGTCGTCAGGAGCTGATGGTGGAGGCCCAACAAATGATGCCTCATTATACCGAAGTTACCACCGGGGTCCCATGAGAAGGTATCACTGCCGTCGATCGGGAAGCACACATCAAAGCGATACTGGGGTAGACGACCGAGTCGGATAGTAATATCAGACCGCTATAGTAGCTCGAACATCGGCTCGCCTGAACGGAGGTAGAGCTGAACAAACACTGTAGACACCAATAGTCGGTCTAGCCCAAGAAAATCAATCTGCTGAGGCTCGGCTAGGGAGACCACTTCGAAAGAATCCGCAGTAGGTGGTAGCATGACAGGTGTCGGAAGATCGTTTGTAGGAGGGGGCTGTCTGCTGGTGGTGGTACTGGAGTTGATGAATCTACCGAAGATACAACTGGAGGAAGCTCTGTCGGTGGTGGAGGCTCTGTTGGAAGTGCTGGAGGTGAAAGCTCATCTGTGGAGGCCGCTAGAGGTGAGGCCATTTGCTGTAACTCCCATTCAATCTCACAAGCTATCTCATAGGCTTCGTCCAGATCGCTCCAAGATCTAGATGAAAACTGGCCCTTTATATCGGAGCGGAGTCCTCTAACGTATAGTACCACTGCCAAGAAATCCTTCTCTGAGAAACCATAGCGGATCATGCGCCGATAGAATGCTGAAGTATACTCATAGACGGAGTTGTTCTCTTGATGGCAACGAATCAATCCTTGCATCTTGGCATCCATGTCACAATGGTGGAAATGTGGTCCAGGGGTAAATCTGGAAATCTGTAATTACTGGTTCACCAAAAATTTCTCTTGATGGTATAGATGCATAGGGCTCGGAAAGGGCTTCGATTCGGTACCATGAACGTCCAAATCGGATGAAAAATGAGAAAGATATGGCGTTTTGAAGTTGTAGGGTCTTATCGGGTCTGTTGTTGTAAACGGGTTGGATCCGAAAATGAAAGTCGGATCTGGAATTTAAGTTGGAGGCTGAGTTGGTTTTTTTTTTTTTTTTTGAAAAACAGTGGGAATGGGTTGTGTTTAGTGGCCTTTGGATGGATATCAAAGGGTGTGGATGAGAGGTAAAGGAAGGGATTAAAGGGGTTATAGCTTAGGGTTTGTGTGGGCTCTTGTGTGCAAGTAGGGAAGAGGAAAAGGGGAAAAAGGGGCAGCAGCTGCAGCGGCAAAAGGGGCGGCAGCAGCTGCAGCAAACAGCACAGCAATGGCTGCACCGCAGGTATGTTTCTTTCTTTCCTTTTTTTTTTCTTCTTCTTTCCTTTTTCTTTTCTTTCCTTTTCTTCCCTTTTCTTCTTTTCTTCTATTCTTTTCTTTCCTTTTCTTCCCTTTTCTTCTTTCCTTCTATTCTTTCTTTCCTTTTTTTTTTTGTCTTCACAGATCTGCGGCAGATCTGTTTGGTTTTTTTTTTTTTTTTGACTGCGGGGTGCGCGGGAGCACGGAACAAGGTGGCGATTCAGCCAGTGGAGCGAGAGGAAGGGGTGGCCTACGGTGGACGGGCGGGCGGCAAAGGAGAGGGTTCGCGGTTAAGGAAGGGCGGCCTGCGGTAGACGGGCGGGCAGCAAAGGAGGTATGCTCTCTCTCTTCTCCTTTTTTTTTTCTCAAGATCTGATCTCTCTTCTTCTTCTTTTTTTTTTTGGTTGGGATTGTAGGGCGACGTACCAGAAGAAGATGACGACGAATCGGCGAGGATGGTGACGATGGAACGACGACGATGACGATGGACGACGACGATCGAAGCGAAGATCGTTCGTGGTTCGGAAACGCCACGAAGCCCGAAGCTCTGATACCAACTTGATGCAGGCGCGCGTCGTCCAAGAGCGGTTGATGAAGACAATGCTATCTCTTTTTTTTGTATTTTCTTTGTAACGGGATAACTAGTGATACGGAATCACCAAGAGGAAGTGGCGAAGGGGGTAAGAACCGTGACAGAGAAGAAAATATTAGAAACTTAGATGAGAGGGGGCCTGAAATCCATCAGGATACAAGGTGGGGACTCAAATCCATGAGCCAACGAAGGCATCCGCCATCAATTTTCATTCATCATAATCTGTCTTCCAATAGTTACAATGGGGGCCTTTAAATAGGCTAAAAGAAAAGATAAAAATGACAACAAATTTAAAAGCCAATAAGTATCCTAACAACTTGCCTAAAATAAAGATCTCAAATAAAAAAAGATTCTAAAAGATATCGTAAGAAATATCTTGCCTTACCCATCCATGGCAGATTAGGATGGGCTTTCGGGTGGGCTGACGGGCTTGGGCCCAAGTCGGATCACATCATTCGCTTCCGCTGCGAAGAACTCGCCCTCGAGTTCATACGGTAAGGTGCAGTCAGCATCGAGGCCTTCGTCGATGTGGTATCTGTCGTCAGGAGCTGATGGTAGAGGCCCAACAAATGATGCCTCATTATACCGAAGTTACCACCGGGGTCCCATGAGAAGGTATCACTGCCGTCGATCGGGAAACACACATCAAAGCGATGCTGGGGTAGATGACCGAGTCGGATAGTAATATCACAACCCATGCATCATAATAACTATAAAGAATTTACTCTCGCCCGTATTCTCGTGTGCCCGGGTCTCCACACTCCATCCAGGAGAGTGAGCCCGATAATTATTATTTAATTATAAATTTCTAGCCTTAAGGGAATTCATAATTATGGTGTCCAAGCAATCAGAAAATTTATTATTTAATTATATTATTAAGCATGCGTCGTTGGACTCGCGACTCCGCATGCAAGGCGGGGTCCACTCGATCACATGCGACGATGTCCGGCAGAACCCGCATGCAGCGTTATGGACACCTACCCTTAATTTCTATAATAGCATAATTAACTATCTAAACAGCGTGCAGTGTCACCTGGAAAGTGTGCTCGGGCTGATGTTGCTAGGCGCCCTCCGCTCCGCCTCCGACTCGGTCCACGTGCCCATTAACTGCCAAACATACCAGCGGCCTATGGTCATTAAGTGCTACTAAAATATCACTGGCTTAGGCCTTGATTGGCCGAGTCAAGAATTTATGTGTCATCGGACGCCGGTCTACTGGTACGCAAACCGATGTGCCAAAGGTAGCATCATCTCATCGGACGTCGGTCTACTGGCACACAAACCGATGTGCCAAGGGTAGCGTCATCGGACGCCGGTCTACTGGCACACAAACTGATGTGCCAAGGGCATCGTCCCGGTTAGTCGACATTGTCGATGCTAGAAGTATTTTTAGGGTTCAATGGCGCTATTCCGACAAAACAGTCGTAACCGCGTAGGTCGATGGTAAAATCGGCAATGCCGATCACGATCGGCTTAGGTGTTGAAGGTCGGTCTTGTGCGCAAAAGGCTACGCGAGGTGGTTTGGCCCGCATCGGCATCCACAACCTTGCAACGAGCGTGACCCGGGGAGGTCAGGCCCGCTAACCTCTAGTGTGGGATCTAAGGGCTTGACCGATATCGTGGGGAGGTCGAGGGTTGGTGTGCCAAGCCGCAACTTGGCGTGAGACCATCGGGGCTAACTGCCACCGTGTGTTTGGCCAGGCTTGGTCGGGCTCCTTTGGTTGCACAACTGTCAGCCACCGGGCCGGTAGCCATGGCTGCAACCAAAATGTCGGCTACTGGTTTGGGGTCGACATGATCCACAAGGAAACAGGGCGTCCAGCACAGGGTTGGTTTCGCCGGCAGGACAGCCACTGGCCAATCCGACGATCAACACGATAGCATGGGGAAATGTAAGTATTAGGTGGCCGCCCGGTGACCGGGCAGCAGGGTGATCGGCCTAGCCGTGGCTGGTCAGGATTTGCCGACTGCACAGCCGCCGGTTACATAGCCGGCGGCCGCTATGACTGTGTCGAGGGTGACGGCTGTGCTCGAGGCAACAAGGGCTGCCGGATTGGTGTTTGTAGTGGCCGGTGGGGCTTGGCTGGGTTGGGTCTCGCTGGCTGCACGGTCGCTGGCTACCGGGCTGGCGGCCATGGCCGTGGCAAGAGAAGAGGAGGCGAAAGGGGGTGGCGATGGTTGTCAACCCACAACACACACACACACAAAAGAAAACAAAGAAGGGGAAAGAGGACTGACTTGGGGCTCTTCCCGCCAAGCTCCGGCCGGCACTCTCCTCCGGAGCCGGCACGCTCCGGCTGCGGCTCCTTCTCCGGCCGGTAGTGCTCCGGCTGTCGCGCATCACACACACAGCAAGAGGGAGAGGAGAGAGAGGTCGGAGGGGGATGAGAGAGAGAGAGAGAGAAATCGGAGAGGAACATAGGGGGAGATCGGAGGGGGTAAAGATAGGCTCGGAGAAGGGTGAAGGGGGGTCGGGCTGAGGAAGGGGAAGAGGGGGAGTGGGGCAGTGGCTTTAAAGGGAGGGGAGGGCGGCGACTGGTAGGGGGCCTAGGGGCGGCAGTTGTAGGGTAGGGGGCGGGGGCGGCCAGGTAGGGGTGGCGACGGTCGGCGGGAATCCGGGGTCAACGGCTCGGGATAAGGGAAGGGGCTGCTCGGGCGGCAGCTTTGGGGGGAGGGCCGGGTCGGATCGGGTTTGGGGGAGAGAGGGAGAGAGGATCCGAGAAAGGGGGAGAGATCTGAGAGAAGTGAGAGAGGTCGGGGAGATAGGGAGGAAGAAAGAGAGAGAGAAGAGAGGAAGAGAGAGATAGAGAAGGGTGGGTTCGGGTAGGGTTGGGTAGAGGGTTAGGTTCGGGTAGGGTTGGGTAGTGGATGGGGAGTGGGATCTGGGTTTTAGTTTTCAGGTTTTTTTTTTGCTTGTTTGTTGTTTTGTTTTGTTTTTTTTGTTGTTTTTTTTTTGTTTCTCTTGAGGCGATCAAGCGCACTCACACCGGACCCGTGTTGTGCTGTGACCCGCCGTCCTGTGAATCTCGCCGGGTTCGATCGACCCACCAAAATAACGACTTAATTAAATATTTATTTATTTTAGGTGATTTTTGTGCACCGAAACACCTGCAAACTGAGAGCTGTCTCCTCAGGACCCGGACCCTGACCCATTGCCCGGTCCCGCTCAAGTTTAACCCACAACATCAACAACATAGATATTAAAATAATATTATAATAATTGGGTTGTTCTGTGCGGGAATACCCTGGAATGTCGGTCATTACATCTTACCCACCTTAATAGAATTTTCGTCCCGAAAATTAACCCCTAAAACTAAGAATGCATAATCATCAATCTCTGCCACCGAAGTGAAGAAAGATAAAAAAAAATAAAAAAATAACGAAATAGAAATTACGGTTGGCGTGAAGATCCTTACTTATACTAATAACAAAAAGCTAAACCACTACACCAGCCATACCAAAAAGGAAGGCTCTCCCAACTTATACTAATCGAGTCACATAATTATTAGGATAGAAGTGAAAATCCAAATCCTTGCATCGCGAATACGAGTTTTGACTTTCAGTTTCTATTCTTATTATTACGGACTAAACCAAATTATGAGTTTTGATCATTAACCCTGCCTAGATAAGGGGCATCCGCTTTATCAGTTCTGCCGAGGGGTGTCTCCTACGGTAGGGTTACTACCAAAATTCATAGATTCAGAAGCTCAGACTGTACTCAACTGACAGTGTTGATACCAAAAGTATATTCATGTATAGGGGCGCCCATACACCCATATATAATCTTATACTTTTAGTATCTATACTACAATCATTGGAATGCATACTACACATATGCGCCCATACACATATGTTTAAATACACATTCCTAAATAACGTAACAATAGAAATGGCTCAACTAGTACGTCTAAACTTATATCCTATAAGGTTCTCTCTAGAGCAAACGCTTTTAGTACCCGTGCGAATACTACTATCCGGCTTAGAGAATAATAAATCCAAGATAACATAACTATGTCACATACCAACGAGAGTAAGGAAGGAACATCGTTGAATCGAAAACACCGATGTTCTTTGAAACTCATAACATAAGCACTCCCAACGATGCTATTGTGGCATGACTCGAAAACCTTCTAAAGGTTACACTATGGTCTACAAATCAGGTGAAGAAGGAAACTTACTACCTGAGTAGAGAACAATGAAATAGGAGAATAATTAACCTAATGACAGAAGAGAGCTGAAAACTAGAATACGACATGATACACACTACATAGTTGGGTGACTAGTCCTAGACTAAAACAACTCTGATTTAGTTGAAGAAGTTATCTATTAGAAACCTAATAGCCAACTAGCACAAACCCGAACCTACTGAGTACTAATGAAAGTCAATCAGAAGAAACTAAAGCAAAGAAAGTTCACTAGCATCAGTAAGTAACTAGAAATAAGACAGGGTGAAATGGCTAAACAATGACTACTCTTAAGATCCTAATTGATAAAGTATTTTCAAATTTCATAAATATAGGAAATTCCCTTGACATTATCACTAACATCCTTCTTGTACTCAATTATTGCAATTCCATCTTAACGTCACTGCCATCTGGCCTGTGTATTTTTTTTTTCGTGAGTCTCAACCGGAATTGTGTAACCAATTTCCAAAGCCTCCGAAGAGTCAGTGCGTATGTATCCGTCAAATCCTCCGAAGAGAAAGTGCGTAGCCGCCAAAGCCTCCGAATAGTCAGTGCGTATGTATCCACCAAATCCTCCGAAGAGAAAGTGCGAAACCTCACTATGTCCTCTACCAGACAGTCACAACCCACCACCAAAGTTCCCAAGGAACAGTGCGTAATCTTACTACGAGAGTCTCTATCGAGACATTGTATAATCTGCTAACCATGAGAATTCTAACCACCACATTCCACCTCCTGGTGTACTCTTTGAAACCATTATTCTCAAGGGTCTGCATCATCACTCGAGGGATCCATACATACTATAAACACTAAACAAAAATGACTCATGTAGATCGAAGAAATTTAGCAAGGAGAGAGTAATGGACAATCCTAAAACGCCGACTAGGTTTCTAGTGCTAAAGGTCAACGGAAATCAAGGAATCCTAAACACCGGCTAAGTTTCTAGTACTAATGGTCAATGAAAAAATCAAGGAATCCTAAACACCGGCTAAGTCTCGAATACTAAAGGTCGATGGAAATCAAGAAATCCTAATTTCCCTCCTTTAGTGATATAAAAAAAAGTAATTCTCTCACTACGATTAATCAAGGCCAAAGGTCACCCACCTATATGAAAAACCATTAGGTCCAACGATCATTGCCACCACTATCTACTCAGTACAACCGCCAAAGTTCTAATTCTGGACAGTGCAACCCTAACCGCCAAAGTCCCAAGTAGGAACAATGTTTAACCAAATTCTCTGAAGAAAAGGTGCGTATCCGTCGCCCACTTGACACGTTAGTTATCATTTGCGATCTCATCCCACAGTTTGCTATTAAACCATCTCCTTAAAGTTATCCCGTTAAGATGCACGACGCACACAACCACATAATGGTCTAACACCTAGCAAATATCTAATTCTCCTGCTATAGCCAGATAAAAACTCAATTCACCAACATATGTACAAAAAAAAAAAAGAAACCTATAGTGTTGATTATTACATTAAGTTCGTAAAGAAGGACAATCTCTCTTCTTGTGGCCATTCCGGCCACAGATGTAGCATGCCCCCTTCCACGGGCATTCCTTTCGAACATGGCCTTCTCGTCTGCAATTATGACATACTGGCTGCCCCTGGCTTCTTCCTCTTCAATATCAACATAAGGTTTGGTTGAAGTATTTTGTCGCTTATTACAGTGCTCTTCCTGATGTCCTTCTAGGAATCTTCCAAATTCCTCTATTTCGCACTCTATAGCCAATACTCGATTAACCACCTCTTCATAAGACTGACCTAAGAATGCAGAAAGTTTTCCTCTGATCTCCGGCTTTACGCCATGCTCAAAATGTCTAGCCTTTCGGGCATCAGTTGCTACTTGGTGCAGGGCATATCTAGAAAGCTCCGAAAACTTGGCCTCATACTGTGCCAAGGTACGAGACCCCTGGTTAGAGGAAAGAACTTCTTTCGAAAAATTTCCTCGAACTCCGACCAAGTGATAGCTCCTCGATCAGCTGCCCTCGAACGCAAGACCGACTGCCACCAAAAGTCGGCCTCTGCCTCGAACTGGTATGAGGCAAGAGTAACTCGCCGCTCTCCAGTGACCTCCAAAACATCTAGGACCTTTTTCATCTGTTGAAACCACCGATTTGCCTCCAAGGGGTCTAGCTCACCCTTGAAGGTCGGAGGTCTCATTGCCTTGAAGTTCTTCAACAACTTCCCTTGTCGCTCGCCTTCAGCCTGCTGGCGATCTTGTGCCTGGGCAAGGGCAGCCTGAGTTAGGGTAATCTGTTGCTGGGCCACTGTTTGCTGCTGAGCAACGGTAGCCTGCTGCTGCTAAACCATGGTGGTCATCCCCTGGAGCATCTCCATCATCCTCATGGTGCCGTCAGGCTCAGAGGACGACCCGGCTCCGTTGCCGCTTCTAGTACCCGCCATCTGCAAAGCAACTATCTACGTTAGAAAACTACTCCCAGACCTAAACCTCGACTCCTACAATCTAAGTCCCTAGAATCATATCCCTAAGCTCTGATACCAGCTGTCACGCCCCAGAAATCTGAAACCGCCTCCTGGGGTGTGAATTGAGAAAAAACCAAGGGTTTTAGGGTTTGGTCAACTGTCTACTCCAATTAGGGTTTCTCATAGGGCTTCTACTCTCTCAAGCAATATGTTAAAACTTACACTATTTTTTTTTTTTGAAAAGATTTTTATTTTGAAAGAAAATATAGAGATACCGTTTCATCGACAGGAAGATGATTACGCTCGACCTTCAACCGGGCTATCCTCTCAGCATGTGCGGCCTGCCAGTGCCCCACATGCTAACAGAAGTCCCTCTTAGGGGAGCACGAGGCTCAAGCCTCTGACGGCGGGTCGAGTAGCCTCGCCCGCTTTCTAGCACTCGGGCACTGGTTCACATATCCTATCTAATGGGCAAGTCAATTAGGCCAATTTAATATTCATATTTTATTGTGAGCTATCCTAGGCTTGGGGCCCTGAGGAGAGGCCTACCAAAGAGAATACAGCTATATCATTGCCACTAATAGCATACACTAAGCCGAATGAAGTACGATTACACTGCCAAAAGGAAAATGACTACTATAAGGCATACTGCAATCTAAGACTCCACCGCCGTCCTAACTCCACCACTGGCCTCGTGCTGCAGCTACCCCTGAGTCTCCGAACCTGCAGAAGAGCCTACTCGTGGGAATGAGTAGCCCCCAAAATGAATTGAGAGATTAGCCAAATAAATAGCTAGTGATAAGCTAACTACCTAGGTAATTAATGACGCCCGCATTTTATACACTGTTTACTGATTAGCCTAGTTGTCCACTAAGTTCTCAATCACGCCCAAAGTGTCCATGCATTTGTCTATATTCGCATGCAATTCCTACTGTCACTAGGTTATCGAGAGTACCATTTTACAATTAATAAAATTAAACACACACAATGTGAACCCCGGATATTTTGTTCATTCTGCCCCCGGTCGGGCATTACTATAGCGCCTTTTATTTCGATGTAGAGGGCCAACTCTCTCGCCGCGCATACTCCGACACCATGCTCAAAGTCACCCATATGATCATAAGGGGTTTTCCGTCTTTCACGGTGGAGCTCTACCGCCCAACTTGCTTTCTTTGGAGGCTTCAACTACCCCGGGACAGGATTGCTAGGCCAATCCCTCTTCAAGGGCACCACCTATTGGCTTTACCACAATCCCTGCTCGTGACCCCCTAGCCTACTGATCTTCGGCTGTGTGCGCAGGGTGGTTCACGGCCCTTGCGCACACGGGGTCCAAATCCTTCCACATGATAGAATACCACACAAACATGATAATAAAATAATTTCGACGTTTTACCTCGGGATTCGCATCGCGCTCACAACCCATGCATCATAATAACTATAAAGAATTTACTCTCACCCGTATTCCCGTGTGCCCGGGTCTCCACACTCCATCCAGGAGAGTGAGCCCGATAATTATTATTTAATTATAAATTTATAGCCTTAAGGGAATTTTTACTTATGGTGTCCCACGCAATCAGAAAATTTATTATTTAATTATATTATTAAGCATGCATCGTCGGACTCGCGACTCCGCATGCAAGGCGGGGTCCACTCGATCACTTGCGTCGGTGTCCGGCGGAACCCGCATGCAGCTTTATGGACACCTACCCTTAATATCTATAACAACATAATTAACTATCTAAACAGCGTGCAGTGTCACTTGAAAAGTGTGCTCGGGCTGATGCTGCTAGGCGCCCTTCGCTCTGCCTCCGCCTCTGTCCACGTGCCCACTAACTGTGAAACATACCAGCGGCCTATGGTCATTAAGTGCTACTAAAATATCGTTGGCTTAGGCCCTGATTGGCTGAGTCGAGAATTTATGCGTCATCGGATGCCGGTCTACTGGCACGCAAACCGATGTGCCAAAGGTAGCATCATCGGACGTCGGTCTACTGGCACAAACCAATATGCCAAGGGTAGCGTCATCGGATGTCGGTCTACTGGCACGTAAACCGATGTGCCAAGGGCATCGTTCCGGTTAGTCGACATTGTCGATGCTAGAAGTCTTTTTAGGGTTCAATGGCGCTATTCCGACAAAACAGTCGTAACCGCACCGGTCGATGGCAAAATCGGCAATGCCGATCACGATCGGCTTAGGTATTGAAGGTCGGTCTTGTGCGCAAAAGGCTACGCGAGGTGGTTTGGCCCGCATCGGCATCCACAACCTTGCTACGAGCGTGACCCGGGGAGGTCGGGCCCGCTAACCTTTAGTGTGGGATCTAAGGGCTTGACCGATATCGTGGGGAGGTCGAGGGTTGGTGTGCCAAGCCGCAACTTGGCGTGAGATCATCGGGGCTAACTGCCACCGGGTGTTTGGCCAGGCTTGGTCGGGCTCCTTTGGTTGCACAACTGTCGGCCACCGGGCCGGTAGCCATGGCTGCAACCAAAATGTCGGCTACCGGTTGGGGTCGACATGATCCACAAGGAAACAGGGCGGCCAGCACAGGGTTGGTTTCGCCGGTAGGACAGCCACTGGCCAATCCGACTTTCAACACGATAGCATGGGGAAATGTAAGCAGTAGGTGATCGGTCTAGCCGTGGCTGGTCGGGATTTGCCGACTGCACAGCCGCCGGTTACATAGCCGGAGGCCGCTATGACTGTATCGAGGGTGACGGCTGTGCTCGAGGCAACAAGGGTTGCCAGATTAGTGTTTGTAGTGGCCGGGTTGGGTCTCGTCGACTGCACGGTCGCCGGCCACCGGGCCGGCGGCCATGGCCGTGGCAAGAGAAGAGGAGGCGAAAGGGGGTAGCGATGGTCTATCAACCCACAACACACACACACAAAAGAAAACAAAAAAGGGGAAAGAGGACTGACTTGGGGCTCCTCCCTCTAAGCTTCGGCCGGTGCTCTCCTCCGGTGCCGGTGCGCTCCGGCTGTGGCTCCTCCTCCGGCCGGTAGCGCTCCGGCTGCCGCACGTCACATACACAGCAAGAGGGAGAGGAGAGAGAGAGGTCGGAGGGGGATGAGAGAGAGAGAGAGAAATCGGAGAGGAACAGAGGGGGAGATCGGAGGGGGTAAGGAGAGGCTCGGAGGAGGGTGAAGGGGGGTCGGGTTGAGGAATTAGAAGAGGGGGAGTGGGGCAGGGGCTTTAAAGGGAGGGGAGGGCGGCGGCTGCAGGGTAGGGGGCGACGGCGGCCGGGTAGGGGCGGCGACGGTTGGCGGGAATCCGGGATCAACGGTTCGGGATGAGGGAAGGGGCAGCTCGGGCGGCAGCTTTGGGGGGAGGGCCGGGTCGGATCGGGTTTGGGGGAGAGAGGGAGAGAGGATCCGAGAGTGGAGGAGAGATCTGAGAGAAGTGAGAGAGGTCGGGGAGATGGGGAGGAAGAGAGAGAGAGAGAGAGAGAGAGAGAGAGAGAGAGAGAGAGAGAGAGAGAGAGAGATAGAGATGGGTGGGTTCGGGTAGGGTTGGGTAGAGGGTTAGGTTCGGGTAGGGTTGGGTAGTGGATGGGGAGTGGGATCTGGGTTTTAGTTTTCAGGTTTTTTTTTTTTGCTTGTTTCTTGTTTTGTTTTGTTTGTTTTGTTTTGTTGTGTTTTTTTTTGTTTCTCTTGAGGCGGTCAAGCGCACTCACACCGGACCTGTGTCGTGCTGTGACCCGCCATCCTGTGAATCTCGCCGGGTCCGGTTGACCCGCCAAAATAACGACTTAATTAAATATTTATTTATTTTAAGTGATTTTTGTGCACCGAAACACCTGCAAATTGAGAGCTGTCTCCTCACGACCCGGACCCTGACCCATGGCCCGGTCCCGCTCAAGTTCAACCCACAGCATCAACAACATAGATATTAAAATAATATTATAATAATTGGGTTGTTCTGTGCAGAAACACCCTGGAATGCCGGTCATTACACCTAGGGATATCATGGAGGCACAAGAGCATCTCAGATTAGGGTTTAGAAGGTAGTCGTTATCAAGGGAGAGGGAGAGGAAACCATTGAAGACTGGAGAGTTTCGGGAAGGTTTATTCTTGTTTTTGGGGCTTAGGGTTGCGGGATCTATTCTCTTTGGGGGGTATCTTTTTGTGGGTGTATGAGGGATTGTTTAGAGATAAACGTATTTGTACTCAGGTTTTTCCCATATTAGTAAATCCATTGATCAGTCGTTATCGAAATTTCTTGAGTGATTGCTTGTGTTTTATCTATACGCTCGTTCTTGTTGGTGGTAGCTGAACACCGAGGTGGTTCTACGCGTGTTGTGTTCCGCTGCGCGAGGGTCTCGGATCGCAACAAATTGGTACCAGAGCATGGGGGTTCTTATTTGATGGGGTAGAATAAAGTAGATCGATAAAGGGAGCCGAGATGCACGTGCGGCACGCGGAGCGATGGAGGAGCACGAAGCGACACCCAAGAAGGAAGCCAAGGCTCAGGGGGAGGTTGCAGTATATCACCTCACCCTCGGAGGCTTATTGCTACGACGGGCGATGCCCAAGGCAAAGGGCACGGTGGGAAGAGGCACGGTCCAGTGTTCTCCGTGTGTTTCGTGTAACACCTGTGGTGTTAGATTTGGGAATAATAAAAGTCCTCATTGGGCATTTTCATTATTTTTAGTCAGACTTTTTCTTTGGGCTTGTTCTGGAAGAATAAGTCGTAAACCCATGAAATGTTTTACGTTCACTTTCTTTATGGCTTTGAACAAGTCGCAATGGTGCATCCCGTGCAGCAATCGGGTGTATGCGCAACTAGTTTCGGCAGTTCATTAGTTATACCCTAGAATATCGATAATTATCCGACCTTCAACATTGTTTTGTTTACCACAGGAGTTTGGGTGATCGGATCACAGTAAGTCTAGATACGTTGGGTGGGACTCTAAGAGAGCTTTTCAACGAGCCTAAGCTGAAGTCGATTCGACACACAGATAATGAGTTATTGCTATTTTAATTTTTGGAGTATTTTTTTCTTTTGAGAGATCCATAAGTCAGAAAATTGTCTACCAAGCGCCGACGCGTTCATGTTGCCGAGAGCTTTCCAACGAATCCTCTCAGACCATATTCTGACCTCCGGTTGGTGAGTTATGGCTAATTATTCTTTTTAGTCCGGTAGGTAGACGAATCGCACCAGGTTCAAATCGAGCCCACTTCAAGGCGCGGGACCGAGCCCGACCAGTCCTAGGACCTGACTTCTATCCTCCTGGCTTTAGGCCTCATAGGTATCCCTCCCCAAGGTTTTAAAAATTGAAATTCAGATGGGGAGGATCGAGCAAGATTTGGAGTAATAAGCCAAAAATCTTCCGTTCCTTTATTCATTCATCTTTATTAGGAATTAAGAGCTTAACAACCTGATCCCCGGCCCTCTTTACCACCATAACAACCCACTCCTGTCTTTATGAAGAACCTAGAGAGAGAAAGAGAATGGCAAAACCGAGAGAGAGAATGACATAATATGTACATATATTTATATAGATAGATAGAGAGACAGAAGCAGAGAGATCCAGGGAGAGGAGAGCAGCAGTGCTACCCGGCCACCTGGAAACCAGCCTGTGCTCTGGCGAGCCATCCTGAACCCGCAAGTCAGTCCCCCACGCTCCTCCACTCTCCTCCTCCACCCGAACCTAACCCAAACCACCCTTACTCTTCCTTTGCTGTGGCCAAACTCGAGTGGAGATCCACTCCCCTACCACCTGTGGACGTTTCCGGAGTGGGCCAACCAACCCAGGTCTCCCCGGAGACCGGCAGCGTGACACCGGGCCGTAACGACCACCTCGCGCGACCCCTCCATGGCTGGACCCTCTCGAGCTCCGACGGCCGCTCCGGCTGCCTCCTCCTGCACCTCCTCTGTGGGGGTGGTGCGAGAGAGGCCGACCGAGTGATCGTCGGCGCCTCTAGGCTGGCCTCCCGCCGTCGCAGTCGCAGCCAACCTCGTCGTCCCCTGGTTCTCGTGGAGAAGAAGGCCGGGGCCAGATCCGTAAATAACGGGTATGTCCCGGGTCCTTACTAAATTAAAACCCTAGACCCAACCCGTTTCACGACAGATCCGACCTGTCAACCCAGGCCCGACCCGACCACTGCAGAACTGGCCCGACCATCCTGAACTCGACCCGACCCGACTGCTCTGCAGACCCGAACCACCGATTGGACCGATCTAGTTCAATTGAACCAGACCAATAAACCAACAGAAATTGGTTCAACCGCCATTTCTCCGTCCAAACTCGGAATCAGACGAAACCGGCGCCATTACGACCGTATCAGAAAATCCTACATACTCTTCATAGTTTGGTACAATGATTTTACTGTATAGGATCTTTTCAGCCAAGACCCGATCTAGTCTGTGCACTTTGGTTTGATCGTCATTTTATTGTCCGATCTCAGAATTGGACGAAACCGATGGCATCGTGCTCAGATATTCGATGTTGATGTATTGAACCTAGTTTGGGACCCTAGGAACCCTTCTACCCTATTGAACTGACATGTACCATTTTTTTTATCGGTTCAACCCTAAAACCTCCGACCGAAGTCGGATTCGAGCGAGACCGGATCCAATGGGTCCCTCATCCCTAGACCAACCTATTTAGATCCCTGGTTTGAGTAATTTATAGAGGTAACAACTTATATGTTTTAAACTATGGTTGTCAGTTTCTCCTTCGGCGGTACACCGGATCGATAAGCGAGAGGTGCGTGGACAACCGAGGTATTTTCCAAGTGAACATGATTAATTCTAATCTGGTTAGAGTAGATTGTAGTTGTATCTGTAAAATAATTAATTAAATCGTATGTGGCATAGTATGTCCAATGCATGCAGTCGGAAAACTGGTACTGCATGTGGGAGGTGGGCATACTATCCCTTGCCTTTGAATAATCATGTAATATTTTGATAGGTGTAATAATGATTAGCTCAATCTAGATTCACATTTGGATGCATGCAAGCAAGTAGATACTTGTACTGATTAATTATTGATATTTTGTTGAATGACTGTGTTTGGTGATCATGGGTCTCATGGTGCAGTGTAGTTGCTACTGAGCACCCTCACTACTCACGGGCATGGGTAGGGGACCCGAGTGCACAGGATGGGAGGTGAGCCACCACCTGTGCACAATCCGAATAAAGTAGGTAGGGTCACAGGGTTGGACATGCGGTAAAGCCCAAGTGGCCTAGTAGTCTACCCCTGGGTAATGACCCCGAAGAAGCAAGTTGGGCAAGAGTGTCCCATGGTGAAAGACCAAGCCCCCTTATGGCCATATGGGTATTTCTGGCTCTCCAGGCACGCTTGGACCCAGGTTTCTATTGGCAGACTCAGAAAACTGCCGGTTCACTTTAGGAGTAGGTAGAACTAACCTTCGGTGATTAGTGCATACTTTTAATCTAGATGATTACTTGTCTTACATTTACTAGTTGTAGTTGTAATATAGTAGAACTGCCTTACTTGCAATATATGTAGTTATGTGTTGTCGTCCGCGTAGACTTCTAGGAGGGCGGGATACGACTATGGTTTACCCTAGCTAGTATAGGGTTAACTGTTTACTGAGTTTACTTTTGTAAACTCACCTCGTTGTTGTACACTCTTTTCGGTACCATAGACCCTTCTCAGGTGCTTCCTAGAGGAGTTTAGCGGTTGAGAGAGAAGGTCATTAGAGATGTTAGTTAGTTTTTGTATTATTTCGAGTTGATTATGTAATAACTGTGGAACTATGTTTTAGATGCTCTGAATAATGTCAGAATCAGTAATATTTCCCTGGTAAGCTTCTCCTCAAAGCTTCATACCCGGTAGGCCTTTCCTCAAGACCAAGCTATTGGTAGGCTTCTCCTCAAAGCCGTCTCTCATCAGCTAGTAAGTAGTTCATGATAAATTAGTAATAAATAATTAAATAATAAAATCAACCCTGCGACCTTATTAGCCTGATTTACCTTAAAACCCCATCACCCCTGGGTTTGACTGGTTTACCATTTTAATCGGATCCAGGGCGTGACAGTTCGGGTCTTCGGAGGAGGCTTCGAGGGGGAGGTTGCGATCGAGCACCTCCCCCCTCGAGACGGTTCGAGACACCGGATGCGAGGCCGTGAGGAGGGTGGGTGCGATCAAGGCACCTCCTCCTTGGCTCGACGGATCACGGCAGCAAGTCGTGATGACACGACATGTGCGGGTGTCGAATTGAGGGGGAGCACCTCAATGGCACAAGGAGTCACCCAATGACATCGTGTTCAGTCATCGACGAGCGGACTGATGTAGGTTGCCGACGAGTGACTGGTAAAGGTACCAACGGGTACCAGTGCGAATCGCCGATGGGCGATGTGGGGGCGCGGTGGCGGCAGGCACGACCACGGGCACACCTATGAACTAGCTAGGTATGGTGGTTGTTGATGGACGGTGAGCAAAAGGCAACGATGATCATGGTGGTGATATACTCAGCCGCGGGCACACCTGGGGTGCAGCAGGGTGCGAAAGATGTTCAAGCGTTAGTCGACGGGCAACAGCTCGGGAGTGATGGGTGCGGGCAGCGTCGCATAACGAATCAAGGGCCGTGGTTTGTGATGGGGTCGTTGACGGACGATGGTAGAAACTTCCATAATCATGACGGCACCCGGGAGAGCGGCGACACTTGCACGATGTTCGATGAAGAATATGGGTGTAGGTGGAGCACGCTGAGAGGTGAGGATAATCAAAAGGTGGGCCAAGTCTAACGACTTGGGCAATCACCAAGTTTGGTGATTGGGCTTCTGGTACGGAGGTAAAGGAGGTGGCAACGATCAGAAGATTAATTCACAATTGAAAGAGATGATGTTCATGTTCGAAGAGGTGCTCATGTTTTGTTTGAAACCAAGGTGGAGATTGTTGAAGATACGACTCCAAACAAACCGCATACAATTCTAAGGTTTTGTGCGCGAAGGAACGACAAAAGGCAGAGCACAAGGGGCGAAGGAGTCGGCCAAGAAGATCATGCACACTGACTGCGACAAAAAAGTCGGGCGAGAAAACGAGACAGATTGTGTGCACGACTTGGAATGGCAACACGCCAATGAGGCGGTTCGGCCTGTATTTTCTCGTGAGATTCCTTCTCCAAGTCGGATAAGAATGTATGACTATAAATAGAAGGTCCTGGGATGAACCTAGGGGATCATGGAGGCACAAGAACATCCCGGATTAGGGTTTAGAAGTTAGCCATTATCAAGGGAGAGGGAGAGGAAACCGTTGGAGACCAGAGGGTTCCGGAAAGGGTATCTTCTTGTCTTCGGGGTGTAGGGCTGCGAGATCTATTCTCTTTGGAGCGTATTTCTTTGTGGGTGTATGAGGGATTGGTTAGAAAGAAGCGTACTTGTACTTAGTTTTTTCCCATACTAGTAAGTCTATTGATTGGTCGTTGCCGGAATTTCTTAGGTGATTGGTTGTGTTTATTTATACGATTGGTCTTGTGGTAGCTGAACACTGAGGTAGTTCTACGCGTGTCGTGTTCCGCTGCACAAGGACCTCGGATGGCAACATTTTTTTGGGATTCGGGATTATAGGCTCCAAGAATCGGTGAATCAAGAATCGTATCCAAAGGCCCAAATTCTTCAACTAACCGATCGGGTTTAACTAGTCGATCGGATCCAAGGCTGCTGTTTGGAGTCGGGTCGGGTCAGGTTTGGGTGTTGGGTAGTTAGGTTTCCATGGGATCTCAACTATAAAATTAGGGGTGGCAATGGGTTGGGTCGGGTCGGGTTCGGGTTGGGTTGAGACATATGTATAAGGGCAAAACACCCAACCCGAACCCGACCCGTTTAATAAACGGGTCAAAAACTTAAACCCAAACCCGACCAGCCTAATAAACGGGTTGACCCGACCCGACCCGTTTAACCCGTTTATTAAACGGGTCGGGTTGGGTCAACAGAACCCATGTAAACCTGTCGGGTTGGGTCAAGACAAATCGGATTGGGTCGGGTTTGATCGGTTTGGGTCGGGTTGGCTCGGGTTGGATCAACAGAACCCATGTAAACCTGTCGGGTTGGGTCAAGATAAGTCGGATTGGACCGGGTTTGATCGGGTTGGCTCGAGTTGGTTCGGGTTGGCTTTGGTCGGGTCGGGTTAACACGACCCATTTGTTAAACGGGTCAAGTCGGGTCAATCGGGTTATAAGTACAAACCTGAACCCGACCCATTAAATAAACGGGTCAATCGGGTCGACCCGTTTATGACCCGAACCCGTTTAGGCCAAACCCAAACCCGCTAACTTCGGGTCGGGTTCGCGTCGGGTTGGCGGGTCGGGTCAAGAATTGCCACCCCTATATAAAATGACAAGGGGCTAGGGTTTCCCAGGCCTTCGAGACCGGAAGGGCTGGTGACCGAAACGGCAGCGTCGGCGGAGTAGATCGGGCACGGCGGCGACGTTCGGCGGCGAGGATTCCCTTCCGCTCTGATTTCAAGGATTTCAGCAACGATCAACCACCATGGCTTCTCGTTTCTGGACACAGGTACGTTCTCAATCCAACGCTAACCCTAGTTCTCCCTGTGTTGATGGCAAACGTCCGTTCTAAATTTCTGTTCTTCCGATCCCAAGGGGGGTGACAGCGACACCGAGGAGGAGGAGACTAGTGAGTATGACGACGGAAGCGAGCCCGGCGAGCCCGCCTCCGGGCCCGCCGGGCCGACCACCAGCCGGAGCCGGTACCTCCAGGAGAACGCCACCGATAGCGACGGATCGGACGGGCAGACCACCGTGATCAAGTCGACGAAGGACAAGCGGTTCGCCGAGATGGAGGCCACCGTCGACCAGATGCGCAACGCCATGAAGATCAACGATTGGGTCAGCCTCCAGGAGTGCTTCGAGAAGCTCAACAAGCAGCTCGAGAAGGTATCCCGGCTCACCGAGTCCGACAAGGTCCCCGGCCTCTACATCAAGGCCCTCGTGATGCTCGAGGACTTCCTCGCCCAGGTGCTGTCCAACAAGGACGCCAAGAAGAAGATGAGCAGCAGCAACGCCAAGGCCCTCAACTCTATGAAGCAGAAGCTGAAGAAGAACAACAAGCAGTTCGAGGAGCTGATAATCAAGTACCGGGACAAGCCGGAGAGCGATGAAGAGGGGTCGATACCGGACAGCGACAGCGATGATGATGATTCAGTCGTGGACCCTACGGAGATTGCGTCCAATGCGGTGAGTGACGGCGACGAGACGGATGGTGAGGGCAGGCAGCCCGAGGGTGGCGATCCCTGGGTGCACCATCAGAGCAAGAAGGATAAGTTAATGGACAAGCAGTTCATGAAGGACCCGAGTGAGATCACATGGGATATCGTCGACAAGAAGCTTAAAGAGATTGTGGCGGCCAGGGGTCGGAAGGGAACAGGGAGGATCGAGCAGGTTGAGCAGCTCACTTTCTTGACTCGAGTTGCCAAAACGCCTGCTCAGAAGCTCGAAATCCTCTTCAGTGTGATCTCGGCCCAATTTGATGTCAACCTGAGCTTGCTTTCACATATGCCGATCAATGTTTGGAAGAAGTGTGTCAGTAACATGCTCCTTGCGCTTGATATCCTTGAGCAATATCCTAACATCATAGTTGATGACTCCGTTGAGCCCGAGGAGAAGGAGACCCAGAAGGGTGCAGACTACAAGGGAACCATCCGAGTTTGGGGGAACTTGGTAGCGTTCCTTGAACGGCTGGATTCCGAGCTCTTCAAGAGTCTACAGTGTATCGATCCACACACTCGCGAGTATGTTGAGAGGCTCAGAGACGAGCCCCTGTTCTATGTTATTGCACAGAATGTTCAAGACTATTTGGATAGGGTAGGGGATTTCAAAGCAGCGTCGAAGGTGGCACTGAGGCGAGTAGAGCTAGTATATTACAAGCCACAAGTCGTTTATGATGCCATGAGGAAGTTGGCGGAACAAAGATCAGATGGTACTGAAGTTGGTGGGGAGGATGGGGACGCAGAAGATGATGAGCATCAAACGGTCGATGAAAATAGGGGCCCACCTCCATTTGTTGTAATTCCTGAGCTTGTGCCTAGGACACCTACTTTTCCAGAGAGTAATAGAGAACTAATGGATGAACTGGTGTCTCTTATATACAAGTACGGGGACGATAGAACTAAGGCCCGGGCAATGCTTTGTGATATTTATCACCATGCTATTTTTGATGAGTTCTCCATTGCTCGTGATCTATTATTGATGAGTCATTTACAAGATGGGATTCAGCAAATGGACATTTCTTCACAAATATTATTCAATAGGGCAATGGCACAGCTCGGCCTGTGTGCTTTTAGGGCAGGGCTGATCATAGAAGCACATGGGTGCCTATCCGAGCTGTATACAGCAGGAAGAGTGAAAGAGTTACTTGCTCAAGGTGTTCAACAAAACCGATATCATGAAAAAACCCCTGAGCAGGTATTCCGACACTTTAATAATTTTGATTTGTGAGTTTCATACTAACTTCTTTAATGATGCTTTTTCCTAAGCGATACTCATGTATGTTACACTCAGAATTTAAAATCTGGAAACTTTCAATTCATAATGTCTTCCTCTTAATATTGGATGACAGCTTGGATATGATTTTTTTGCTTTAACAAACACAAATTAGATGGATTTAGTTTGTTGTCTTGCCTTATGGTTCGGGCAAGTATATTCACGCTTAATCTTATCTTTTAATCTTATCTCATTCTGCAAATGTGTTTTTGATTCTACCGACTTATCCAGCACAGAACAAGTTAATGTTCTTGATTTTTTTTTTTATTATGTACTCTCTACTTTTGGTATTTAGAACAGTGTCGCAAGTCGCTACTTGGAAACCTCCCATTCATATTTAGAAACCCTAACGATTAGTAAGGAACTAGAGTGGTTTCACATATGCATAAAACCAATATTGTGTATTTGACTCAGGCCAGACGTGCTTCGTCCGTTGCCAGAAGTACTTGAAAAAGGACCATAGACAACGAAGATTAGGTTCTTAGATACTATGCTTGCATGAGTCGAGTAACTGTACTATTTTTCACTAAGGACTGCATGCGGGCAATTTGCACCAATTTCGGGATATGTATGACCGTATGATTGGCACTGACGGTTGTGTTATGGAAACCGAGTGATGATGATAATATTCAAAATAATAGAAACAATGATTTTTATTCACTTGTTTGGCACCAGATTATTCCTTATGACAACTAGTGTTCAATGTTTGGAAACACGCATATCTCAAGATCCGGTCCTCAAAATCTGTGGTCATTATGAAATCGAAAAATAGAGTATTCTTCCTAAATTAAATCCTAACCAATCTATTTTAAATATTTCTTTCTAATGGCTTAAAATAAGGCTAGACTCAAATTAAAGTTAAACTAAGCGCAGACTCTAAACTCAGCCTAACCTAATGTTTCACCTAAAGCAAAATCGGACTCGGGTCCTACTTTATACCCGGTACTTATCATACCTTTAATTTATAAAATCACATTCTCCTCTAAACATCTTTTGAAATCCAACCCTTCTCTAGAAACACACATCGACAATATTCCTATACGAACGATCATAATGGTAACGTTATAGATGAAATTGAGGTCCTGTCGTCTTATTTTCATGCTACTTGACACCACCTCCTGCTAATATGAATAGATAGCTGGGAAGCACGGACACTTCACCCGCCTACCCGTACCCGTGTCGGACACGGACACGGCTTGGACACGGCTCGGACACGTGTCCGACACGGCCCGACACGGCCCGACAGGGTTTAAAACGGTTTGGGCTTTGGACACGGGCCGGACACGGGCTGGACACGGGCCGGACACGGGCCGGACTCGGGTTGGACACGGACGGATCCGGATGGGATTTTTTTAATTTCTGTACCCGACCCGACCCGACCCGACCCGACCTAACTAAATAACCCTAGCGATCGACCCTGTATTCTGCTTTGCTCTGCTCGAAAGACTGAAACCCTAGCGGCCCTCTGCTCTGCTCGAGATCGAGCGATCTCACCGCCGACCTCGCCGCTGACCTCACCGCTGACCTCGCCGCTGATCTCGCCGCCGAACTCTCCTCCGACCTCACCTCCGACCTCACCGCTGAGCTCGCCGCCGACTGCAGGTACATCTTTCTCTTCCTCTCCTTTCTCTTTTTTTTTTTTTTCTTTTTCCTGATTCTCTTCCTTCTCTTCTTCCTCTTGTTCCTCTGCTCCTGCTTCATCCTCTTCTCCTTCCTCCTCTCCTCTCCTGTTTATGCATTCAAAAACAAAAAAATGCGGGGCCATTGTGCTTCGAGATCGAGCGATCTCTTCCTGCTCTTCTTCCTCTTGTTCCTCTGCTCCTGTTTATCCTCTTCTCCTTCCTCCTCTCCTCTCCTGTTTGAGCATAATACAGTGAGTTTTTTTTTTTTCCTGATTCTCTTCCTTTTCTTCTTCCTCTCGTTCCTCTGATCCTACTTCATCCTCTTCTCCTTCCTTCTCACCTGTTTATGCATTCAAAAACAAAAAAATTGTTAGATTTTTTTTTAAGAATGTTTTTTTTATTTGAAGAATTTTTGTTTTTGAATGCAAAAACATGAATCAGTCATGACTCATGACTGATTTATGTTTTTGCATTCAAAAACAAAAAACTGCGGATTTTTTTTTCTATATAAAACAATGAGTTTTTTTTTTTTTGAAGAATGTTTTTTTTTTTTTTTTTTGTTTTTTAATGCATAGTCATGAATCAGTCATTGACTGATTCATGTCATGCATTTAAGAACAAAAAAACTATGGACTGACTGTTTGTAGTTAATTTCTGGGCTTCATAAAAAAATATGTCTATAGTTCTATATTGCTTGTTAAATATGTCTAATTGTCTATAGTTCTATATTGCTTGTTAATTATTTGTATAGTTCTATATTGCCGGATTCATCATTGTTTTGTTAATTACTTCTATAGTTCTATATTGCTTGTTAGTAGTTAATTCGTAGTTGACACTAGTTGTTTATGTTTCGTTAGGATGCATTTGCGGAGTATGATGTTTATCTATTTTGGTTGTCTATTACTCGTTTTAGTATGATATGTTAGATGATGTATTTTAGGTTCTACTTTCTAGCATAGTATGATATGTTAGATGGACCGTTTAGTTTTTACTTTTTATGAATGGTTATGTCATCTTATATATATATATATATATATATATATATATATATATATATATATATATATATATATATATATATATATATATATATATATATATATATATATATATATATATATATATATTGCCGTGTTCTAGCCGTGTCGTGTCCTACTTTTTTGAGAAAATGCCGTGTCGCCGTGTCCGTGTCGTGTCGTGTCGTGTCGCCGTGTTCGTGTCCGTGCTTCATAGATAGATAGCAAATTGAAGAATACCTTGGGATTACATGGAGAAGTTGAGGCTAATTAATTTCATGAATATTGGATGCTATTTACTAGAAAGGCACCCCTTCAATTTAGCAAAAGTTACAACTAATAAGTTATACTCGAGCATAAGTTCTAGTAGCCTCGTCCCTTAAATTTTGGGTTGGCTTTGTCGAACCTCTGTCTTATTCCTTATCAAGATTATGTGTGCATGGTTTTTTCATGCAGCGTAATGAATAGCCTTTTTTCCCATGAAATTCTTCGTGCAGCGTACTGAATGTTTTTTCTTGGTATACGTGTTTTCCTAACCCTAAAAAATGTTCTAAACATTTGATGTGCACCGTCTATGAGCATTATGTACTCCTGTTTTTCTTGAAGTTTGAGAGAACTATTTGAGATGGTTTCCTCACATATACAAAATATGCAGACAACTTTGGTTGAAGGGACAAAAAAAATGATGGGAGACTGAATGAGGCTTGAATTTTAGCCAATGTTTTTAAAGGCACCCGAGGCTTACACCTCTAGACGCGCCTCAGGGCGAGGCGCAACAAAAATGCTCCAGAGGCGCTATATGAGGCGTGCAAACAGCTGAGGCGTACGCCTCAAGCCCGAGGCGTAAGCCTCAACTGTGCTTGATTTTGGTAAATTTTTTAATAAAGTGAGTATATATACTTTTTTAAAGAAACACTGTTTTATGGGCCCCGAAGTTACTTTTAATATTATAGAAGATGAAGAGCTCCAGTTTGATCGAGCGAATCTTTGATTTGTTCCTTTTTTTTTGTCAAAGTGAATTTATAATTTCTAAGTGTGCCTTTTGTTTTAGATAATTAAAACTTTCGGTTGAAAATTATGGATTTAATTAGAATTTTGTGGTGCCATTATATGGAATTGTGGATTTGGTTCATTTGACTTGGAACTTAGAGCATTATAAATATTGTCTAAACTCTCAAGTATTGTTCAATTTAGGTATAATGGTACACTTTAAAAACTTTTTGTATATATTTTGGTAAATTATTATGATGAGTGGATGTGGAATAGTGGATTATGATGTGAAACTATTAATTTTCAGACATTTCTATGTTTTTTTATTTTATTTAATTATTAATATTTATTATATATTTAATTAATTAAAACATACACTCGCTTGAGGCTTACGCCTCACGCCTCGTGGTTTTGGCCAGCCAAACGCCTTCGTGTTTGAAAACTTTGATTTTAGCAAGATGGATTTGAAGGTGCTGTCAGTTTTGGGGTACTTGATATCATACAGAAACCAATTTTGATTTCTGATCCATAAAAGTCGCCCTAATTTATTATGGAAAGCAAAGACTGACAAGAAGACCCCCTTGAAAAGAGTTTGGAAGGATTTGTGTGCCTGGAGCTATTCACTTGGAACACGAAATGTGGAGGTCTAGAAACAAATTGCAGTACAATAGATGTTGCTTTATTTATTCTAGGAAGCTTCAATCAATGCTAATCAGAATTGCCTTGGCATAAAAATTACGATGAATTTGATTCTCATCACAACTTGCGTAAGTTAGGTTGGTTCCCTGATAATTTGGACGAACCTAGATATAGCTAAAGCCTGATTTAATTCAAATTCTATTGTTGAATAAATCTTTTATTGCCTCTAGTTTGAATTTGTTTAGTATTTACCCTTCATTTTTCATCGTTGTTGCTATTGTTCACGTTTATATACACTTTGTGGTCCTGTTAGTCGGCATCATTGCCTTAAGTTCTTTCTTGTTAAAAATAGTTTGCTGTGGGAGACTCAGAATTACAACTTCACTGAAGAGGGGCGGATCACAACTTCAATGAAGTATACACTAACTGCAAGTCTTCAACCAAAGATATTCGTGCAAGGGTTAATGAAGATGGAATATAAGTTCGTTACAGAGTATATGAGACCTGGTTTGTTAATTGCTTCAGTTTTATGTTACTTAAAACATGGATTATGACAAATGAAAAGATCTTTAGGTTACAAAAATTTTGACAAGTAAGAAGAGGTAAAAGAAACTATATTTAGTTATTTGTAAAAACTTATGTCCTTTCATATAAGCTAGAAGCTGATAGTAACTTCTGGCAGGCAAATGGTTTGTAGTACTGAAGTAGTGCTTCTATGTACCCTCGCACCCACATACTACTCTGTCATTACAGCACGCTCATGCATTAGCCTTGGGATTATAGGCCAAGTGTTGTTTGTGTCGAACATTAACATCAGTGACAAAATTGCACAATTCACACACAAGATGTTTTTCAGTAAGAGACCTATGGTGACCATACTTTCATCCCAGATCCTTAGACTAGTCGACCTTTGAAGACTGCAAATTGGGGTTGTGAACCTAGTAACTAACAATAATTGCAAGTTAAACAACAAAAAAGGTAAGAAATACTAATTTAATTGTAGCATGTAGGTGAGTGTCGATGATGTTGCCATTCACGTTGGCGAAAGTCGTAGCACGTTGGTGGCGTCTGCTTCACTTCGTTACGCTGCACTAGCACGTCATAATCTTGAAAGAGGTGGGGGGGGGGGGATTGAAAGCTTGGAGAGAGTTTGGACCGAGTTTGAAAAATTATAGAGAGCTTAGTTCGAAAACATCAGGCGTTCGGTTTATTTATTAGTTCCTTATTATTTTATTAAGTCCAATGCTCCTAGAGTGTAACTTCTGGTACTTTCCCTGTAGGAAACTTTTAGGTATCAAGCGTACCATATCGAAGTCTCCCTTCTTGATCTTCAAGAACAATCGATGGGCATCGACTCATGTTTTTTAATTTTTGTTGCTTAAAGCAGGCCCGAACAAACTTCGTCGTGTAGTCGTATGTCTTGCGAAAGGTTTCAAAACAGTGCTATCTCCACATGTGGTTATGAATTGTGAGTAGATGAACCAAATCAATCGGTTACTTGATTTGACCCCAAGAATCACATCAAAGGATCATATCAACGGGCAATGCAATGGGCCGCCTTCGATATTTGGGGTGGGGTTGTCTGTAGGATCTAATCAAGGATCATAAGTTTATGTAAAATAAAAAAAATTATAAATTATAAATATATATCGGTCATGAAATCTTAAATATTTATATAAAAAAGTTTAAAAGTCGAGAAAATTAGAAAACCTAATTAAGTTGAGGGATGTATCCCAAAAGAGGAGGCCTTGCTTACAAATGTGACTTGCAAGTTGTAAAAAGTGCAAGAAGATCGAGGTTAGTATCTTTACATATCTCTTATCTATTTCCCAAGTATCATGTCACAACAAATAAAATAGAATCCATAGTCAAAACTAATGTCCAAGTCTTCAGGGAGAAAAAAAAGGGGGAATCATAATATATTGTCATTCGTTACAAGTGCCAACACCTTCATATAAGTCACAATTTGCACAGCCAGAGTTAATAGTATCATCGTTAAATTTGTCACCAACATTTTCTATGCTAACACCATATCATCTAAGTGCCTCAAACATCCAAGGGCCTCAAACATCCAAGGGCTCATCAAGCTCATCTTCACTAACTTCATGTTTATCCTCAGCCTATGGCTCTTATGTCCTAACACGTTCAACAAAAATTATAAAAAAAATAATTTTATTAGATATGTACACATATGCATAACTATTAAAAAATGAAACTTAAAATTGACTTCAAATGACTTCTACTTCCTCTCGCACGTCTTCATTTGCATCATGTTGAACTTCCTTCAAAAGCTACTCAAGATCATAAGTTTACTCAATAACCAAATAATCATGAGAGTCTACTTAGGATCGTGGGAGTCTACTCATGATTCTACTGATTTGTGAGTTTACAATGCTCTTCGGATTAATTTTTGATCCTATAAATCGAGAATCGTAGGATAGTATGATTCAAATAGAGAATTTGATAATCATGGGCCTAAGACTTTTGCTGATATTTTTTTTTCTTGCAGGGGTCAGATTTAGCATGAGTTTTACACTTTCCATCAAATTAGTTTCGTATGTTTGAAGATTTGGTAGAACTATGCCGAGTACCATGTCAAGACGTAGTGGTGATAACTCTCATCATAACTCATTACGAATTAATCAGACATCTTGTATGTCTATCAACTCAATAACAACGCTTTGTGGTCCTCCAAATAACTAATTAGACGAGAGTGATTTTGTTCATCCTCTTTAAAGGAGGGTGAACATCACCTTCCTCCTTATTGGCCCATTTTAAGGGTATATATGTCATTTTGTTTTATGCACCAAGGAGAAATGACCAAAAGCCTTTGAAATGGACCAATCGGGAGGACGATGTTCATCCTTCTTCAAGGACGGTTTAGTGATGCTCAATTACAAAACGTGCAAATGGTGGGGATATCGTGTGCTCGACTTTGTCCAGATCGTATGAGAGGGCTCGGTGAGGTGCAAAACGAAAATGATGACCGGAGTGGGGAGATCACTGATCGGAGAGGGCCCGGCGAGCTGGGAAGCAGGCCTCTGCATCATGTTTCCCATCAGACATAGTTAAAAATTTGCTTACTATTGTTCTTGAAGCAATATTATAGAACTGAATTTGTTAGCCTGTCTTAATTTTATTAGGAAATCTCGTTATTTGCCATGCTATACGTATTATTCCTTATAAGCTACAATAAATCCCATTATCTGTGTTAGATATCCTCACACCTCAAAACCCGGGTTGTAAGGGGAGGTCCACAGGGGGTACAATCTGGTATTAGTTTTCTGCATAATTAACAAACTTCTTTAGTAACATTTAGTTCAATTCTGTAAAGTCAGATCAGTCCTGACATTTTATTCACCTTAATCTGGATTCTGGAACTATTTTCTCGAAATGCTCTCTTGCCAAATCTTAGAAATTCCATTCCCAAACTATCCTGCATCAATTTTTACCACCAGCGTCACTTTGATTGACCTGCAATTTCGTGTTATTACTTATTACCATTATTCGGTTTGTATCCGAGTTCAGTCCACCAGAAACGATCGTCACTTGGGTCATTTGCATTTGTATTTATTTATACTGAGTATAGTAGTTAATCTTACTGTTTTAATAGTGTCTGTATTTTCATTTGAATCTGCCAAAAAATATGATAGCGAATGTCGAATGATAATGTTTTTTTTTTTTAATCTTCATTGCAAGTGGTGATTGTATTGTTTTAGTTAATTACAAAGTGAAAGATTTCCCTTGTGAATAATTTTAGTTCATTGAAAATTATTGGATACTTATGGTAAGATGGTGGTTGTAGTTTTTTTTACTGAAGTTGAATGGGAAGGTTGATTTATGGAGAATTCCTGAGATGCATAGACAATAGAGTCGAATCATATTTATTGATGTTGAATTTTTTTTTTGGTTAATCCTAGAGTTACGTACTAATTAAACGCTTAAAAGCTGTTGAGTCTATTGTAGATTATTTGTTACAATGATCAGGCGGTAGGAGCAAATCAACATGTAAGATAAAAATGGAGCCTCCTTTGGGATGAAGGGATTATTACATATACCCCTAACAGATATTGATATTACGAATAACCCCCTTACATATTATGATTTTTAATAAAACCCCCCACTGCTAACTTTTTACACTCACGTTAAATGAATAAAACTTTAAAAGGGAGGGCCAGAAAGGTAACTGTGGGGTTTTTATATATTAAATGTCAGAATATGTGGCAGGGGTTACTCATAAAACTTAAAAAGTGGCGGGGTGGGGGTGGTATTTGTGAAATCAATATTTGTCAGGGGGTTATATGCAGAGATCCCTAAAAATTAGCAAAATTTATGCGGCTTAACTAATTACACCATTAGAGGATATCTGTTATTTTTTTTTTTGGAATTTGTATTATCCTGGCTGCTCCAAAATGCCTCTCCCATGCTTCCTCTCACATGAGTGCCTAGGTGGGATTTTTTTAATGTCTTGTGATTGTTATATGGGGCCGTCTCTGTTCTCTTTGTTGTTGACTTAGTCTCTAAGCAGCATGGTCTCTGATTTCATCAGGAGAAGCAGGAGCGGAGGAGGCAGATGCCTTACCACATGCACATAAATCTCGAGCTCCTGGAGGCCACCCATATGATCTGTGCCATGCTCCTTGAGGTCCCCTACATGGCTTCCAACTCGCACGATGCCAAGCGCAAACCCATCAGCAAGACGTTCCGGAGGCTTCTCGAGATCAGCGAGCGGCAGACGTTTGTGGGCCCCCCCGAGAACATCAGGGACCACGTCATGGCCGCCACGAGTGCCCTAAGCAAGGGGGACTACGAGAAGGCTTTCGATGTCATCACATCCCTCGACATGTGGAAGCTCCTGAGGAACAGGGAGAGTGTGCTGGAGATGCTCAAGACCAAGATCAAGGAGGAGGCCCTGCGGACCTACCTCTTTGCGTACTCGTCTTGCTACGACTCCCTGAGCCTGGACCAGCTCACTGTGATGTTCGACCTCTCGGAGGCCCTCGTCCACAGCATTGCGAGCAAGATGATGATCATGGAGGAGCTGCACGCAAGCTGGGACCAGCTGACGAGGTGCATCGTGTTCCACAACGTGGAGCACAGCAAACTGCAGGGCCTCCTATTCCAGATGGCGGACGAGCTTAACATCGTTGCCGAGAGCAACGAGCGTGCGTACGAGGCGAGGACTGGCGGTGGGCTCGACGGGCTACCGCCGAGGCGGAGGGGAGATGGCCAGGACTTCTCCGGCTCGACCCCATCTGGGAAATGGCAAGAGAACTTCGTTGAATCGACGCACGGGAGGCAGGGCGGTGGATACGGAGGAGGAGGTCGTGGTGGTTATGGCGGCCGGTCCGGGGGATACGGGCAGTCTGGCGGAGGAGGGATGTCGAGGGACCGCACCGGGCAGGGCCCGCGTGGGGGTGGTGGGTACTCTGGGGGTTACCCGAGCTCGAGATACCACGATTCTTATGGGAGCACAGGGGGTAGGTCTTCGTACCAGACGGGCTCAGCCGCAAGAGGCCCGCACGGGGATAGTTCGACTCGCATGGTGAGTCTCAGCAGGGCTGGTAGAGTTTAAGACAAGTAAGAGAGAGCTTTGTTCTGGTATCCTTGAGCCTGCTTCTGGTTATTCTGTAGTATTTTTTTTTAAAAGATTATATCGTTTGGTCTGTAGACATTCTTTTCGCGATTTTGATTGTCTGGTGTGCTGTGTGGACCATGGGAGTCAGGACCCTCTGTTATTACTGCTTATGTTTAAATTACCTATTTTATGTTATTCCTCATCTGCCCTTCATTTTCTTCAATATTTTCCTGTTGTATGGTTTTGTTTTAATGTCATTTGATGTTTTTCGATTTTGTTCATCAGCTGTTGTAGATGGATGAGAGGTCAATAGGGGAATGGAATGAAGCCATTGGGTGCCATTGGCCTTGAAACAATTTCACTTCATTGTCTTTTATCAAATAATAGTAGTTTTACCATATTACCAGTAAATCAATTAGTAATATTTATTTTTTTTATTTTTTGGTTCCTGAATCAGCTCGTAGAAGTGATGCGATCAAGTATCAACTTGATACGATCTGATATCAACTAAATGCGATGCGGAATGCTTGAATGAATCCAAGTGCAGAATTTAACAATAAAAATCAGATTTCAGCATGTATCAATAAATTTCAGCAATGCTTATAATCACGTTTCAGCACTCATTCATCACCAATCAGGTTTAATTCAAAGAAGTGATAACAACTGACAAGACAATAATTAATTTCAGATTATAATAAACCAATCCCAGCAATAAAGATGATCACAATCTCAATTAATAGAGCCAATGTATCAAAGACAACCATAGACCTAAAAGTTAAAATCCTAATGGATGAGATCTTCGGAAAAACCAAATACTTAGGAAACCCTAATGACAATTCAGCAACAAGGCCGGTTGGAAAAAGATGATTTATCACATGAAAATTATCGAAGGACGATACCAAACCGTGCTTAGGTCAATGCCGGCAGCTTTCCGATACTTCGTGTTGCAGATGAATGGCGCGGAAGGGGGAGGTGTGGTCCAGAAGACGGGGTGAAGAAGCCGAGACGATGATCTTGAAGAAGAAGAAACTCCACGTCGATCTTCCGTGAAGCCGAGGATGAATAGCGGGGCGACGGGGTAGAAGCTTGCGAAGGAAGAGAAGGTTGAGAAGCAAGGAGGAGTTCGTCGGAAAAGATAAACCGAACAAGCGAGCCGCTTCTCCGTTTCTAGGGTTTCAATTCATGTATTCATCTCCCCTCTTTAGCAATTAGGGTTTAGGCTTTATAGGGGCACAACCAAAAGAAAACACAAAAGGAAAGGAAGGGAGAGAGAGTCCGATCGGGTAGAGAGAGAGACGGACGCGGGAGGAGAGAGAAAAGACCGCGGAAGAGAGAGAGGGAGTCGGGTGTCCGCGGGAGAGAGAGGGAGGACCGGTCGGGTGGTTTTTTTGGATTTTTGGTTTCTCTTGGAATCTCATCCATTGAGATTTAATCTCATTTAGGATCCTACGGCTAAGACTCTAACACGGAAATGAGTCAGTTCGGCATCTGTGGCTCGAACCGGATGCGAACATGGCTCGCACCTACCCAAACCAGAAATAAAAACTGAAATAACTAAAGATCCGTTGGTCGGATCGAAACAAAATAAAAACCAAAACTGTGGGGCTTCGATTAAGCTTTCCACTGATGCAGACGGATCGACGATCGGGTTCCTGGATCTCCGGCGCGGTTGAAAATACACGATCAGCTGTAGAAAAACTGCACGTAGTGGGCTCGTCTGCATCAAGTCCCCCGGACTCAAAAGAACTCGACTCCTGTCGAGCAAGGTCCTGGATCCGGCGGGGGCTCTCCTGGTAGTATCGGCATCCGCTGAATCCGCTCGAACTGCTCTCCCGGGTCTGGTGGCCAAGTAATCCACCTCAAGTATGCAGCAACTCCATCTCGTATCCCCTGCCCCTTGACGCCAAGCGAAGACCTGAAAGTCAACACCAACATCCTCCGCGGCACGATAAGATCGTCAAAAGACTCAGATAATTTCATGTGATAATAGGAATTTGGGTTGACATGAAATTCAAATGACATGTGAAAAGAAAGGCCGCGGGAGCATAATGTGCTGCGGGTCATCGGCTTGCGCAATAGGCAATGGTGTATTTGGAAGGCCATGGGGTGCGGGTGCATTATGTGGTGCTCGAGGTGGCCTGCGCACGGTGCAAAACAAGTGGATTCTAGATGACGAAGATATGTCATGCAATCATTGTCGGGATTCAGTGAAAAAAATGAGAAATTAAAATACTCATCATGCCACTTGTTATGATTTCGAAAAATTAAAAATGATGGGTTGTCTGAAATTTGAACGCATGATTCATAAGTATTTTGCATCGAAAAGTGATCAAACATGCCAAAATCGTCGTTATTGCCTAATTCAACACTTGGATGACAATATGGATGCACATATGAATGATCTATGAATGTATGGAGGTCAGGCAAATGATGAATGCCTACAGACTCTAAATGCGAGGTGCATGCAATGGAATGCAAAATGTTGTCTAATTCCTTCTCAATCGACAGCGAAACAGATGAACGCCCTACTAGGTTATCTGCGAATGGTGGTAAGGGTTGGTTCTGATTTAGAAGAGCTTTAGGTGCAGGGGGTGATGGGGACTGGTGAATAATCAGCAGTGGTGCAGTCACATCATCTCCCTCCAAGACTAACTCATTGAGGTGTTCGCCCTCAGACCCCTGACTATTCTCGTCATTGTCCGCCAGATTTGTCTGTGGATTGACTTGTCGTTGAGGACAATCGGCCGACTTGTGATCTGGCTGATCTACCGATTTGTGCTCGTGTCGCAGGGTTTGGCGACTTCTGTTTTGGCTGGTCTGCATGTAGTACGCCAGCGGATTTGTGCTCTTTTCCCTAACACGACGACTAGTGCGCTCGGATACTTTCGAGGACGAATTCTGGAACACACTTTGTTTGGAATCGGAAGGGAGGAACTTTCGTTGCAGCTTTTCCCTCATGTGGGTCCAAGTGGAAATTTTATCTTTTCCTTTTCTACCCCTAGCGGTCTGCAACTGTTTCCACCAAACCAGTGCATGACCTTTCAGTTTAAGGCTGACAAATTTAACTTGTTTGTCGCGGGGGATTTTCTTCCACTCGAAATACCGGTCGATATGCTCGGCCCACTCTAGAAACTCTTCGGGATCCATCCGACCCCCGAACTCAGGAATGTCTATGTTGATGCTCTGATCCCAGCCCCAATGGGACTTCGATCTCCTAGGAGTTCTGCTATTCCGCCTATCAGATCCATTAGAGGAACTGACGCTGGCTCCTCCTGACTCTAGGTCTAACTCACTATGCCCTGGCGACGCTCTAGTCCTGTGTTCCCGATGGGGTCGAGGTGGATTCTGGGATTTGGTGACGGCCAAGGTCAATTTTTCTATTTGGGTCTGAAGCCTACCCATGTGTTCCTGTTGCCTTATGAAGGCATCGTGCCAAGTGCGGGGTGGCAAAGATCCTGCCATGCTAGATTGCCTAGTAGATGCTATCGATTCACTCGGGAGAAAAAGGGATGGTCCTAATATGGATGTACTCACGCGATGCGGGTGACTAACTAATGCAAGATACAAACTAAAATGAAAGAAGGCAAATAAAAAAAATTTAAGCAAACAGGCAATGATGCGAATGATGCGAGAGGACCGGCCGTTGCGTAAGGACGCGACGACTAGTGCGCTCTGATACCAACTTGATGCGATCAAGTATCAACTTGATACGATCTGATATCAACTAAATGCGATGCGGAATGCTTGAATGAATCCAAGTGCAGAATTTAACAATAAAAATCAGATTTCAGCATGTATCAATAAATTTCAGCAATGCTTATAATCACGTTTCAGCACTCATTCATCACCAATCAGGTTTAATTCAAAGAAGTGATAACAACTGACAAGACAATAATTAATTTCAGATTATAATAAACCAATCCCAGCAATAAAGATGATCACAATCTCAATTAATAGAGCCAATGTATCAAAGACAACCATAGACCTAAAAGTTAAAATCCTAATGGATGAGATCTTCGGAAAAACCAAATACTTAGGAAACCCTAATGACAATTCAGCAATAAGGCCGGTTGGAAAAAGATGATTTATCACATGAAAATTATCGAAGGACGATACCAAACCGTGCTTAGGTCAATGCCGGCAGCTTTCCGATACTTCGTGTTGCAGATGAATGGCGCGGAAGGGGGAGGTGTGGTCCAGAAGACGGGGTGAAGAAGCCGAGACGATGATCTTGAAGAAGAAGAAACTCCACGTCGATCTTCCGTGAAGCCGAGGATGAATAGCGGGGCGACGGGGTAGAAGCTTGCGAAGGAAGAGAAGGTTGAGAAGCAAGGAGGAGTTCGTCGGAAAAGATAAACCGAACAAGCGAGCCGCTTCTCCGTTTCTAGGGTTTCAATTCATGTATTCATCTCCCCTCTTTAGCAATTAGGGTTTAGGCTTTATAGGGGCACAACCAAAAGAAAACACAAAAGGAAAGGAAGGGAGAGAGAGTCCGATCGGGTAGAGAGAGAGACGGACGCGGGAGGAGAGAGAAAAGACCGCGGAAGAGAGAGAGGGAGTCGGGTGTCCGCGGGAGAGAGAGAGGGAGGACCGGTCGGGTGGTTTTTTTGGATTTTTGGTTTCTCTTGGAATCTCATCCATTGAGATTTAATCTCATTTAGGATCCTACGGCTAAGACTCTAACACGGAAATGAGTCAGTTCGGCATCTGTGGCTCGAACCGGATGCGAACATGGCTCGCACCTACCCAAACCAGAAATAAAAACTGAAATAACTAAAGATCCGTTGGTCGGATCGAAACAAAATAAAAACCAAAACTGTGGGGCTTCGATTAAGCTTTCCACTGATGCAGACGGATCGACGATCGGGTTCCTGGATCTCCGGCGCGGTTGAAAATACACGATCAGCTGTAGAAAAACTGCACGTAGTGGGCTCGTCTGCATCAAGAAGTCTACTGTATGCACGTATGCTTGTATGTACATCATGCTGTTGCACTTGGTTCAAGTAAGTGGATCAGAATGGTACAATCGTGTCTCGGATTGTGCCCTATGATCCACTCCACTGTTGTCTCCCAATCCATCTCCATCTTTGGAACCATGTCATCGATCAAGGCGGGTCGCACTTCGTTGGGGGTGAGGAGTGCTGGTTCAAATGCAAGGGACTTCACCTCAAGAATCATGTTCGAAGGCCTCTGCATCATGTTTCCCATCAGGCATAGTTAAAAATTTACTTACTATTGTTCTTGAAGCAATATTATAAAACTGAATTGCCTAGCCTGTCTTAATTTTATTAGGAAATCTCGTTTATTGGCCATGCTATACTTATTATTCCTTATAATCTACAATAAATCCCATTATCTGGTATTAGGTTTCTGCATAATTAACGAACTTCTTTAGTAACATTTAGTTCAATTCTGTAAAGTCAGATCAGTCCTGACATTTTATTCACCTTAATCCGGATTCTGGAATATTTTCTCGAAATGCTCTCTTGCCAAATCTAAGAAAATCCTTTCCCAAACTATCATGCATCAATTTTTACCACCAAAGCGTCACTTTGATTGACCTGCAATTTCGTGTTATTACTTGTTACCATTATCCGGTTTGTATCCGAGTTCAGTCCATCTGAAACGATCGTCACTTGGGTCATTTGCATTTGTATTTATTTATACTGAGTATAGTAGTTAATCTTGCTGTTTTAATAGTGCCTGTATTTTCATTTGAATCTGCCAAAAAATATGATAGCGAATGTGGAATGATAATGCATTTTTTTTTAATCTTCATTGCAAGTGGTGATTGTATTGTTTTAGTTAATTACAAATTGAAAGATTTCCCTTGTGAATAATTTTAGTTCATTGAAAATTATTGGATACTTATGGTATGATGGGGCTGTAATTTTTTTTACTGAAGTTGAATGGGAAGGTTGATTTATGGAGAATTCTTGAGATGCATTGACAATAGAGTCAAATCATATTTATTGAATTTGAATTTTTGTTTTTGGTTAATCCTAGAGTTACATGCTAATTAAAGGCTTAAAAGTTGTTGAGTCTATTGTAGATTATTTGTTACAATGATCAGGCGGTAGGAGCAAATCAGTGTGTAAGATAAAAATGGAACCTCCCTCGGGATGGAGGGATTATTGCATATACCCCTAACAAACATTGATATTACGAGTAACCCCCTCACATATTCTGACTTTTAATAAAAACCCCTACTGCTAACTTTTTACCCTCACATTAAGTGAATAAAACTTTAAAAGGTAACTGTGGGGTTTTTATATATATTAAATGTCAGAATATGCGGTGGGGGATATTCATAAAACTTAAAAAGTGAGGGGGTTATTTGTAATATCAATATTTGTTTGGGGGTTATATGCAGAGATCCCTAAAAATTAGGAAAATTTATGCGGTGTAACTTGATTACATCATTAGAGGAAATCTGTTAAGTTATTTTCCTCGGAATTTGCAATATCCTGGCTGTTCCAAAATGCCTCTCCCATGCTTCCTCTTACTTGAGTGACTTGGTGGGATTTTTTTAATGTCTTATGATTGTTATATGGGGCCGTCCCTGTTCTATTTGTTGTTGACTTAGTCTCTATGCAGCATGGTCTTTGATTTCATCAGGAGAAGCAGGAGCGGAGGAGGCAGATGCCATACCACATGCACATAAACCTCGAGCTCCTGGAGGCCACCCATCTGATCTGCGCCATGCTCCTTGAGGTCCCATACATGGCTTCCAACTCACACGATGCCAAGCGCAAGCCCATCAGCAAGACGTTTCGGAGGCTCCTCGAGATCAGCGAGCGACAGACGTTTGTGGGCCCCCCTGAGAACGTCAGGGACCACGTCATGGCCGCCACGAGAGCCCTAAGCAAGGGGGACTACGAGAAGGCTTTCGATGTCATCACATCCCTCGACATGTGGAAGCTCCTGAGGAACAGGGAGAGTGTGCTGGAGATGCTCAAGCCCAAGATCAAGGAGGAGGCCCTGTGGACCTAGCTCTTTGCGTACTCGTCTTGCTACGACTCCCTGAGCCTGGACCAGCTCACTGTGATGTTCGACCTCTCGGAGGCCCTCGTCCACAGCATTGCGAGCAAGATGATGATCATGGAGGAGCTGCACGCAAGCTGGGACCAGCCGACGAGGTGCATCGTGTTCCACAACGTGGAGCACAGCAGACTGCAGGGCCTCCTATTCCAGATGGCGGACAAGCTCAACATCCTCGCCGAGAGCAACGAGCGTGCGTACGAGGCGAGGACTGGCAGTGGGCTCGACGGGCTACCGCCGAGGCGGAGGGGAGATGGCCAGGACTTCTCCGGCTCGGCCCCATCTGGGAAATGGCAAGAGAACTTCGTTGCATCGACGCACGGGAGGCAGGGCGGTGGATACGGAGGAGGAGGTCGTGGTGGGTATGGCGGCCGGTCCGGGGGATACGGGCAGTCTGGCGGAGGAGGGATGTCGAGGGACCGCACCGGGCAGGGCCCGCGTGGGGGTGGTGGGTACTCTGGGGGTTACCCGAGCTCGAGATACCACGATTCTTATGGGAGCACAGGGGGTAGGTCTTCGTACCAGACGGGCTCAGCCGCAAGAGGCCCGCACGGGGATAGTTCGACTCGCATGGTGAGTCTCAGCAGGGCTGGTAGAGTTTAAGACAAGTAAGAGAGAGCTTTGTTCTGGTATCCTTGAGCCTGCTTCTGGTTATTCTGTAGTATTTTTTTTTTAAAGATTATATCGTTTGGTCTGTAGACATTCTTTTCGCGATTTTGATTGTCTGGTGTGCTGTGTGGACCATGGGAGTCAGGACCCTCTGTAATTACTGCTTATGTTTAAATTACCTATTTTATGTTATTCCTCATCTGCCCTTCATTTTCTTCAATATTTTCCTGTTGTATGGTTTTGTTTTAATGTCATTTGATGTTTTTCGATTTTGTTCATCAGCTGTTGTAGATGGATGAGAGGTCAATAGGGGAATGGAATGAAGTCATTGGGTGCCATTGGCCTTGAAACAATTTCACTTCATTGTCTTTTATCAAATAATAGTAGTTTTACCATATTACCATGTAAATCAATTAGTAATATTTATTTTATTTTTTTTTTGGTTCCTGAATCTGCTCGTAGAAGTCTACTGTATGCACGTATGCTTGTATGTACATCATGCTGTTGCACTTGGTTCAAGTAAGTGGATCAGAATGGTACAATCGTGTCTCGGATTGTGCCCTATGATCCACTCCACTGTTGTCTCCCAATCCATCTCCATCTTTGGAACCATGTCATCGATCAAGGCGGGTCGCACTTCGTTGGGGGTGAGGAGTGCTGGTTCAAATGCAAGGGACTTCATCTCAAGAATCATGTTCGAAGGCCTCTGCATCATGTTTCCCATCAGGCATAGTTAAAAATTTACTTACTATTGTTCTTGAAGCAATATTATAGAACTGAATTGGCTAGCCTGTCTTAATTTTATTAGGAAATCTCGTTTATTTGCCATGCTATACTTATTATTCTTTATAATCTACAATAAATCCCATTATCTGGTATTAGGTTTCTGCATAATTAACGAACTTCTTTAGTAACATTTAGTTCAATTCTGTAAAGTCATATCAGTCCTGACATTTTATTCACCTTAATCCGGATTCTGGAATATTTTCTCGAAATGCTCTCTTGCCAAATCTTAGAAAATCCTTTCCCAAACTATCCTGCATCAATTTTTACCACCAAAGCGTCACTTTGATTGACCTGCAATTTCGTGTTATTACTTGTTACCATTATCCGGTTTGTATCTGAGTTCAGTCCATCAGAAACGATCGTCACTTGGGTCATTTGCATTTGTATTTATTTATACTGAGTATAGTAGTTAATCTTGCTGTTTTAATAGTGCCTGTATTTTCATTTGAATCTGCCAAAAAATATGATAGCGAATGTCGAATGATAATGCATTTTTTTTTAATCTTCATTGCAAGTGGTGATTGTATTGTTTTAGTTAATTACAAAGTGAAAGATTTCCCTTGTGAATAATTTTAGTTCATTGAAAATTATTGGATACTTATGGTATGATGGGGCTGTAGTTTTTTTTACTGAAGTTGAATGGGAAGGTTGATTTATGGAGAATTCTTGAGATGCATTGACAATAGAGTCGAATCATATTTATTGAATTTGAATTTTTGTTTTTGGTTAATCCTAGAGTTACATGCTAATTAAAGGCTTAAAAGCTGTTGAGTCTATTGTAGATTATTTGTTACAATGATCAGGCGGTAGGAGCAAATCAGTGTGTAAGATAAAAATGGAGCCTCCCTCGGGATGGAGGGATTATTGCATATACCCCTAACAAACATTGATATTACGAGTAACCCCCTCACATATTCTGAATTTTAATAAAAACCCCTACTGCTAACTTTTTACCCTCACGTTAAGTGAATAAAACTTTAAAAGGTAACTGTGGGGTTTTTATATATATTAAATGTCAGAATATGTGGTGGGGGATATTCATAAAACTTAAAAAGTGAGGGGGTTATTTGTAATATCGATATTTGTTTGGGGGTTATATGCAGAGATCCCTAAAAATTAGGAAAATTTATGCGGTGTAACTTGATTACATCATTAGAGGAAATCTGTTAAGTTATTTTCCTCGGAATTTGCAATATCCTGGCTGTTCCAAAATGCCTCTCCCATGCTTCTTACTTGAGTGACTTGGTGGGATTTTTTTAATGTCTTATGATTGTTATATGGGGTCGTCCCTGTTCTCTTTGTTGTTGACTTAGTCTCTAAGCAGCATGGTCTGTGATTTCATCAGGAGAAGCAGGAGCGGAGGAGGCAGATGCCATACCACATGCACATAAACCTTGAGCTCCTGGAGGCCACCCATCTGATCTGCGCCATGCTCCTTGAGGTCCCATACATGGCTTCCAACTCGCACGATGCCAAGCGCAAGCCCATCAGCAAGACGTTCCGGAGGCTCCTCGAGATCAGCGAGCGGCAGACGTTTGTGGGCCCCCCCGAGAACGTCAGGGACCACGTCATGGCCGCCACGAGAGCCCTAAGCAAGGGGGACTACGAGAAGGCTTTCGATGTCATCACATCCCTCGACATGTGGAAGCTCCTGAGGAACAGGGAGAGTGTGCTGGAGATGCTCAAGGCCAAGATCAATGTGACGACCAAGATCCAATAGGCCAAGAGCCAAGACTCCTGAGGCGGGAATGCCAAGATGGATGAGGTGAGGTGAGGTGTACAAGGCCATGAGTTAACCCCACATCGCCTGGAGAGAAGGAGATCCTGAGCTAGTTATATAATTTTCCCTCCCAAACATAGAAGACGCGTTCTAGGTGGTTCGATGGTAACCTTGCTAGTGCAAAACCTTGAGGTTGAGGGTTCGAGTACCCAAGAGACCAATAGAGGACAATATCTTGTGTTTGGGGGCTCACCATCTTTCCTGCCAAGACGCGTTTTAAAACCGTGCGCCGCTACGGATTTCGTAAGAACTCCGTAGTTAAGCGTGCTCGGGCGAGAGTAGTACCAGGATGGGTGACCCCCTGGGAAGTTCTCGTGCGGGCACGGGCAAAGCGGACAAAATTTTGTGTGTTTGGGGCGGATGTTACAAAATGGTATCAGAGCCGGTTCTCCTCGGGATGGGGGGGGTCTAACCCTACACGAGGACGTGTAGCCCTAAGGGGGGTGGATTGTGACGACCAAGATCCAATAGGCCAATAGCCAAGAGCCAAGACTCCTGAGGCGGGAATGCCAAGATGGATGAGGTGAGGTGAGGTGAGGTGTACAAGGCCATGAGTTAGCCCCACATCGCCTGGAGAGAAGGAGATCCTGAGCTAGTTATATAATTTCCCCTCCCAAACATAGAAGACGCGTTCTAGGTGGTTCGATGGTAACCATGCTAGTGCAAAACCTTGAGGTTGAGGGTTCGAGTACCCAAGAGACCAATAGAGGACAATATCTTGTGTTTGGGGGCTCACCACCTTTCCTGCCAAGACGCGTTTTAAAACCGTGCGCCGCTACGGATTTCGTAAGAACTCCGTAGTTAAGCGTGCTCGGGCGAGAGTAGTACCAGGATGGGTGACCCCCTGGGAAGTTCTCGTGCGGGCACGGGCAAAGCGGACAAAATCTTGTGTGTTTGGGGCGAATGTTACAATCAAGGAGGAGGCCCTGCGGACCTACCTCTTTGCGTACTCGTCTTTCTACGACTCCCTGAGCTTGGACCAGCTCACTGTGATGTTCGACCTCTCGGAGGCCCTCGTCCACAGCATTGCGAGCATGATGATGATCATGGAGGAGCTGCACGCAAGCTGGGACCAGCCGACGAGGTGCATCGTGTTCCACAACGTGGAGCACAGCGGACTGCAGGGCCTCCTATTCCAGATGGCGGACAAGCTCAACATCCTCGCCGAGAGCAACGAGCGTGCGTACGAGGCGAGGGCTGGCGGTGGGCTCGATGGGCTACCGCCGAGGCGGAGGGGAGATGGCCAGGACTTCTCCGGCTCGGCCCCATTTAGGAAATGGCAAGAGAACTTCGTTGCATCGACGCACGGGAGGCAGGGCGGTGGATACGGAGGAGGAGGTCGTGGTGGGTATGGCGGTCGGTCCGAGGGATACGGGCAGTCTGGCGGAGGAGGGATGTCGAGGGACTGCACCGGGCAGGGCCCGCGTGGGGGTGGTGGGTACTCTGGGGGCAAGTTTCGAAATTTCCATTTCGGTCAATATTTCGACCTCCTGGAAAATGAAAATATTTCGTGGAAATATTTCGACAGTGTGGAAATATTGTGATTTGATGAAAATGGTGGAAATATTGATTTTTTAATGGAATTTTTGAATGAAACTCTGGATAGTCATAAACTAAGTATAGATACACATTTTAGAACACTCAGATAATATTTATACCCTATATACGGGTGTAGAGCATCACAAAGCATGTATTTTGCATTTGAGTCTGTGAGTCTTGTGCAGTCTTGTTTGGTCCTGTTTTGATCTATGTTTTTTAAATGGTTTTTAATTATTTTTGTGAAGAAAAATATTTCCAAAATAAAGATTAGTTGATTATTAAATTAATGCTTTAAACGATTTTGAAAATGGACTTAAAACAAGAAAGTTGTGCAAGTTTGAAATCGTACAAAAATTATGCTGAAATGCAAAACACTGTTTTTTTACTAAGTCTGAAAAAATGAGTTTTTATAAAGAAAAGTTTTTATACATTCAAAATTTTCTTTGACGGACCATGGTTTTCTAGATGTACTTGTAGTTCTACATCTTGTGGAATTTTTTGAGCTAAAAATGAGTTGATTTAACCACTTTTCTCAACATACAAATTTTATGAAAAACCGAAAAAACTGTTTTCTCCTACTAAAACTGAAAACCTACTTTTTGATTCACTTGGTTTTTGATTTTTTTGATATTTTTATTGAAATCAAATGGGGGGGTATTTGTTTATTATATGTAAATAAGCTGCTGAAACCGAAATCCCCAGTCCCCTTTTATAACCAGTCAGTCCCAATATTTCGGTGCCAAAATCCCGAAATATCTCGAAATTTTCCGAAATATTTCAAAATTTTCACGAAATATCTCGATATTTCGTGCCGGCAAATATATCTTGCGAAATATCGCGATATATCGCGATGTTATCGTGATTTCTATTTCGTTTGATATCGCAGTAGACATTTCGTGTCGAGGTCTGGGAAAACCGAAATATTTCGCAAAATATTTCGAGATTTTGTACCTTGTCTGGGGGTTACTCGAGCTCGAGATACCACGATTATTACGGGAGCACAGGGGGTAGGTCTTCGTACCAGACGGGCTCAGCCGCAAGCGGCCCGCACGGGGATAGTTCGACTCGCATGGTGAGTCTCAACAGGGCTGGTAGAGTTTAAGACAAGTAAGTGAGAGCTTTGTTCTGGTATCCTTGAGCCTGCTTCTGGTTATTTTGTAGTATTTTTTTTTTAAAGATTATATCGTTTGGTCTGTAGACATTCTTTTCGCGATTTTGATTGTCTGGTGTGCTGTGTGGACCATGGGAGCCAGGACCCTCTGTTATTACTGCTTATGTTTAAATTATCTATTTTATGTTATTCCTCATCTGCCCTTCATTTTCTTCAATATTTTCCTGTTGTATGGTTTTGTTTTAATGTCATTTGATGTTTTTCGATTTTGTTCATCAGCTGTTGTAGATGGATGAGAGGTCAATAGGGGAATGGAATGAAGCCATTGGGTGCCATTGGCCTTGAAACAATTTCACTTCATTGTCTTTTATCAAATAATAGTAGTTTTACCATATTACCAGTAAATCAATTAGTAATATTTTTTTTTTTTTTTTTTGGTTCCTGAATCAGCTCGTAGAAGTCTACTGTATGCACGTATGCTTGTATGTACATCATGCTGTTGCACTTGGTTCAAGTAAGTGGATCAGAATGGTACAATCGTGTCTCGGATTGTGCCTATGATCCACTCAACTGTTGTCTCCCAATCCATCTCCATCTTTGGAACCATGTCATCGATCAAGGCGGGTCGCACTTCGTTGGGGGTGAGGAGTGCTGGTTCAAATGCAAGGGACTTCATCTCAAAAATCATGTTCGAAGGGGTTCATCGATTTGCCTCTTGGGCTCCGCAGGTTCTATCGGGTTAGTGCGGCAAGTTTGCAAGGGATTCTCCAGGACTAAACCAAAGCCATGTTGAATTTCTCTCTTGGGGGTGATTGGTTGGGAGGTGCTCAGGAATCATATCTTTGGATTTTCGGAGAACAAGAGGCTCAGGAGAGTGGCTTCTTTGGCTAAAAGTGAAGACTATGCAAGCGAATCGTTTGCAAAGTAATAAAGCCTCACACTTTAATACCAAAAGGCAAGAAGAAAGGTCGCTACCGCAACATTGGACACATCAGTAACCAAGGTAGTGTCAGGATCCGATCTGAAAATCCCGGGTTTGGTATTAAGAGATCCGATTAAAAATGATCAGATCCGATTTAAAATATAACCGGATCAAATTTGGATCTACCCTGATCTGTTACGAATAAGATCTGATCGATACATTCACTAATCTTTCTAATAAATATCATACTCCGTCAGATCGCCAACCCATCCATTTTATTTCAACCTTTTGATTTAAAACTGAGCCGTCTTATTTTACCTGGAGCTATGGATTGCCAAATCCTTTGGCTCGAGCTAATCAACGATTTAAACATAGAAGTTGTAAGTTTTTGTTTGACTAATTCTTCTCTTTCGACGTCCAGGACGTGTCAATAGACTGGATCATAATTCGAATCCGATCCTAATCCAAAAAATACGGATTTGGTATTAGTATTGGTTTGTGATCCGGTAAAAAATGATCCGACCCGATTTGAAACATGGCCGGATCAAATACAGATTTATCCTGATTCGGTCAGAATCCGACCCGTTGTTAGGCCTACAATGGGCTTGCAAGTGGTTACCGTTAGAGCTAAGAGGAGATTTATTTTTTGAGAATCCCTCGAAGTATGAGGGGGGTTAGACAGCCCCTGACCAGTTTATTAATCTATAATTAAAACAAGTTGCAACATATAGAGATGTCTTGGGAGTTCTGTCTTAACAACATTGTAGCACATAGTTTAAAAAGCCCGATCACCAAAGCTCAAGTTTCACTGTTCAGCCGTAACTTCCTCTTGAACGTGCGATTATTCCTCTCGAACCAGATCAACCACAATGTTGCCATCGCTAGTATGTCCCAAGCCGGCCTGAACTTCTTAGCGACCCGCCTCAAGCGACACATCGTCTAGAGCGATCCTAGAGATGAAAGATATGCCCACAGACTCTGCCTTGCCATCATATTTGTCCAAATTCCCCTAGCATAAGTGCATCGTAGCAGAACGTGTGACATCACCTCCAATTCTCGGTCGCAGATGCCAAGGGGAGACTTATGTCGACTGGTGGGTAAATATTGGAGCAAATTAATGTGGAAAAATATTACTTTGATTCTTCTTGGATAGGTCCCTTTGTTAATCTGTTCTTAGGAGGAAAGCTTAATAAAGCTAAACTGTGTAGGTCATTGTGTCAGACCGGATCGTAACGAGTATATTGATATTTATCTAAGGAGATCATATGCATATGTGTTGATGTTAAAATTCTCTCTTGTATAAAGAAAATCTTATATTAATAAATGTACTTCGTTGTGTATTTGCCTTTGCCCAAAGACCTATTGGGTTTGGCTGGAAAAGGGCAACCCTGGCATGCTACAGACAAGTTCGGGTTCGATTGCGTGTTGGGGAAGGAAAGTTGGTTTTCTTTCTGTTTGTTAAGTTGACTTCGTGTGGGACTCCTTTGGTGTACGATAGCCATCCCTAACCCTAATTCTATATAAGGAGAGGGGATAGGAGAGACTGTTATGCATGTTTGAAGAAATTGTGAGAGATATAGAGCTTGTGAGGGAGATTGTGAAGAAGGAGGAGAGGAAGAGAAAGAAGAGGAATGAAGAAGAAGAAAGAAGGAAGAAGTGAAAGAGATCAAAAGTCTTTTATGGTCATCTTTTATGGATTCTCGAGTCTTCATCAAGTCTCCTCGACTCGTCATCCTTGGCATCTTCATCGGTTGATCATCTATTGGTATTGCTCGGTATTCTCTTGTGTACTCCCATGGTTTGCCTTCGTTGTACGTGATATTGTTCTGAGTGGAATGTTGAGATACATGTGTATGGGTTCGACAAACGGTGACCCACAGTCGGTGATTGTTATCTCTTGATAGTGGAAATTATACTCCTTGATTGTTGGTATCCCATGTATACTTGTTTGTGCCTTGTGTGGTGTATACATTGACCTTCTCTGAATTGGTGACCAGTCCGAGAATGCCAGAGCCTTTGTACCTAACAACACCAACTCAAACTTTAAAATTAATCATAATTTGATAAACTTATTTGTGTTTCTATTTTAAATTATGAGGCACATATATTTCAAAGATATAAAAAAAGCATTTATAGTCGAATTATGATGGATAATAATTGGGAAAAATGTGAAGTTTGTCCATAATCTAGGTATGCAAGAAAACTCTTCAAGAATGTGCATAGGTAAGTCGAGATCCTTTGTCTTTTGCATTTTAATGTGTATGACTTGGAAGAATTTGAGATCCGTGGAGGTAAAAAGTGTTTTATTACTTCTATTGATAGTTTCTCTAGGCATTGCAATGCATGTTTTTTTGAAATATTATGATAAAAATCCTTGAGGGGATGAGAACCTTCGAAGATTAGTGATCTCGATCTTCAAGCTTTGGATGATCCATTGGGTTGAGTCTTTTAGTAATATTGTACGGAATACCTATAATCACATTGTAACCTAATATTTGATTTCAATAATCTTGTCGGGGGCTGCCCAACCCTTCCTCCTTTAGGAGGGGTTCTCAAACTAAAAAATAAAGGAGATTGGGTACACATCCATGTGTAATTCCATCAAGAGCAAAATATGATAGTCTAGTACTCCTGCCGATGCTCTCGGGTCTAATAAAATTGTTGACATAAAAAATAAGAGTTTGGTGACATAAAATTGTTGACATAAAAAATAAGAGTCAGTATCATTGCAATGTTGGTCGATTGAGCACAATCACTAAGTGTGTGTTGGGGGGTGGGGGTGGGTGAGTGAGCTTCTTTATAGTTGCAATATGCAGAAATTGCTCTAATCACAAAAATTGGGTCAAGGGTTGAAGTTCTATCACTTCTTTATAAGGATCTTACCACCTTTTTATTTAGTCGATGTGGAACTATTCTCTCACCCCCCCCCCCCCCCCCCCCCCCACCCCCAAGTGTAGGCTGGATTTTTTTTTTCCCGATCCTAGTTGTGTGGGGCCCCCTTCAATGGAACAATTTAAAAACTACTTTTTCAAAAATAAAACTTCCCATTCGATTAGTGGGCGTGTAATGATATTATAGGTCATGGTTTGAGTCCCTTACACCTTTGGGCCATGCATGCACTCATGTGACCCATGGGCCAAAGGGTGCAACTATCACGTTTGATTGGAGATTTTTAGTTGTAAACTCTCCACATTGCATCATGAACTGCTACGATCAGTGCCATATCAGGATGGCCAATTTGGCACCTTTCTCCTCGCCGATGTCTCCGCCCTCCTCCCAATCCGACCCTTCCTCTTGCACACCTTATTGTCTGCACCCAACGTCGTCTCCCTTCTTCCGATCCAACATTCTTCTTTCTCTCGTAATTTGTCGCCACCCTCCACCCGATGCGACCCTCACCTTGCTGCACACCCTCGATGTCACTGATATTCCGCTGCTAGAATGTAAGATGACCTCATTGTTGTTGAGATGGCCATGCCTCACACGGGTTAGTCCCACATCGGTAATGGGAGCGGGAGATGAGCTGCTTATATACCCGCCTTAGGCCTCCCCTTACAAGCCAGTTTTGTGAGGAGGTGGGTATCCAAGGTTGGGTTCTTTACAGTTGACCGCCCCCCTCCATGTGGTTCTCCCTTAGTGGGCCAAAAGCAAAATCGAAAAGCATGTCGGGCATAAAAAATGCTCGTGTACGTCCATTAAAAAAAAGGCAAATGTCATAATATCAGTGATGAGGCACATAGGTAATTACTATTGATTGGTGCATCTGTCCTCCTAAATGTTTTCTCCTTCAGACATTGGATAGCCTAACAATCTCTTGGCATATATATAATCAAACTTGGAAGCCCGAAGGCAGTTGCTATTGATTTATAATCCCGTTGAAATTTGTCTATCGTTGTTGTCCACCATCTATATAACAATGGACGACGGTCTACATGCTGACTAGTACAAAATGGAACAAAAGTCTGACTAGACAAAAAGGAGCGCTGATTAGACCAAAACACACCTCTCCCCCCCTCTTTCTCTCTCTCTCTCTTTCTCTCTCTTCCCCCGATATCTCCCTGTCTCTCTCTCTTCCCCCAATCGCTCTCTTTCTCTTCCCCCAATCTCTCTCTCTCTCTCATCTATGTAACTCTCTCTCTCTCTCCGTATCTTTATCTTTCTCCGTCTCTCTCTCTCTCTCTCATATCTGATCTCTCTCTCTCATCTCCGTCTCTCTCTGTATCTCTCTCTCTCTTCGATCTCTCTCTCCATGTATCTCTCTCTCATCCTGTAACTCTCTTTCTCCGTATCTCTCTCCCTCTCCATATCTCTCTCTTTCTGTCTCTCTCTCTCTCCCACGATCTCTCTCTTCTCTCTCTCTTTCTCTCTCTCCGTATCTCTCTCCCTCCCGCGATCTCTCTCTTCCCTCTCTCTCTCTCTCTCTCTCTCTCTCTCTCTCTCTCTCTCTCTCTCTCTCTCCTTTCCTCGATCTTTCTCTCTCATTTGGATAGAAGAGGTCCATACTCGATCCATACCCAATCGGGTTTCAGGTTGTTCGGGTTTCGGGTATGAATTGAGCATAATTTTATCTTATTTTATCCATTATTTATGCTACTTGAGAAAAAAAGGGTTAATGTGTGAGAGGTCCCTGATAACAAATCCATCGTATGAACAGGACATCCAAAAGTTTCATTTAGCCTAAGATCCCTATCTTTTTTGTTAAACCCAAAACTACCCCAGGATTCTTCTCCCATCTCTCTAGAGCAGCTTCAACGGCGGCGGCAAACATTGGAGGTGGCGGGGGCAGAGGCGACGACAACGATGAGTAGCAGAGGCGGCGACGACGACATCAGCGACGAGTAACAGAGGTGGTGGCAGCAGTGACGAGCAGCATAGACGGCGGTGGCAGCGACAACGACGAGCAGCGGCGGTGGCAGTTTAGTGATTCGGTTGAGGTTCTTAGGTCTAGGGTTCATCCAATGACTTGTAGATCTTAGGGTTACGGTTAGGGTTAGGTTTATGTTTGGTTCGGTTTGGCGGTGGCGAGCAGCTTCGGTGGCGGCGGCGTTTGGTGTTTCGATGGCGGCGTGCAGGTATATTGCCGTCGAAGGCAGCCGTTTAGGTGACAACGAATGTCCCAACAGTGGCCGCTGTTGGTGGTGTCGGGGTTGTCGGTCCGTCGGGGCCGGTATTGCCGCTGAAAGTGTTTTGTTGTCGAAGGCGATCAGGTGTTTTGTCGCCAAGTACGACGGTGGGGGTGGTGATGCCCAGGAGGTGTCTTGTCGTCGAAGGCAACCTGCTGCATTGCCGACAGGTGTGTTGCTGTCGAAGGCGGTTCGCTGCAGTGCCGATAGACATGTGCATATACTAATACCCCCGCTGCAGTGCCGACAGGTACGAACATGCACTAGTTTTTTATAGAGAGTATGAGTCCATAAGATATCCCATATCGTAAGGTGGCGGGATTGATGCGTCTACAGCAGTTGGTTTGATTTGAGTGCCATTAATGATCTCCAAAAAAATCTTCCTCCTCATTGGCCCATTTCAAGTTCATGTATGTCATTTCTCTTTAGTCATCATGGTGAAATGACCAAATGCCCTTAAAATGGGCCAATGAGGAGGAAAGTTTTGTTCCAACCTGAAAGGGTTTGGAACAAATTCGTCTCCCCCCCCCCCCCCCTCGCGATCTGCTACCATTCTCCTTCCAATCTGGCCCTCCCCTATTGCACACCTTCTCATCTGCCCCCAAAGCCACCGTCCTCCTCCCGCGATCTGTCTCAATCTCCTTCCATTTGCGATCTGCCGCCACCCTATACCTGATCTGGCCCACGATGTCACTTATCTACCGCCACGAGGATGTGCAACATCGGCCTCATCGTTGATCTCCCCCTCCACGTGGCTCTCCCATAGTGGGCCAAAAGCAAACTCAGGTAATATGTCGGGCAACAAAAATGCTCCTAGATGTCCATTATAAAAAAAAAAAGAAAAAAAAAGCAAATGAACAACCTAACCACCTCTGCATATAGATAATCAAACTTGGAAGCCCCCAGGAAGTTGCTAATGATTTCAAATCCCGTTGAAGTTTGTTTATCATTATCTTCAACCTTACTCGTTAAAACTACAGAGAAACGATTCAATAGGATGTCCCGTACCATAAGTTGTCGGGATAGCTGCATTTGCAGCCATGAGTCCGTCCTGATTGCATTAATCAGTCATCGGACGGCTGTGGTCAATCAGGCCCGCCACCTTATGTACGGGACGCTTAGTGCAAGAACTATATCCCACCAAACTTCTCAAAGCCATAAGGTTGGAAGCTTCAAGGAAGAAGCTTAATGATTTGAAATTTAAGCAGAAGATCGGCATAACGGAACAAATTTAACGGCGTGTCCCTTCGTGCTCATGTAACCAAACCTGCACCACCGACTGCACACAAGATCTAAGATTTCCACGTCACCGGTTTCTTGGAATTTCACCGAGGGCAGCCTTAGCTAACAATGTTCACTAGGAACACATGCAACAACTTAGCAGACAGGGACTACATCTACACGTATAAATCTGACCACAGACCCAACCTACTGTTCCTGGGGACGATACTACAGTAACATGTCATGTCAACAAAATGGCCATGTTTGACTCTATTAGTCCTATATGTGTTATTTTCAACCAGAAAACTGGGGGACAGTGTGTATCAAGAGGGTTGGTATCTCTTTTTTTTTTTTTTTTTGGGAGGTAGAGGGTTGGTATCTCTTGATTGTATGGATGACAGCGATGTGATTTAAAAACAAAAATTGTGTCGCATGATGTGGTTTTGGTCTACCAAAACATAAAACCGTTATGGTACGGTACGATTTTGGTTTTCGGTATCGATATAGCGGTGCGGTTTGGTTTGGGTCAGTCGTATAAAACCATACTGTTTGGGCCATTATAATAATAAAACACAGTGCACCGCATCATACCGTACTGCATGGCGATGTTTTGATTTTACATAATGATACGCCGTCGTCAGGGGCGGACCTACATTGGGCCCAGGGGGGCTCAAGTCCCCCCCTCAATTTGGGAAAAAAAGTTACACTTACCCCCTTGAAGTTTAGCTCAAAAACACTCAACTCCTCTATAGTTTATTTTGTTCCAAATCACTCCCTAAAGTTTAAAATTTTAGCACAATATGCCTTTTGTCAATTAATTGATTTTCTCACTTTATAATTTTTATCTGATCTAGCTAAACTTTAGGAGGGAAGGAAGCAAAGTTTAATTTACTCAGAAAACAACTATAACCTACTGCGGTCTGTCATCTCCCGCGCACGTGACATCTCCATAGAGTTCATTCCATGGCCCTTAGTGAATAAGAATCGAGTGGGAATCGGGACCTATTTATAGGTTTTTGGGGGTATGTATGAAATCTAACCCCCCCCCCCCCCCCCACCACCACCACCAAAAAAAAGAGAGAGAGGATATGATCTATTATTTACAAACCGTGTACCTTGATTGAATCAACCAATTATAATTCCAAATTTTCGAATGAATCCGACGATCGAAATTCTCCTTCACTTGAGGCAAATTTCTAATAGGCATTTTGCTGCGCGATTGAAGGAAGGGTAGGGACATTGTCACGCCGCTTGCCGAAGCCTTCGATTGTGAGGCAGCGATTGTAGTTACTTTTAATAATTATGCCCCCCTGTGGAAAAATCCTGGATCCGCCACTGGCCGTCGTGGTGCGATTTCATAGTGGCGGTTCAATGTTGAAAACCAAAACCGCAGCACTGCCATCCCTACCTGATTGGCGGGACTATGCGTCATGGGATGAATCCTAGGAGATGCCACCACCACGATCACCTACTGTTCACTACCGGCTATCGTCGCTCCGTTGCCCACCACCCCTTGCCAGCCACTGTCCATATCACTGTCGGCCACCACTTGTTGCCGCCTGATGGCCGGTGGTGGTTGATTGCGGCAGGACCGATGGTAGGTTGTTGGTGGCAGGCGATGAGGGTGGGCGGCCGGTGGTGGTGGCATCCTCTTTCGGTTCATGAGTTTATCCAATGGACCATAGTCCCTCCAATCAGGAGATGCCAGCGTTCCTCTTCAGAGTTGTCAGCAGATTGTCCCTTGTCCATTTCATTCACTCGTCGGACCCAGCACGCATCACAGTCGCGCGATGATGGGCAGACGGCTGTCATTCATGCCACGTGGTCGACCGAGTGAAACGAGGGAAAGGAGGAACCGTAGAGGACCTACTTCCGCATGTCGTCACTCAACCACATATAAAATATATGATAAACGTATTCGTTACGACCGAAATTGCACTTAATCTTCAAGTGCGCGAGATATATACTCAGAGAGAGAGATCCTACTTCTAATAGAAAGGAGCGTACACTTATAGAACACTTCGAGTTATACGGAACGGTTGCTTGCGATACGGTGATTCTCACGGCCCCCGGAAGAGAGAGATAGAGTTTTGAGAGATTCCTCTGCGGTAACTGCACGTGCGCTACTGCATAGGACCGTCCGATGTAGAACAGTCGGTCTGGATTGTGCCACATCGGACGATACAGAGAGGTAGAGAGAGAAAGAGAGAGAGAGAGACGGCTCTTTTTAAGAGCTCGGGGCCGCCCCTTTTTCCAGTGCGCTCGCTCATCAGGGGAGCGTACACAGTGCGAAGCGCAAGGAGTAGCAGAGAAATCGAGAAGCGGCCATTGCCGAATTGGGTAAGGCGAAACCCTAGCTCGATCTCCTCCTCCTTCTAAAGATCTTTCGCGTTTCTCGACCATCCTTTCAAGCTCAGATCTTCGAGATTCCGTGTTCCCTCTTCTGACAGTTTTTCTCTAGGGTTTCCGGTTAGGAGATGCTAGATCGATCGAGTAGGAGATATCGGTGTTGGAATCCATAGATTCGAAGCAATTTTCAGGAAAAAAAAAGTTTTGATTCTTGTTCTTCTCCGTCTCCTTTCGCTGTTCTGAACATGGGGGATGAAGGAAGGAGGAGCGGCTCAGAGCAGCCTACCTCTTCTTTCCCGGCCTGGGCTAGAAGCGTCAATGAATGCGAGATCGAATTCAAGGTCTCCGCCGGCCGTGGCCTCCGATCCGACGAGGTGTTGCGCCGGCGCGAGATCTACGGGTGGAACGAGTTTGAGAAGCACCCCGGCACGTCGATCTGGAAGTTGGTCCTCGAGCAGTTCAACGACACCCTGGTCCGGATCCTCCTCGTGGCCGCCGTGGTCTCTTTCGTTCTCGCCTGGTACGACGGGGACGAGGGAGGCGAGATGGAGATCACCGCCTTTGTCGAGCCCCTCGTGATCTTCCTCATCCTCATCGTGAACGCTGTGGTCGGAGTCTGGCAGGAGAACAACGCTGAGAAGGCCCTCGAGGCACTCAAGGAGATCCAATCTGAGCACGCTGTCGTGCGGAGGGATGGGGAGACGATCCCCAATTTGCCCGCGAAGGAGCTCGTCCCGGGAGACATTGCAGAGCTTAGAGTCGGGGATAAGGTCCCTGCCGACATGAGGGTCTTGTACCTAATAAGCTCCACGCTGCGGCTAGAACAGGGATCTTTGACCGGCGAGAGCGTCGCAGTTAATAAAACCAGCCGCAAGGTTGATATGGAAGACGCTGACATCCAAGGGAAGGAGTGTATGGTCTTTGCAGGCACCACTGTCGTGAGTGGTACCTGCGTGTGCTTGGTAACCCAGACTGGTATGAACACAGAGATTGGTAAAATACATTCCCAAATACATGAAGCTTCGCAGAGTGAAGAGGATACACCGTTGAAGAAGAAGCTGAACGAGTTCGGAGAGGCCCTGACGGCTATAATCGGAGTAATTTGTGCTTTGGTCTGGCTCATCAATTTAAAGTACTTCCTTACTTGGGAGTATGTTGATGGCTGGCCGAAAAATTTCAAGTTCTCCTTTGAGAAGTGCACCTATTACTTTGAGATCGCCGTGGCTTTGGCTGTTGCTGCGATCCCAGAGGGCTTACCGGCGGTGATCACTACTTGCTTGGCGCTTGGCACACGGAAGATGGCGCAGAAGAATGCACTGGTCCGGAAGCTTCCTAGTGTTGAGACATTGGGGTGCACCACTGTGATCTGTTCTGATAAGACTGGCACCCTAACGACGAACCAAATGTCAGCAGTAAGGCTTGTGGCAATGGGGCGCTGGACAGATCAGCTACGGAGCTTTAAAGTGGATGGGACCACATATGATCCTCATGATGGAAAGATAAATGATTGGCCCACTGGCAACATGGATCCAAATCTCCAAATGATTGCGAAGATTGCTGCTGTTTGCAATGATGCAAGTATTGCACACTCGGGTCATCAGTATCTATCCAGTGGGATGCCAACGGAGGCGGCTTTGAAGGTAAACATCCATACATGTATCATTGTCCCTCTTTAGTACTGATAGTATCTTTCATTGAATAAAATGAAGTTTTTTCTTTAAAGCAGAATGGCTCTGAAATATGAAATCGTGTTACCTTACCCTTGGTGAAGTACAGAAAAAAGTTTTTTTTGCTAACCTACCATGTTGAAAGCATTAGACTACATTAGTGTGTGTTGAAATGAATAACTTAAGAAGAGTTTCATGCACTTACTTTCATGACTGAACATATTAAATGTTTATTTTTTTTTCCTTCCTCTTTATAATCCCACTTGACTAAGGAAATGGTGAAATGTTATTGGAGGAACGCATATCGTTGGTCTTGACATACATATCCTTGCATAATTTTGCCCAGATTACCTCCTGCTTTGTATTTCGCTATACTTAATATTGTAGCTGATTTTACCCTTTGATAATTGTTTTCCATTTTTCATTCCTTTAGGTGCTAGTAGAGAAAATGGGCCTTCCTGCATGGGGTGGCGCTTCATCTTTGCAGTCCACAGATATACTACGTACGTTGAATGCCTCAATCTTGTTTCAGCATTTCAAAGCACTTAGTATTGCATACCTGTATAAAAACTTTTTTTTTAGACAGGACTGCATAGAAATTTATATATAATGCTTTTCTTGTTTCTTCACTTTAAGGATGCTGCCAATGGTGGAATGGGGTTGCACATAGGGTCGCAACTCTTGAGTTTGATCGAACTCGAAAATCAATGGGAGTTATTGTGAAATCAAAATCAGGAAGCAATTCCTTACTTGTGAAGGTATTCTGCCCACTCTTTTACTTCTTATCCGTGTATAATTGAATGGTCATCTTTTACTTTTCCCCTTGTTGAGAGAGGTTGTGTTTAACATGGTAAGAGAGGATTATTTTCCATCTTATGATCTGTGATTCTTTATATCTTACTTTTGAGTTTTCTGACGAAGTGTGCTTAAAGTTTTGCGTAAATATTAGCTTTGTGTATTGATCGATAAGGGGTCAAATTGGAAGTGGAAGCTTAGTAATGGTAGTTGGTAGGAGAATACATGGGGTTGTGTGCGTCTTTTTTTTTCTTCTTCAAATCACATAGGAAGTCATGGTAGCTAATTGGAGGCTATAAAATTGCTGGAGGATGCAAGAATATGATTTACTGATATACTCTTATGATGCCAGTACCAGCATGATCAGCATAAGAATTGGTAAACTATGGCTGCTTGTTTAGTAATGTATATTGTTGCTCGAATGCTTCTTGCTTTATGCTTCCGTAGTGGAATTGATTGATTGTTAGAGGAGCTACCTGGCCTCTTTCTTCTTCTTAGTTTCTACTTGCAATCAGGGAATGTATTTAACTTCCTCTTATATGGTTGTCTAAAATCTTTTTAGTATTCTTTATGCGAAGGCACACTCCCTTTCCTTGTTCAATCACACATGACATAACATAAGCCAAGATATAAATTAGATTGCTCGTTGAGGCGAACTTCATCAATGCCTGAGCACACATACGATTTTAAATATGACAATTACAAGCTCCTATTAGATGTTTCTGATGAACAGATGAACATTTTATATTGCTGCATCTACATTGAGTTGTAGGTGCCCCTGAAGTTAGAAACTTGGATGAGTAGGAAATCTTCTCTTTTTCCTAATGTAAAAATAAGTATGCTTGGATACATTTTTGATCCAATGCCTTTTACATCCATTTTACCTGTAATTAAAAGCATAGTGGTCTGCCCATATGGAAGCCCTTTCTTTTCCTGTTTCCTTCGTTAAATGAGGAAAACAGTAATGGAGCGGATGGTGGATAAATTACTAGCTTAATATCTTTGCTTTCTGCTCTTCTGCACTTCTCTCAAATATTAATCTTTGGGCTTTCTACCGTCTTAACGTTCATAAAAGTTTTCTGAAGTCATTGTCATGTTTATTTATAAGATGTTAGCAAAAAGAAAAAGATAGCCTTCCACATAACTGATCATATAATCTTTTTGGCAGGGAGCTGTGGAAAGTTTGTTGGAGAGAAGTTCATACATTCAATTGCTAGATGGTTCTGTTGTGATGTTGGATGAAAGTTCAAAAGGTCGTATTTTAGAAGAGCTTCGTGAAATGTCAACAAACGCTTTGCGTTGTTTGGGTTTTGCATATAAGGATGATCTTTCAGAATTCGCCACATATGATGGCGAAGATCATCTGGCTCATAAGCTTTTACTTGATCCGTCCAATTATTCATCAATTGAAAGTGATCTTATTTTTGTTGGCTTGGTTGGTCTGAGGGTGAGATGACAAATGCTTTATTCCTATTTTAGTAAATATAAATCTTTTTCTATAAAGCTTCTGTAAGTTTGTTGTCTCATATCTTTTTTGTCTTAAATGCAATCATCATAGGATCCTCCACGAGAGGAGGTTCACAAAGCAATTGAGGACTGTAGAGCAGCAGGCATTCGAGTTATTGTTATAACTGGAGATAACAAAGAAACAGCTGAAGCAATTTGCCACGAAATTGGTGTATTTGGACCTGAAGAAGATACTAGTAGAAAGAGCTTCATAGGGAAAGAATTCATGTCCCTTCCTGATAAAAAGATTATTTTGAGGCAAAATGGACTTCTCTTCTCCAGGGCTGAACCAAAGCATAAGCAAGAGATTGTGAGATTGCTCAAAGAAGATGGCGAGGTAGTTGCAATGACAGGTGATGGAGTGAATGATGCCCCTGCTCTGAAAATGGCTGATATTGGTATTGCAATGGGAATTGCTGGAACTGAGGTACGTTCTGTTTGCTTCTTGTTTATGTTTTTTATCCTCTTTCAATTTGAAATCGGAAATGCTCACAAAGTTGTTGCTTTATGCATTACATTAGATTGCTCGAGTCCCATAACATACTTGTTGAGTTGAAAGTAGGGGGAACTCTTAAATGGTGTCAGGATTTTTGAAGCAAACCATAACCAAAATTTGTATATACCTTGACTTGCTTATGTTTGCAAAATATTGAACTTTTTATGCATTTTTCAAGGATGCTTTTATTTAGAAGTTGTGGTTTATCATGAAGACATCCCTTGGTGATTTTTTGCTAAGCGTGCATGTGGTATAGTGGTTGTTTTGACGGCCAACATGGGGCATTGGCATCACGAGGAAGGAGTTTTAGAGTCCGAAGCAAGGGGCATTGATGTTGGTCATTTGGAGTGAATGATTTAATTGTTTCTTGGATGACGAGGTCACGTGATCGGAACCTGATTGAGGAGATCAAGAGAAATATAACCGTGTCATTTTTAGCTCTTGAAAGTTTTTTTTTTTTTTTGAATTGTGTGGACTTTAATTTAACGAACTAAACACAAGATTTGGGACTTGTCAAACTTATTCTTATTGAAGTTTGATAGGGAACCTGGATCAACTTTATAACAAGGGAAATAAAATATACAAAGAATTCAACTTTCTCTTGCTCGTTGAACGATGAAGAATATAATAGCCATGGCTCATATTGTACTTTGAAGATCTAAAATTATCCTGTGACGTTTTGAGGTGTCGGACTAATGAAATAGTTTGGACAAAATGAATCAGTTTGAAAAGTTTTAAAGAATACCCTAGGTAGACGGATGTGTATATGCATATTGTAAATATTTATGGGGCTTTGTTTTTTAATCTTTCCATCTAGAAGGAATCTATTCAATAGGGCTTTTTACTCCCCAAGGAGGAATGAATATACAAAACTGTTACTCTTTCCCCTTTTTTGTGCAATTTTATTAAAAACGATTCTAAAATCCTTGCATTTGTTATTATGTTTCCATTTCTTTCTAATTTCTGCTATTTCTCTTGTTTTTGCGTCTAATCTTATGTCTACTAAGACCCTTACATTTGTTTGATTAGGTTTACTTGTGTTATTTTTCCAGTTTCTTTCTAGTTTTTCCTGTTGTTCTTTACTGTGCATTTATTGTTACAACTATTTTTGTAATATTTTAATCGGTCATAACCAAAATCTTTGAAACTCTCATAATGTTTCTGTCAAAACTCACTTTAAAATAAACGAATACTTCCAAACCTTACCTTCCACGTCTCCTAAAGTGGGTACAATTTGTCTCATGCCTTTTCTCTAAGAGATAAACACGTAGAAAAAGAAAATACATGATTTAGAGTTTCAAGGGGAAGGATACAATAAATAGAAGGTAGGGAGAGGTACTTGATCCTTCTTGTTGGTCGAATCCTTTAAACCTTTAAGATGGGAACGTGTTGAGTCATATCATAGCCTGATTCCTTGTTTTGATGAAAGTAGGCCCCCACTCTGCAATCAAATTCCTTTTTTTTTGGAACGGATTTCTTGATTAACCGACTCCCTTCTTCTTACGTGGTTGATGTAATCCCCTTTATGGCTGATTGCACCATACTCCTCTTTTGCTCATGTAGACCTTGCAACTTAAGTTCTGGTATGTATGGAAAGGAAGGCACAAGTTATCACTCAAATATAGATCAAATTAACTAAAAGTTCATTATAACTTGTAAGCCTTCTGAGTCAAACTGTAAAGAGCCCCGTGAACTTGCAAGAAAGCATCATAATGTATAATTATTAAATCAACGCCCCATAAAATTGAAATCACAGCAGATTATCTTATAATTTAGGGGGACTTAGCAATAAGCCCTTTTAAGGAGATCCTTTTTAGCTAAATGACAGACAATAAGATGGTTTTGCACCAGGTCCCTCCCGAAAAAGATGCATTAGAGCAAGTTCCTCTGATGACTTTTCTCCCCTTTAGATGACAAAAATGCCCCTAATAGTAAAATCTGCAATTGTTGCTCTTCATTTTCTAATTGTTACTCTTTGCTACAGTGAAATCACTATATCAATTTTTTTTTTAGAATTCCTGAGAAAAATAAAAATTGCTACAATGAAATCATTGTAGCAATGTTACTCTTCAATTACCGAATTGTTACTCTCGCTACCACTTCCGAATTGTTACTCTTCACTTCTGAATTGTTACTCTTTGCTACAGTCAGTGTTATTAAAGGCACGCCTAGGCGCGCGCCTAGGCTCAGGCTCAACTAGGCTCACCCTCTGCGCCTTAAAAAGTACAAGGTCAGGCTCTGTTAGAAAGGCACGCGCCTTGGTCTAAGGGGCTCGCCTAAGCTCCAGGCTCCAGGTGCAAAAAAGGCGTGCATAGTTGAACCATGTGCAATTATGTGCTTGCAATTGATATTCGTGGCAATATGATTAAGTTATTAAGTAGATTTGATTCATGATTACAGTAGTTTGAATATTGGCACATTGATTGAATATTATTTCCATTCCAAATTATTTGTTTTTGTTCTTAGGTAGGACCATATGAGCAATTGTTGGTTGGATTAGATGACTTTGATATTATTTCAACTATTGCAAAATTCAATGAGTTTTATTTTCTTTCTCGATTTGCACATTTCATACTGATTTAGAAGCATGTGCACAAGTACACAGAAGAAATAACACATTCAACCATTCACTATTTATTTTTTATTTGCTTTAATATCACATTTGATATCTTATAACTGGTTATTGAATTTGAACTATATATATTTAAAGATTTAATATATTTTAAATGGCTTATTTAGAGCTGTAATTCAAACCTACAAGGCTACAACATTTGTGTTGTTGCAATAACGATCTATCCCATTTATCTTTTGTCTTAGATTCATTTTCTTTTTATATATATATATATATATATATATATATATATATATATATATATATATGGGGCATGCTATGCTGCGGCATGCGGTGCGTGCGGCACTGCACCGCAGCCGTCTGATGCACGCGCTGCGTGCATCACATGCACGCAACAGTGCATCAGACGACTGCGGTACAGTGCCGCACGTACCGCATGCCGCATTATAGCATTTCTCTATATATATATATATATATATATATATATATATATATATATATATATATATATATGCTATAATGCGGCATGCGGTAAGTGCGGCACTGTACCGCAGCCGTCTGATGCACTGCTACGTGCATGTGATGCACGTAGCGTGTGCATCAGAAGGCTGCAATATATATATATATATATATATATATATATATATATATATATATATATATATATATATATATATATATATATATATATATATATATATATATATATGCGCCTTACTTCAATCAGGCGCGTGCCTTGAGTTGCGCCTTGCGCCTAGGCTTTAGGAGACCTTTGCGCCTCATGTGTGCCTTGAGCCTTTCAGAACACTGGCTACTGTGAAATCACTGTAGCAATTGTTACTCTTCAATCATTGAATTGTTACTCTTGTTACAACTGTAGCAATTGTTACTCTTCATTTTCCAATTGTTACTCTTTGCTACTGTAGCATTTTTTTTTGTTGAGAAATCTTGTTTTTATGATTTTTTTTTTGCTTTAGTGAAATTACTGTAGCAAATTGCTATAGCGAAATCACCAAATTCTTATTCTTCACGTGATCACACAATTTCCTTATACATTTACATGTAGGGGTAAAATGAATATTTTCCAACTGGAGGGACCTACTGTTAAAGCATCTTTTCGTCGTTCCTTATCACTAAACCAATCTTTGGTCAAGGACCTTAGGCACGTTACACCTAAAATTTTAACTTCATTTAACTACTAGACTGCTACATAACTCTAGATTGGAGTTGGAAGGGTGGACATGATGTGATAATGGGATTTACCAAGTTGACTACGTTAGGATTGGTTCTGGGTGGGGTGTGGTAGGGTGTTTAGACCTTAGGTTCCAAAAGGTGATAATGTGCTTCTTGAGGACTTGGATATGGCATGGATTTAGACTTTGGGTGTCAAATGGACTACATGTAGGGGTGGCAATGGGTCGTGTCGGGTCGGGTTCGTGTCGTGTCTAGTTTCGGGTCGTGTCCAAAACCCCTAGACTCGGACCCGACCCGTTTAACTAATCGTGTCTAGATCCTAAACCCGTACCCGACATGTTCATAAACGGGTAGAGCTGATAAGACCCGTTTACCACACAGGTTTATTCAGTTGACCCGATCCGACCCAATCCGACTCGACCTGACCTAACCCGATAGATCCACTCATACTATATATTACAGTATCGGATTGCGGGTCTCGACCCGTTGAATTTTAAACGGGTCTTCCCGGGTCTATCGTGTCCAGACCCTAAACCCGGACCCGACCTGTTTATTAAACGGGTCTATCATGTCGACCCGTTTACGACCCGAACCCGTTTAGCCCTGACCCAGACCCGCTAACTTTGTGTCGGGTCTACCGTGTCGGGTCTGAAATTGTCAGCCCTAACAACATGTGCATGTTAAGACAAATGCCAACCTATGGTTGTACAAAGCAGAAGTGGTGAATATCTGTGAATTTTACTGAATTATGGTAGTCTAAGTTCTTGGAATATGCTAGGAAATGAACAACCTAAGAAGGCAGATTGATACCTAATGGGTATACTTGATTATTATGAATTGATTTTGATGTGTTTTTGTACCTTAAGTATACCTTCTAAGGATTAGCTCTATCTGGCAAATGTGGAGTTTTAATTTGAATTACGAAAGGTTGAGCAATGTATGTGTTGGGTGGACTTATCTTTCACGTTAGATGGTGATTGATGCTTACAAATTTAAAGATGCACATCAGCCATGGATAAAAATACCGGTCGCGAACAAATTATCGGCCGGCCGGAAAAACGGTTCGGATCGGGTGGGTACAAACCGGTATCGGTCTGAACCGGTCCATACCGGTGTGAATTGATTTTTGGTTTCAAAAAAATTTGAAAAAATAAGCAAAAAATCAAGAATAATGTAAAATACTGGTTGGCGATGTTTTTTTTTCATTAGTAAAAGTACTTATAGGTATGAACCGGTTTTCACTGTATTCACTGTATGATTCTAAATTTATAAAGTCACTGTATTCACTGTATGATTCTAAATTATGGAATTTGATATAGTTATTAAATTGTATGTGTTAGATTAGCCTAGTATTATGCTTAGGGATTACAAAACACAATTCATGACCATTGCACAAACATGAGTAACACGACTACATGACTCATATTATACAATTTCACATAATAAACACAAATTCATAGTCCTAAGACTCCTAACATGTTTAGCAAATAAAATGCATATCCATATCTATAAATCTAAGCTTTGATGGCATAGATCTGGCCCATATCAACATTTTCACCACAATTATTTGGTTTATTTTTAAAAAAAATATAAAAAAAAAAAGAAAATTGAAAACCCCCCAAATTTGCATAAACCGATCATGCAAATTTGGAGATGATGCTTATAGATCTATAGATCTAAGCTTTGATGGCATAGATCTAGCCCATTTCAACATTTTCACCACAACTATTTGATTTTTTTCAAAAAAAATGCAACAAAACAAAAGAAAAATGAAAAAAATTATGAAAACATACCTTCAAAATGTTATTTTGATCTTGCAAAACTGAGTTTTTGGCTTAAAAACTTGCAAGTCCAGCTAGTATGGAGCTTCACCTCATGTGGGAATGAAGAAAGATGCTCAAAAAAATGAAACCGGAATGAAGAAAACAACCAAAACTATGCTTAATACCTGGAACCGGTTCAAACCGGCTGATTTGATCCGGTATTTGGTCGAACCGGCCGGTTTTTACGCGATTTGATCCTCGCGACTGGTATCGACTGAATACCGGTGTGGTTCAGTCCGGTTCCCGGTTTGAACCGGCCGGTACGGTTCGTACCGACCGATATTTTGATCCTTGACATCAGCAGCCTATCCTATTGTGTGTTTTGGGCATTATGCTTTGCAATTTTGGAAACTAAATTTACTATTATACTTGGAATTCATTATTTCTTTGTAGTATACTCTGTAGCGTTTTCCTTGACCAATATTCCTAACATGGAGCTAGGTGAATCCTTGATGGTGTGTGCAATGTTTGGCTAATTTGGGAACTAGAGACGGTGGATTTTGTTATATTATGTTAGAATCACGGGGGGTACTAGGCACAATTAAGGTTTTAATTTCGGTTTCGTGCAGGTTTCGGCCCAACCAAAACCGAAAATTTTAAATTTTGACTGAAACTGACCGAAAATTTGAAATTTATAGTTCCAGTTCTAAAATCGAATGGGACCGAAATTTTGACCGAAATGGATCGAAATCTTGACTGAAATGGACTGAAATTTATAGCTCCAGTTCTGAAAGTCGAAATCAAAATTGGTCAAAATTTTGCTTGAAATTGACTAAAATTATCGAAATGGTGAGCCCACTGGTTTCAACTCTTATTTCGTTTCGGTCCTAGACAAAACCCAAATATTTTGTCGAAATTTCATAATTTCGGCCTAAATTTGAAACCTTGGGCACAACAGGAATTACCATTTGAAGTCATTTTATGCATTGTGGCTTGTTGATTGAAAATGGCTCTAGTGAGAAAGGGCATTTGTGCATGTCGGAATATGGTAAGAAGAATTAGCAAAGAATTGGTGTATAGTTAAATCATACCCCAAGTAGGTGAAACAGGTGAGGGATCCTATATTTGGCCATTTCTGATCCTAACCTTAAATACATAAATATGAGATACTAAGAAAGTTAAAGAAACATAGATGGAGTCTAGCAATACTGAACTTTGGAAATCTAGTTTTTGTTTAATGTGCGATTTTGAGAGTTTTGACTTTTTATAGGCTGGATTTGGATTGATGAGTGGTCGGTAACAGAAACCTTATTTTGTTGGGACAATAATAATGAAATAAGGTAGTCACTGGTAGTGTAGTTGCCATTTGAACTCATTTTATGAAATGTGGCTTTCCGATTGAACAGGCTCTAGCGAGTTATATGTAATTTGTGCATTTAAGAATCTCTGTTGGAAGAATTAGCGAGAACCAGTGCAAATTAAAGGCACTTGCGTATTATTAATGGCAGGTGAAGCGGGTGAGGGTTCATGCATTGATAGATTGTGATGCAAACATTTAGTACTGTATTTGTTATGAATTTGGGAAATGTCTATATTCGATCTTTCAGTGTAGTGCCTAAGGAAATTAGGCAGTTAGGCTACATGGACGGTCCAAGGCAATTTTGAAGCTTGGGAATTAGTAATTATTAATTTTTTTTTTGGGTTTTAAGTCAAGGCCCTTCTAACTGGCCTTGTATTTTGACAAGTCCTTGCTTAAGTTGTGTTTATCCTTAAGTTCCTCTGTAACTATTTTTTTAAATCCCCATTTACTCCTAGCACATCAATTCCGTAAGCTAGAGTAAAAATTCGGTAATAGTACATGTACTGTTACTGCTATAGTGATTTCAGTGTAGCAGCTACAATGATTTACTGAAGCTTCGGTTGGAAGTGATTTCATTGTAGCTACAGTGAAAACACTATTGCAACCGAATTGATACTTTATTATCTAAATTAATACTCCTAGCCGAATTGTTAATTTGCTACAGTAATTTCATTGTAGGAGAGTAACAATTCGAATGGGAGTGATTTTGCTAAAGTTATAGTAAAATCACTGTAGAAACAATGAAGTTACTGTAGCAATCAAATTGATACTCAAGGGCTATGGTCAAATGTATTAGGGCACTGTGGACAACAATATATACAACCTACAAAGGGTATGATCACCTACGAGTGAGAATACAACACATATAAAAGAAAAAGCACAATGTAATGAGACCTGCGTCTAACAATATGATATCTTGCAAGAGATTGGACCACCCTATCTGGTGTTGCTATATCTTCTGAATTTGATTTAGGGAAAGGCATTTGTCTAGATTTGGTACCTAGAACAGAAGGGAACATTTCAGAAGTTGGCTGACTTATTTTTGTTGGTTTAATGGTGTTTTCCCTCTCTCTCTCTCTTTTCTTATTTGATCTATTTTATTTTTTGTTAAGAGCGGCTTATGTCTTTTCTATGCTCTGAAGGATGAATTCTATGGAGATTTACTTCCAATAATCATTGAGAAATATGGAAACAAAAACAAGAGAGAACTTTTGAAGCAAGTGGGACCAGAACAATTTGTTTGTGATTAGAGTTTTGAAATGTTGTTTTCTGGTCATCATAAAATTGTGGAGTAACTATTGGACCGAGGATAGTCGGCACTTCGAACTTGTATGTTATGTTGGCAATGCATCGGATTATGGAAGCTTATCTTGGAAAGTTGGACTTGGACCGAGTATACTGGATAGCGTGTGGATATTTTTTTGGTTATGCCTCGATTTGCCTTTGTATTTGTGCTCATCATATGGAAACCTCTAGTCTTGTTGTTTTGAGAACTATTCTTTTATTATTTGAAGATACTGGTAGAAATGTAGGCAAGGGTTGTCATTTGATCATCTTGTATGGTCTTCGTGTCATCTGCATTCTTGAATACCATTTAATTTGTTTTTACTTATTGCAGGTTGCTAAGGAAGCCTCAGACATGGTGTTAGCGGATGACAACTTCAGCACAATAGTTGCAGCAGTTGGTGAAGGAAGGTCTATTTACAACAATATGAAGGCCTTTATAAGGTTTTCCCCTTGTGATTTTTAGTCTTTTCTAGCATTTTCTCCTACCTTGATAGTTATTGTATTGATTTAGTTTGAGATACTATCTTCCTTAATGAGAAAATACCAATCAATTATATGTACCATGAATATGCCCTGTGCATTATATGAACACTGATAATGTTTTGAATAGCTTTTGTTACCTCCTGGAGGAACAGGCCTTTGCTTGTTGTGTCATTATCACTTGGGTTTTAGCGGCTCTTAGATTGAAATTAAATCTCAATGGTGACCATTCCATTTGCTACTGAATAGTTGGCAATACTCTAGATGAGAGAGAGATGATTCAACTTAATGGGGCAATGGCCCTATAGAGCTGAACATAAGATGGGGTCACCAAAGGTGAATATACTTCTAGAAAGGATTAGTCTAACCTATACAAGGCTAAGTATGTACACACTAACACCCCTCAAGCTCAAGGTGGATCATACACCAAGAGTTTGCTTAGGAGATTTCGAAAATGTTGAATGGTGTGTCTTTGTGAAGAAGTCGGTAAGCTGATATGTTGAAGTCATATGGAAGCTAGAGTGTGCCATCGACATAGCGATGTGACATAAAGTGATAATCATGCTTGATGTACTTCACGCGGTCGTGGAACACTAGATTGCTAAGCAATCCGGATAGCATTTCGCTTGTCACAGTAGAGGGGAGTCGACGAGGTTAGTTGTACATCCATATCACCTAGCATATGCCGCAGCCAAATGACCTCACACGTCGTTTGTGACATAGCACAATACTTTTCCTCAATGCTGGAGAGTAGAACGATATCCTGCTACTTGCTTTACCAGGGGATTAGCGAGTCATCTTAGAAGATGCTGAACCCAGTTGTGAAACGCCAATAAGTAGGATCACATGTTCAGTTTGCACTTGAATTGGCACGTAGCTCCAAGGATGACGAATGATAGTAGCAGAGAGCGAGCCACCGTGTCCCGAATATAGTGAGGAATCCTTAGTAGTGCGACATAATGAACCGAGGGAGAAGCACCGACAAACTAGCTAATAACTTGAACATGTGAGATGTCCGGACGAGTGATCGTTAGGCAGACGAGAGAATCAACAAGCTGTCTGTAGCGAGTGGGATCTGAGAGCGGCTCGTCATTAGTGGAATTGAGCTCCATATTAAGCTCCATTGGTGTGTCCACGGACCGAGAGTCGGTGAGTCCGGCACGACTCAGTACATCAGAAGTAATTTGATGCTGAGAGACATGATATCCTCGGGGAGAGGAAGCGACTTCAAGGCCAAGTTTTCTAAGATCTTTCATCTCAAACTGCTGCTATAGGTGTCACTTTAGAGAATCAATGGTAGCAATATCTAGTGTTTTGAAAGGCTCAAGGCGCACATGAGGCACAAAGGTCTCCTAGAGCCTAGACGTAAGCCGCAACTCACGATGCGCGTCTGATTGAAGTCTAAGGCGTATATATATATATATATATTCAAAACATGCATAACTAGACTAAGAAAATGAATCTTATCACAATAGATAAATTGGATAGATCATTTTTTAACAACACAATTGTTGTAGCATTGTAGGTTTGAATTACGGCTCTAAAGAAGCTATTTAAAATATATTAAATTTTTAAATATGTATAGTTCAAATTCAATAACCATTTATAACTTATAAGATATCAAATGTGATATTATGGCAAACAAAAAATAAATAGTGAATGGCTGAATGTGTTAGTGCACATGCTTCTAAATCAGTATGGAATGTGCAAATCGAGAAAGAGAATGAAACTTATTGAATCTTGTAATAGTTGAAATAATATCAAAGTCATCAAATTCAACCCACAATTGCTCATATGGTTCTAAGAACCTATGCAGTTGGTAGTCGGCCCTTGGCCGACTAGGACTAGTCGGGACTAATTTGGGACTAGTCGGCCAAAACTTATTTTAACCCCTCCCCCCTTGGCCGACTAGGACTAGTCGGGACTAATTCGGGACTAGTCGGCCAAAACTTATTCTAACCCCTCCCCCCTCCCTAAACATATATGATATATGAACTAGCATAAATGTCAATAAGTATATGATATTAGTCGGTTAATAACAAAACATACCTTCACACTTCACAGCATGGGTATAAATACATAAGTAACAGTCTAACAGAACACAGTTGTATTGGCTTCAGAACTAAGAATTCATGACTATATTTGTTTGCTGATGTTTGTTTAATCTGTGAACAACCCCAATTTTGATTATAGGGTTATATGGTTATCAACTAATAAACTAATTATTTGTCTATGTTTTTATCTGAGATTCTCAGGTGCTTAACAAATGATTACATGGAAGAGCCATAGTTGTGAGTCTTGTGACTCAAGACTTTGAGCCAATGTAAAAAAATTCAAACAAAATTGCTTGCAAGGACTCGTTTAAAAAAAAAAAATTTGCTTGCAGAATGCTGTCTGGGGACTAGTCGACAGTCGCTAGTCGGGATTCTGCCCAGCAATGACAGAATCGAAATTAATCGGTCGGCAAAATGCCGCCTGAGGACTAGTCGCCGACTAGTCTCGACTTTGATAGCATAGCTAAGAACTATAACAAATAATTTTAACTGTAAATAATATTCAATCAATGTGCCAATATTCAGACTACTACAATCATAAATCAAATCTACTTAATAACTTAATCATATTGCATAAAATATCAAGTGCAAGCACATAATTGCACATGGTTCAACCAAGCACTCCTTTCTAACAGAGCCTCGCCTTGTGCCTTTTGAGACGCAGGGGGTGAGCCTAATTGAGCCTGAGCCTTGGTGCGTGTTTAGACGCGTCTTTAATAACAGTGGTAGTATCATCACCAGTGATGATCATGTTGTCGACGTAGAGAAGTAAGATGGCACGACTATGAGCATATGTATGAGTGAACATAGCGTAATCGTTCAGACCCTCTGTAAAGCCAGCTGCAAGCACGGTGGACTGAAAGCGCTCAAACCAAATCTGTGGAGCTCGCTTGAGCCCATCGATAGTTTTGCATGTTGGGGAGGAGTTGGAAGAACAAGACGTGGCTATATATAAACCTTCTTGGAGAGATATCCATGAAGAAACATTTTTCACATCCATCTGGAAGAACGACCATTGATGAACTGAAGTAACAACTAGCAAAGTCCGTACACTGGTCATCTTTGGAACAGGGGCAAAGGTCTCCTTGTAGTCAACATCGTGCTCCTACGTGAAGCCATGATCAACTAGATGGGCATTGTACTTTTCAGCAGACCTATCTGAACAAGTCTTAATATGATAGAACCAACATGTAATGGGGTCCTTCCCTGGAGGAAGAGGAGCAAGCTTCCAAGTACCAGTCTGTTGAAGAGAGCCTGCTGCAAATAGGGTGCATGAACTATCTCGCGATAGGTTTTTGACTCTTGATGAGTGAATAGTTGCAAAAAAGGCTTGAAATTGTGAAGAGTGGGAAGAAACCTGAGAAAAACCATAGCAATTGGGTGGGTGTCTCTAGGGTAGTGCTGAGAAACCCGAAGTCGCTGCAGAGGAAGTGGTAGCAAGCAAACCAGTAGTGTAGGTGGAACTGGTGTTGATTGGCGACGAGTGTAGGTGTAAATGATAGGTGGTCGCAAGGACTCAAGCACGGGGGGAGAGAGTGTGGGAACAACTGGAGTCACTGGAGAGGGAAGAACACCTGAAGAAGAGCTAAAGGCCTGAAGAGAAGACAAGTTTGGAGAGGGAGGGACCCCGGAGAAAAAGGGGATGTCCTCGAAAAATGTCATGTGCCGAGAAATACGAATACGCCATACAGAGGGATCATAGCAACAACCCTTATGCTCATAATTATATCCTAGGAAGAGACATTTTGCAGCCCAAGAAAGTTTAGTATGTTTCTTAGGTGGAAGTAAGACAAAATTAGTACAACCAAAAGACCACAAGCTCAATAATTGGGCGGAATGGAGTAAAGTCTTTGCATTATTGCCAAGGTGCTAAGCCGAGCATAGGCGCTTGGAGCCTAAGCGTCTCCATATATATATATATATATATATATATATATATATATAATTCTTCATGGGTATACGCTTCATGGCCGATAAAAATTTTATTATGTAATTTAAGATTATGTATATGTATATATAAGTCGTGTATATGCTTCATGGCTTATTTAACAAAATCCAATACTACATATTTATATTGATTAATATTTATATGGGGGCGGGGAGCCTGCACCCGAGGTGCAGCAACAACGCTGCACCTCTCGCTTGTTTACCTACCTAGAAGTTTTGGAATTTGATGAAATTTGGTGAGGGTGTTGTCTAGGGTAAGATGATCCTCACAAATTTTCATCAAATTCCAAAACTTCTAGGGGGGTCAAATGGTCGAAGCAAAATATGCAGATTTTAACGGTGACTGCGGACGGCTGATTTTGCTTCGACCATTTGATTCCCCTAGAAGTTTTGGAATTTGATGAAAATTGGTGAGGATGATCATCTTACCCTAAACAACACCCTCACCAAATTTCATCAAATTCGAAAACTTCTAGGTAGGTAAAACAATGCCTGAGGTGTAGCAACGATGCTGCACCTCAGGTCCAGCATCCCTTTTCCCTTTTCCCTATTTATATATATATATATATATATATATATATATATATTATGAATATCAGCTATATTTTGCACTATATGTAATTAAAATAATTCAACTTACAATCAATTTACTGCAATAAAATGTAGAACAAAATAATATAACATTCTGATTCTCTATGTACAGGAAAGTATTGTTTTAAAGTACATCCCTCAAATACAACAATATTAACTAAACAAATTAACTTGATTGTTACAACTGCAATGACTAATTAAATACAACATCAACTACATCAACTGTGTGAGGACTGTGTTAGCCTGTCAGAGTTGTTACTAAAATAATGAAAGGTGCCAGCCATTTCTAGGCTCTTTGGCTCATCTAGGCGTGCCTAGGCGTGCACCTTATACAATTGGTTAAAGGCGTCCATCGCGTAGGTGTCTCCCAGAAGCCTTATTGACTAGGCGTCAAGGTTCTAAAAAGCGCTAGGCGCTAGTCGGGCGGTGAGGGGCCGCCTAGCGCCTAGGCGGGGCCTAGGCGGCGCCTAGGCGTTTTGCCTTTTTTTTAATTATTTTAATTATTATTTCGATATTATATAATATATATATATGTTTAAAAATTAATATAAGTTCAAGATTATCCCAAACCATTATTTTAAAGAACAAGTATATGACCATAATTCAAGATTGAGTGATTAACAAGAGCAAAAACAAACATGGTCCGCCTGGCCAGCCTCAGCCCGCCTGGTCCGCCTGGCCAGCCTCAACCCGCCTGGCCAGCCTAGTCAGCCTCAGCCCGCCTGGCTCGCTTGGTCCGCCTGGCCAGCCTTAGCCCGCCTAGACCGCCTAGGCGGCCGCCTAGCTCCGCCTGGGAGCTTGGCCGCTTTTCTGGTGCGCCTAGGGCCTAGGCGAGGCGGTGGGGGGCCGCCTAGCGCCTAGGCGGCCGCCTAGACCGCTTTTTAGAACATTGCTAGGCGTCTCTGAGAAGCCATATTGCCTAGGCATCAAGAATGTGACAATGCTTTCGATTAGCTACCCCATTTTGATCCGGTGTGTAAGGACACCACTGCTGGAGTAGAGTCCCTCGAGGGGAAAGCACATCACAAAAATCGGAAGAGAGACTCACAAGCACCATCAGAGTGAAAAATCTTAATCCTCTTTCCAAACTGAGTCATGATAAACTTGACAAACATCCGATCTACGACGTAAAAGGTAAACTTAAGTAAAACAAAAAAAAAATTCATCGATAAAACTCACATAATGTACTAAAACCCAAAGGCATACACAACAGGGGAAAGACCCCAGATGCCAAAACCAGAGAAGTAGTTGTGATGTGCTGAGCCAGAAGAAAGTGCTGAACCAGTGAATCAATTGTCCTGAACCAGAGAACCAATCAATTTTGCAGAACCGGTCTTAATTGCATAGAGAAGAGCTGAATTAATCACTGCTGAACCAGAGAGGTAAACCGATCAATTTTGCTAAACCGGCCTCATTTTCATAGTAAAGAAATGAATCGGAAAGAAGCCAACGGCTAAACCACTTAAGTGAACCGTTGAGTAACTTAAGTGATCGACTTACATCCATTAGATTAGATCTATGACTGAGATCAAGAGTGCCTGAACTAGTGGATCCGAATAAAACTAGAAATTCAAATCCGATCTTATTCAAACCTGAGCTCAGCGCTTAAAAAGCCTTCGTGATGATGGTTTAACGAAACCCTATTTGTCCCAAATCCTTTGATCGATAAAGAAGCCAGCCGTTGCACGATCGACGAAGAAGCTTTGTTGTAGACCTTCGATTGACGCACAGATGAGCCAGCTACTGCATGATCGATGAATAACTCTGTCTTCGACTGACGCACAGATTAGCCAACTGCCTTCAACCGATTCCTTCGACCACAGAGAAGCTATGCCTCGCACAGCTGAAAGGCTACAACAAGATCAAATATGTGAGGAAGTAGATATGATACTGTGGATCTTCGTCGAAGCAAATCTGAGAAGAGGCACAAACTAAGATCTGAGAAGGGGGATTACTCCAATGTGTGGGAACCTCACGGTGCCTCTTACGGTCTTACCTCTCCGACGATCGATGGGGAGAAGGTAGAGGAAGAGAATGAG
>OX393551.1:54171213-54181213 GCA_947650365.1 Chamaelirium japonicum | reverse complement strand
CTTTTCATAGAAAAGCAGCATTATTTTTTTATCTTAGGTAAAGATAATGCAAGTATTTACTACTGAATAACCCTCAGTTTTGGTCAAATCCTAAAATCATGTTCGATAGTCAATTTGTATATTTCGTTCCAATTATTGATGATATATAACAAGTTAGATTGGTTTGGCATGACATGCTTCCACTTCAACCAAAAACATACTAGATGATCTGAGGGAATTGATGGGGAATGATGAGAACACTTCCTTGTTAGTAATGGGTAGGCAAAGTTCACAAGAGTAGGAAGGTGGATAAAAGAATGATTTAGGTACACATTTGGAAATTCTAGTTCATGAATTTATGTCACTTTAGATTAACCCCCCAGATTTTCATTAATTAGATTTTACCCCCCAAAAGTAACTGTTCCGTCAGCTCACCATCTAAGAGAAAGGGTGAGCTGACAGAAAAGAAATAAAGTTTTGGGGTGTGAGCTGACTGAACAGTTTGTTTTGGGGGGTAAAGTCTAATTAATGAAAATATGGAGGGTAAAGTCTAATTCAAGGCAAAATTTGGGGGACAAAGTCAAAATAACCCCCCCCCCCCCCCCCCCCCCCCCCCTTTTTTTTTTTTTTTTTCTATTTTCCTTTTCTGTATTATGGAGGTTTCTTATATTGGCTATTGTTATTGCTTTATCTTGCGACTGTATAACCATTTGTGCTAGCAACATTTGAATATGATAAGTAACTGAAAGACATCATACCTTAATGGAATTCTGTACACCCCTATCTAGTTCGGATAGTTTTAGTGCTTGGCAAGTCCAACAAGGGCTATATTTTGTAGCTGAAGTCAGGATAGTGCCAGAGACCAAAAAAGAAAAAAGAAAAAAGATAAAGCAAGAAATTGCAAAGGCGAATGAAACATGTACACAGTGTTATGCTGCTTAAGGATGATACTTTATGAACTATGCCTAAAAGGAGTATTATCGATCCTAATGAAGTGTGTATTTCATTAGTCATGATTTGAGCATGAAAACAAGGCATTAGATGGAAATAAAAAGTTGATTTGAGGATTTTTTGATAACCCATTCTGTAGTTATGATCTCAAATTGCTTCATCATATGCATGCTTGATATATATGCACACTAATATGAACATGGTTGGAAATGGAGAATCATACATAATCGGTAAAGTTAGTAGCTGCATGTGCAAATCCCTTACCCAAAATTTCTTTCAAGACTTGAGGCTCTTGACACATCCATGGAGTAAGGATTGCCTCCTTGGTACATTGCAGCTCTCTACAGGTTAAAAGGGAGCGGGTTATAGCTAGGTTCAACTTTTTGTTTTTGAATTTGATGTATTGCTAGTCGAATGCCATGCTGATGTAGCCTTGGGTTAGATCACGTCTAAATTTGGTTTTCTTTGAATGCATTTTCGTAGTTGGAATCATTAGAAATAATTTGGTTGAGTGCTTATGATTTATTTTAAGATATATTCCATTTTCTTGGATCACATAACTGGTACTTGATTAAACTGTTAACATTGCTGCTTTATTTTAGATCTAAGAATTACTGCACTTCATATAAGAAAAAAAAAAGAAGCAAATGTTTGTAGCATTTCATTATCATATTGAGACTCCACCAAGAGTGGGATATTTAGCTTACTAATTGTAACCTGGTATAATTTACTTATGTTTTCTCGAAAGAATTTTTCGAATCATTGCTCCCTTGAGATTTGAGCATGTGATTTTTCCAGAACGAGAATGGCATATTCGCTTCCATCTCTATCCTTATTCTTTAATGGAAATGTTTTTTATTACTATGATTATACTTGGCTGATTATGCTCTTTCTCCTTTTTTTTTCACAATTGTTGGAAGCTCCGACAATTTTAGTGGTTAATTTACTTTGTTCACTTGTTGATTTTCGTTGCAGGTACATGATCTCCTCTAACATCGGTGAAGTTGCCTGTATCTTTTTAACAGCAGCACTGGGTATTCCTGAAGGGCTGATACCGGTTCAGCTTTTGTGGGTCAATCTGGTCACGGATGGGCCTCCCGCAACGGCTTTGGGGTTCAACCCACCCGATAGAGATATTATGAAGAAACCTCCACGAAGAAGTGACGACTCGTTGATCAGTCCATGGATCTTATTCCGTTATCTGGTGAACTATCATCATCCTTCAATGTCAACTCTTATTGATCTTATTAATGGTTTGATGCATTTCTTTGTATTTTTAATTCTAATTACCAACTGCAAATCAGCACTTGAAGGACAGTTCAGTAATTAACTTTGACAAACTAGATGAGGGTAGTGACCTCTCCCCTTTTTTTTACTGCACGTGCAGGTTATTGGGCTGTACGTGGGAGTTGCCACCGTGGGTGTCTTCATCATATGGTACACCCATGGTTCCTTCATGGGGATTGATCTGAGCAGCGACGGCCACACCCTCGTCACCTACTCGCAGCTTTCCAACTGGGACCAATGCTCTACATGGGAGGGCTTCAAGGTTTCGCCATTCACCGCTGGAGCACACCGTTTCTCCTTCGACGCCAACCCATGTGATTACTTCCAGTCTGGGAAAGTGAAAGCGATGACCCTGTCCCTCTCCGTCCTGGTGGCGATCGAGATGTTCAACTCGCTCAATGCTCTGTCCGAAGACGTGAGCCTCGTCAGCATGCCCCCGTGGGTCAACCCCTGGCTCCTCCTGGCCATGTCCATCTCGTTCGCCCTGCATTTCTTGATCTTGTACGTGCCGTTCCTCGCCCAAGTGTTTGGAATCGTGCCCCTCAGCCTCAACGAATGGCTGTTGGTGCTGGCGGTTGCTTTCCCGGTGATCCTCATTGATGAGGTCCTCAAGTTCATCGGAAGGTGCACGAGCTCTTCGGGTGCCGAGAGACGGTCCGAGAAGCGCAAGGACGAGTAGAAGCCAACCAGGGTGGCCGGAGCTCAATCCGACACGAGGGCTTTCTGGGTTCCGATCGCAAGACTGTTTGACTAGGTCCTTAAATTCTCTATGAAGATGGAGTTCTCTTCTTTGGAGGACCAAAGGCATTGGTCCTCCATGTATTGAATTTTGAGGAATCAGATTCTCATCCACATTCGAAGGGATTTCTGATTCCAAGCTGCTGCTGCAGTATCAAACAATTTATTCTAGGGCATTGTTAGAAGGGAGTGTAGCATATAGACTAATGCAACTGGTCTTGGTAGACAAAGATGCTCTTACAGCATGGCTACAGTATAAATAAGGGGAATTCAAAGTGGCATTGTAGAAGTTTAATTCCATTTGTACTGTGGTTTTGCTGGTTATTTTTGAAGGTTAGTGGGCTTAACCTCGATCTTAATGTAGCTTTGAGTTTTTTATTATCTTCAGAATTTGACAGCTGGTCCAGTGAAAAAAAAATTAACAATTGGTTTAGATGGGTAGTTTGTTGGGAGAGGCTTTCCTTCTCAATTTTATTTTCTTATTTGTGTACCAATTTTTTCCCCTCTTTTTATTGCATATATATGAGGGCTGGGACGCTATGTCTCAAAATAACGTTTTTGCTGCTTTAACAACCCACTATGGTCGTACCACATCTGATCTCTGGTCAGAATCAACATCAACAATCGCGGATCACCTCCATCAGTGATCTCCGCTGACACCACCTGTCGACATCCATCGATAGAGGACTTCGGTGACTATTTTCATTTTGAGCCGTCCATTCATCATCTTATCTCATCCGGCAACATCCAAAGATTCGTAGCCGACGACCACCTCCGGAGACTTCTAGCACCTTCCAATTATGAGTTCGGATGACTTTTATCGTCGATCATGGCTTTAATAGTTACCGGTGACCAATCAAAGCAGCGAAAAACGATGCTTTCGAAGGTAGCATCTCTCTCTCTCTCTCTCTCTCTCTATATATATATATATATATATATATATATATACACACACACACACACACATATAGAAAGAGAGAGAGGAATGATAAAATGCGGTGTGCGGTGTCACACCATAGCCGTTTGATGCACCCGCTGCGTGTGTGCGATGCACGCAGTGGTGCATCAGACGGTTGCGGTGCGACACCGCACGCACCGCACGTCGCATCCTAACACGCCCCTATATATATATATATATATATATATATATATATATATATATATATATATATATATATATATATATATATATATATATATATATATATATATATATATATGGGGACGGGGAGCCTGGACCTCAGGTGCAGCCTCATCGCTGCACCCGGCTCGCCGCGCGCGCCACGTGTCGCAAATCCGGCGAAAAAATTAACAATTGGTTTAGATGGGTAGTTTGTTGGGAGAGGCTTTCCTTCTCAATTTTATTTTCTTATTTGTGTACCAATTTTTTCCCCTCTTTTTATTGCATATATATGAGGGCCGGGACGCTATGTCTCAAAATAACGTTTTTGCTGCTTTAACAACCCACTATGGTCGTACCACATCTGATCTCTGGTCAGAATCAACATCAACAATCACGGATCACCTCCATCAGTGATCTCCGCTGACACCACCTGTCGACATCCATCGATAGAGGACTTCGGTGACTATTTTCATTTTGAGCCGTCCATTCATCATCTTATCTCATCCGGCAACATCCAAAGATTCGTAGCCGACGACCACCTCCGGAGACTTCTAGCACCTTCCAATTATGAGTTCGGATGACTTTTATCGTCGATCATGGCTTTAATAGTTACCGGTGACCAATCAAAGCAGCGAAAAACGATGCTTTCGAAGGTAGCATCTCTCTCTCTCTCTCTCTCTCTCTCTCTCTCTCTCTCTATATATATATATATATATATATATATATATATATATATATATATATATATATATATATATATATATATATATATATATATATATATATATATATATATATATATATATATATATATATATATATATATATATATATATATATACACACACACACACACACACATAGAAAGAGAGAGAGAGGAATGATAAAATGCGGTGTGCGGTGTCACACCATAGCCGTTTGATGCACCCGCTGCGTGTGTGCGATGCACGCAGTGGTGCATCAGACGGTTGCGGTGCGACACCGCACGCACCGCACGTCGCATCCAAACACGCCCCTATATATATATATATATATATATATATATATATATATATATATATATATATATATATATATATATATATATGGGGACGGGGAGCCTGGACCTCAGGTGCAGCCTCATCGCTGCACCCGGCTCGCCGCGCGCGCCACGTGTCGCAAATCCGGCGAAATCCGAAGCCGCGCGGGACTCACGGACGGAGAAAACCCCTGCAGTCTTCTGGTCGTCCGATCGGCATGATCGGGCCGTCTGATCCCGTGCACATACCCCTCTTCGGTTCGGTTCGATTCCCATCCGTTGGATCGATGGGAATCGAACGACCACAGACATTTTTCGCTGTTACTGTAGCGGCTACAGTAACAGCGAAAAACTGTTGTGGCCGTTCGATTCCGATCGATCCAACGGATGGGAATCGTCCGGCCGAATTGTGTGTTAATTCGATTCCCATCCGTTGGATCGATGGGAATCGAACGGCCACAACAGTTTTTCGCTGTTACTGTAGTAGCTACAGTAGCAGCGAAAAATGTCTGTAGCCGTTCGATTCCCATCGATCCAACGGATGGAAATCGAACCAAACCGAAGAGGGGTATGTGCACGGGATCAGACGGCCCGATCATGCCGATCGGACGGCCAGAAGACTGCAGGGGTTTTCTCCGTCCGTGAGTCCCGCGCGGCTTCGGATTTCGCCGGATTTGCGACACATGGCGCGCGCGGCGAGCCGGGTGCAGCGATGAGGCTGCACCTGAGGTCCAGGCTCCCCATCCCCTAATATATATATATATATATATATATATATATATATATATATATATATATATAGAGAGAGAGAGAGAGAGAGAGAGAGAGAGAGAGATGCTAAATGCGGCTGCGGTGCGGCGCCGCACGCACCGCACGCGCATCCCTATATATATATATATATATATATATATATAGTAGTGATACATTGCGGCGGGGGTTAGCGAGAGGCTTTCGTGTGGCGGGCCGGGGGGTGTACGGGCCGTCCGATCATCCGATCCAACGATCGAGATTCACCCCCCACCAAAATCGCTATTACTGTGGCGGCCACAGTAACAACGATTTCGGTGGGGGGGTTGAACCCCGGCCGTCCGATCGTCGTGAATCGAACGACACAAATCTTTCCGCCCCTGTTAAAAGTTGTAGCCATTCGATCGAATGATCGAACGGATGAGATCCGTTGGAAACAATTGGTCAGTGGTTCGGGTGAATCTAGATCGTTTGATCGGCTGATCGGACGGCCCGCCGCACGAAAGCCGCACGCTAACCCTCGCCGCAATGTATCACTACTCAATGGACACTGTTTTTGCACTCTATTTTTTACACCGATTTTCAAACCCTTAAATAGAGGTTTCAGAATTTCTTGATTTTTTGTGACCATAATCATATTGTCTTAGATAGCACATCTACAAAAAATCAGCACATTCTAGAGCCTCTAGACTTATTAAATATGCTCTTCAAATTAACGATAATAATGGACGATTGATAAAGCCTTTTAGTTTTGATGTACTTGGAGGCTTTAGAATGTGCTGATTTTTTGTGGACGTGCTATCTAAGTCAAGGTGATTATGCTCACAAAAAATCAAGAAATTCTTAAACCTCTATCTAGTTGATTTGAAAATCGGTGTAAAAATTTAAGTGCAAAAACAGTGTCCATTGAACCTAACCCATATATATATATATATATATCTATATATATATAGGGTCAGGTTCAATGGACACTGTTTTTGCACTCAATTTTTTACACCGATTTTCAAAACCATTAGTTAGAGGTTTTAGAATTTATTGATATTTTGTGAGTATAATCACCTTATCCTAGATAGCACGTCCACAAAAAATTAGAACATTCTAAAGCCTCTAAGTACATCAAAATTAAAAGGCTTTATTGACCGTCCATTTTAATCGTTAATTTGAAGAGCACATTTAATAAGTTTAGAGGATTTAGAATGTGCTGATTTTTTGTGGATGTGTTATCTAAGACAAGATGATTATACTCACAAAAAATCAAAAAATTCTAAAACCTCTATCTAATGGTTTGAAAATCGGTGTAAAAAATTGAGTGCAAAAACAGTGTCCATTGTATATATATATATATATATATATATATATATATATATGGGGAGGGATACTCTTACAAGTCACCTCTTACAAGTGCCTCTTACTAATGATCCGGGCCGTCCGTTCCGATTATGATGGAGGGCCCGGATCATCATCCCCCTCTCCTCTCTCTCTCTCTCAAACACCCGACCCCCACCCTCCCCCGACCCCGATCGGACCCCCCCCTCCCCCAGATCCGGCGGCCCACCCTCCGGCAGCCCCGCGACACCCCCTCCCCTGGCTCCGGCGGCCCACCCTCCAGCAGCCCCGAACCGCTCCGGCCCATCGCCCTGCGTCGGCAGCCCCGCGACACACCCTCCCCCGGCTCCGGCGGCCCACCCTCCGGCAGCCCCGACCCGCTCCTGCCCGTCGCCCTGCGCCGGCAGCCCCGCTCCGGCCCGTCGCCCTGCGCCTGCCCGCCCCGCACCGGCAGCCCCGCCCCGCTCCAGCCCGTCGCCCCGCGCCTGCCCGTCGCCCTGCGCCGACTCGCCGGCCCGTTGCTCCGGCCCGCCGGCCTGTCACTCCGCGCCCCGCGCTGGAGCCGATGGGGAAGGTCGGGGTCGGGGTCGGGGGGGGGGGGGGGGTCGGGGAGGGTCGGGGAGGGGGCTGGGTTTACACGGTTTGAGAGAGAGAGAGAGAGAGATAGAGAAAGAGAAAGGGGGAATGGATCACAGCTATCCATTCCGAAATGGAAGGCCCGGATCATTAGTAAGATCCCACTTGTAAGAGGTGACTTGTAAGAGTATCCCTCCCCTATATATATATATATATATATATATATATATATATATATATATATATATATATATATATATATATATATATATATATATATATATATATATATATATATATATATATATATATATATATATATATATACAAAGTGAGATGTGGGCTGCCGAGGGGGAAAGTGAGCTGCGGGTATTTTGACCACCGAAGAAGTTATGAAATTTGATGAGGTTGTTGCCTAGGATAAGATGATCATCCTCACCTATATATATATATATATATATATATATATATATATATATATATATATATATATATATATATATATATATATATATATATATATATATATATATATATATATATATATATATATATATATATATATATATATATATATATATATATATATATATATATATATATATATATATATATATACAAAGTGAGATGTGGGTTGCCGAGGGGGAAAGTGAGCTGCGGGTATTTTGACCACCGAAGAAGTTATGAAATTTGATGAGGTTGTTGCCTAGGATAAGATGATCATCCTCACCAATTTTCATCAAATTCCAAAACTTCTAGGGGGGTCAAATGTTGAAGCAATTTTTGCCGTTCGCGGTCACCATTAAAATTGCTTCGACCATTTGACCCCCCTATAAGTTTTGAAATTTGATGAAAATTGGTGAGGAAGATCATCTTATCCTAGGCAACAACCTCACCAAATTTTATCAAATTCCATAACTTCCTGGGGGGTCAAAATACCTGCAGCTTACTTTCCCCCCGGCAGCCCACAGCTCACTGTAACAGCCCTCTCTCTCTCTCTCTCTCTCTCTCTCTATATATATATATATATATATATATATATATATATATATATATATATATATAGTTTTAATCATGGCCTCTTACTCATAGAGTTTACCTATGATCCGGGCCATCCATTAGATCCTGACGTACGGTTCAGATTAGATGGGGAGTTAAAGCAATGGTGTCTGTAGTAAATGTCCATATTAAAAGCCCGTATTAAAAGTCCGCATTTAATATGGACACCATTGCTTTAACTACCAATCTAATCCGAAAGGTACGTCGGGATCTAATGGACGGCCCGGATCATAGGTAACTATAACGAGTAAGAGGCCATGAGTAAGAGTATCCCTTCCCATATATATATATATATATATATATATATATATATATATATATATATATATATATATATATATATATAGAGAGAGAGAGAGAGAGAGAGATGCTATAATGCGGCATGCGGTCGGTAAGTGCGGCACTGTACTGCAGCCGTTTGATGCACTGCTGCGTGCATGTGATGCACGCGCTGAACGCACCGCATGCTGCAGCATAGCATGCCCCTATATATATATATATATATATATATATATATATATATATATATATATATATATATATATATATATATATATATATATATATATATATATATATATATATATATATATATATATATATATATATATATATATTGCGGCCGGGCTTCGTGTGCGACTTTCGTGTGGCCGGCTGGGGAGTGTACGGGCCGTCCGATCAACCGATCCAACGATTGGGATTCAACCCCCCCACCGACTGTAGTTGTTATTGTGGCAGGCACAGTAACAGCGATTTCGGTGGGGGGGTTGAACCCCGACCGTCCGATCGGCGTGAATCGAACGGCTAAAATTCTTTTTGCCCGGTTAAAAGATGTAGCCGTTCGATCGAATGATCGAATGGATAAGATCCCGTGGGAAAATATCAAATAGGACAAAAAGTAATAATAGTAATCATTACTTTTTGTCCTATTCAATTGTTTCCCATGGGATCTCATCCGTTCGATCATTCGATCGAACGACTACAATTTTTAACCGGGCGGATAGGATTTGGGCCGTTCGATTCAGGCCAATCGGATGGTCGGGGTTCTTCCGGACCACCAAAACCGGGGCGGAAAGGATTTGGGCCGTTCGATTCACGACGATCGGACGGTCGGGGTTCAACCCTCTCACCGAAATCGTTGTTACTGTGCCCGCCACAGTAACAACTGCGGTCGGTGGGGGGGTGAATCCCGATCG
>OX393551.1:54018713-54166213 GCA_947650365.1 Chamaelirium japonicum | reverse complement strand
GAAGGTGTTATCTAGGGTAAGATGATCATCCTCACCAATTTTCATCAAATTCCAAAACTTCTAGGGGGGTCAAATGGTCAAAGAAAAGTTTGCAGATTTTAACGGTGACTACGGATGGCAGATTTTGCTTCGACCATTTGACCCTCCCTAGAAGTTTTGGAATTTGATGAGAATTGGTGAGGATAATCATCTTACCCTAGACAACACCCTCACCAAATTTCATCAAATTCTAAAACTCATAGGAGGGTTAAAATAACCGCAGCTCACTTTCTATACCGGCAGCTCACAGCTCACTGTAATATTCCTCTCTCTCTCTCTCTATATATATATATATATATATATATATATATATATATATATATATTATTGATCTAGTGCTCACCGTTGTGCACGGTTGGCCAAGCTTACCATCGATTAAAGTCGTCCATGATGATCTGGAATCATGCTCACCATCGATCAATGCCATCCATGATGATCTGGAATATGTACAGCTCTGCACATGATCATCATGGACGGGTGTAATCGATGGTGGGTGACATGTTCAATTGTGGACGATGGTGAGCACTAGATCATTTTTGTATATTCATGCGGCACTTCCTTAGGACTTGAAAGGTTTAGGTGAGGTCGGAGATATGATTCGCTCGGATTTGGTTTTGGTAAGCAGGTCGTCGATGTATACTTCAACGTTGCGACCGATCTGCTCTTTGAATGTCTTTGTGACTAGCGTCTGGTAAGTCGACCATGTGTTCTTGAGACCGAAGTACATAGTTGTGACGACCAAGAGCCAGTAGCCAAGAGCCAAGACTCCTGAGGTTGTGATGCCAAGATGGATGAGGTGAGGTGTATAAGGCCACGAGTTAACTCCACATCGCCTGGAGAGAAGGAGATCCTGAGCTACTTATATAATTTTCTTTCCCAAACATAGTAGAGTTTTAAAATTGTGCACCGCTACGGAATTCGTAAGAACTCTGTAGTTAAGCATGTTCGGACGAGAGTAGTACTAGGATGGGTGACCCCCCTGGAAAGTCCTCGTGCAGGGACATGCAAAGTGGACAATATCTTGTGTGTTTAGGGAGGTTGTTATAAAATAGTATCAGAGCCGGTTCTCCTCGCAATGGGGGGGGGGGGTCTAACCCTACATGTGGACGTGTAGCCCTTAAGGGGGGTGGATTGTGATGACCAAGAGCCAAGACTTTTGAGGCTGTGATGCCAAGATGGATGAGATGAGGTGATGTGAGGTGTACAAGGCCACGAGTTAACCCCACAACACCTGAAGAGAAGGATATCTTGAGCTACTTATATAATTTTCCCTTCCAAACATAGTAGACGTGTTATAAAACCATGCACTGCTACGGATTTTATAAGAACTCCGTAGTTAAGCATGCTCGGACGAAAGTAGTACTAGGATAGATAACTCCCTGGGAAGTCCTCGTGCAGGCACATGCAAAGCGAATAATATCTTGTGTGTTTGGGCAGATGTTATAATGGAGTTGTAGCAGTAGAGGCCTTTATCTGTAATGAAGCATATCTTCTCCTAATCGTCTGGATGTAGACGGATCTGATTGTAGTTTGAGTACCGGTCCATGAAAGATAAGAGCTTGTGCCAGCGGTGGCATCGACAAGTCTATCTACCCTTAGCATGGGAAATGGATCCTTGGGACAGGCTTTGTTGAGGTTGGTGAATTCGATGCAGACTCTGATCTTCCCATTCTTCTTCGGGACTACGACGATATTCGAGATCCAAGTTGGGTACTCTACTTTATGGATAAAGCCTGCGTGAGTAGCTTGCTGATATCTTTTTGAATTGCAACTAGCTATTCTAGTATGATTGTTCGAGGCTTGTACTTGAATGCGTTCACCCTTTCTTTGTGGTAAGCCGGTGGTATGCGTCGTCCGGATTTATCCCATGCATATCTTCGAAGCTCCATGCAAACACGTCGATGTTGGACTTGAGGAACTGATGCAGGCGCGCGTCGTCAAAGGGCGGTTGATGAAGGCGATATAATATTTTTGGTATTTTCTTTGTAAAAGATAACTAGTGATACGGAATCATCGAGAGGAAGTGGCGGAGGGGGTAAGAACTGTGACAGAGAAGAAAAGACTAGAAGCTTAGACGAGAGGGGGCCTGAAATCCATCAGGGTACAAGGTGGGGACTCAAATCCATGAGCCAACGAAGGCATCCGCCATCAATTTTCATTCATAATAATCTGTCTCCAATGGTTACAATGGGGGCCTTTAAATAGGCTAAAAGAAAAGATAAAAATGGCAACAAATTTAAAAGCCAATAAGTATCCTAACAACTTGCCTAAAAATAAAGATCTCAAATAAAAAAAGATTCTAACAGATATCATAAGAGATATCCTGCCTTATTCATCCATGGCAGGCTAGGATGGGCCTTCGGGTGGGCCAACGGGCTTGGGCCCAAGTCGGATCACATCATTCGCTTCCGCTACGAAGAACTCGCCCTCGAGTTCATACGGTAAAGCGCAAACATCCTCGAGGTTTTCGTCGATGTGGTATCTGTCGTCAGGAGCTGATGGTGGAGGCCCAATAAATGATGTCTCACTATACCGAAGTCACCACCGGGGTCCCATGAGAAGGTATCACTGCCGTCGATCGGAAAACATATGTCAAAGTAGTGCTGGGGTAGACGACAGAGTCGGATCGTAATCTCAGACCGCTGCGATAGCTCGAACATCGGCTCGCCTGAACGGAGGTAGAGCTGAACAAACACTGTCGGCGCCAATAGTCGGTCTAGCCCAAGAAAATCAATCTACTGAAGCTCGGCTAGAGAGACCATCTCGAAAGAATTCGTAGTAGGTGGTAGCATGGCAAGCGGCAGAAGATCCTCTGGAAGGGGAAGCTCGTCGGCTGGAGGTGATGGATCTACCAAAGATACAACTGGAGGAAGCTCTGTCGGTGGGGGAGGATCTGCTGGAAGTGCTGGAGGTGGAGACTCATCTGTGGAGTCCACTAGAGGTGAGTCCATTTGCTGTAGCTCCCATTCAATCTCACAATCTATCTCATAGGCTTCGTCCAGATCCCTCCAAGATCTAGGTGAAAACTGGCCCTTTATGTCGGAGCGGAGTCCTCTAATGTACAGTACCACTGCCAAGAAATCTTTCTCTGAAAAACCATAGCGAGTCGTGCGCCGATAGAACGCTGAAGTATACTCATAGACGGAGTTGTTCCCTTGATGACAACAAATCAACCCTTGCACCTTGGTATCCATGCCACAATGGTAGAAGAGTGGTCCAGGGGTAAATCTGGAAATCTGTAATTACTGCCTTGCCAAAAATTTCTGCTGATGGTATAGATGCGTAGAGCTCGAAAAACCCTTCGATTTGATAGGTCGCACGCCAAAAACGGACTAGAAATGAAAGAGATATGTCCAATTGAAGTTGGCGGGTCTGTTTTGTAAACGGGTTGGATCCGAATTCAACTCGGGTTCAGCACTTAAGTGCAAAATAGCAACTAGAAAGGGTGGGGATTTGAGGACTGTAGGATGAGGATCTAAGGGCTGTGGTGAAGGAGTGAATTGGAAGAAGAGAAAGGGACAAAGGGGTTTTCGGTTTAGGATTTGTTTGGGGGGCACTTGTTTGCAAATATGGAAGAGGAAAAGGGCACAAGGGGCAGCAGCAGCTGCAGCAAACAGCATAGCAATGGCTGGCCAGCAGGTACGGTTTCTCTTTCCTTTCTCTCTTCTTTCCTTCTTCTTCTCTTCCCTTTTCTTCTCTTTCTTTCATTTTTCTTTTTCTTCCCTTTTCTTCTCTTTCTTCTATTCTTTTCTTTCCTTTTCTGCTGCGATCACAGATCTGAATTTTTTTTTTTTTGGCTGCGGGGTGCGCGGGAGCACGGGAAGTGGTGGCGGTTTAGCGGGTGGAGCGGGAGGAACGACGGCTTGTGGTGGACGGGCGGGCGGCAAAAGGAGAGGTTCGCGGTGGTGGAGGTATGCTCTCTCTTCTCCTTTTTTTTTTTCTCCAGATCTGATCCCTCTTCTTTTTCTTTTTTTTGTTGGGATTGTAGGGCGACGTACCAGAAGAAGATGACGCCGAATCGGTGAGGATGGTGACGATGGAACGGCGACGATGACGATGGACGACGACGATCGAAGTGAAGATCGTTCGTGGTGCGGAAACGCCACGAAGCCGAAGCTCTGATACCAACTTGATGCAGGCGCGCGTCGTCGAAGGGCGGTTGATGAAGGCGATATAATATTTTTGGTATTTTCTTTGTAAAAGATAACTAGTGATACGGAATCACCGAGAGGAAGTGGCGGAGGGGGTAAGAACTGTGATAGAGAAGAAAAGACTAGAAGCTTAGACGAGAGGGGGCCTGAAATCCATCAGGGTACAAGGTGGGGACTCAAATCCATGAGCCAACGAAGGCATCCGCCATCAATTTTCATTCATAATAATCTGTCTCCAATGGTTACAATGGGGGCCTTTAAATAGGCTAAAAGAAAAGATAAAAATGGCAACAAATTTAAAAGCCAATAAGTATCCTAACAACTTGCATAAAAATAAAGATCTCAAATAAAAAAAGATTCTAACAGGTATCATCAGAGATATCCTGCCTTATTTATCCATGGCAGGCTAGGATGGGCCTTCGGGTGGGCCAACGGGCTTGGGCCCAAGTCGGATCACATCAGGAACGATACCATGTCTCGTGCTTCTGCGTCGCTAAGACCGGTTCCGATAAATGTCTCTTGAGGATGATCATTGTTGTCGATGTCTACTTGGGCTATCTCCTTGATTGAAGGTGGAGCCTCCTACTCTGTCAGTGAAGGCTCCAGCAATGGAGATTACCTTGATTGCTATTTGGTCGAGGGACCAGCTTCGTCGGCCGAACACTTTATCGGCGTCGTGTTAAGCATTGGTTGAATCTATATAGCCGCTGCCTCACACGATCTGCCCACCTATTGACTACCTTGAATGCACCTGATGCCCTCCCCAGTTAAAAATTTAAGGAGTTAGTGATAAGAGGAGACATCGTTGATCTGGTGGAGGAAGGGTTTGCCTAAGATGGCATTGTAGTTTGATGTTCCCTCAACGTCGGCGAACCGAACATATACTCTCATCTCTATATTGAGTTAAGTGTGATTCTTGCTCTCCCATCGTCATGCTCTGCTTGCCGTTGAAGCTAGTGTTGATCAAAGGGACTATGCCAAGACTCTTGTACTTGTGGCCAAGATGATTGAAGTAGTTGGAGAACATTATGTCGATGGAGTTGCCGGTGTCAATGAGTATTTGGTTGACGGAGTTTCCGTCGATGATGAATCAGAGGACAAGAGGGTCGTGGTGTAGAGTGCAGACTCTGTTGAGGTCTTGGATGGTGAAGATGATTGCCGGCCATGTAAGGCCTTTGACGGGCTTCTCGATTCAAGATTCCTCGACTTGAACCACCGTGCGCACGTGCTGGACATGCCATGCTTGTCGCTCTACTTCCTTCTGAGTCAGAGTTTGGTGGCAAAGATTACCGTGGATACCATAGATCTCCGCTTGAATGACAATGGGGGTCGATTGATGCACTACCAAGCAGATACAACACGTATCTTTCTCCCACTGAGTAGGGGGTGAAGGAGGAAGTGAATTATTTGCTTCGCCGACCTCCGCCTTAAACTCCTGGAGGTAGCCTTCCTGTAGAAGCTCCTCTAGATAGTACTTCAGACGGAAGCACTGAATGGTGGGATGGTCGTCGCACTGATAGAAGTCGCAGTAGACTGACTTGTCCTCCGTCTACTTGGTGCCAGGCTCAAGAGGGTCGGGCCTCTTGAGATATTCCTCGTGCTGGATCTACTTGAAGATGATGTCGATTAGCAGATTCAAGTCGGTGAACTTGGTTCTCCGAGGCTTTGTGGATCTATCACCTGCCCCCTTTGGCCTTTTGAAGGATCCAACTTCCTTAGCCTAAGCGTTGTGAGCTTGGACTATCGATCTAGCTAGGTCCTTGTCAAAAGGACGCTTCTTGATGTCATAACCCTTGCGCACGATCTGATCATCCTCCACCTCAATTTTCCTTTGGATTCGATCGAACATTGCTCTGAGGGAAGTAGGGGGTTGCGACTGAAATCATTGTAGATGTGGAGATCATAGCGCAAGGCGTTCTGGAATATGAGCATAACAGGCTCATCGTCGAGGTGACGTCAGGAGAGCATTGCGTGCTCGTTCCGGAATATTCGAGTGTAGTCTCAAAGAGTTTCATCTGTTTCCATCCGGAGTCAGTAAAGGGAGTCTAGCTTCTTTTCTGGCTTGAGGTTTAGCCGATAATGTTGAAAGAAGAGGTCCGCTAAAACCACAAACCAGCACACGGAGCCTGTTGGGAGATTGTGATACCAATCAAGCGATATGTCATCAAGACAGCCAGCAAAGGTGCGGCATAATACCTCCTTGTTGTGATCGTACGACGTTAACGCTTGCTTAAAGACCAATACATATAGCGTCAGGTCTCCCATTAGGCAATTGAACTCGGGGAGAGTAGGGGTTCTCCATCTTTGAGGGAAAAGAGTTTAGAGAATCCCCTGATGGAGTAATCCTTCAAAGGAATGGTCATTACGACAATCACCTCATTGGCTAGAGAGGTGTCTTGAAGGAAGTGTAGGAAGCAATGGAGCTGAAGTCCTCCTAATCAAGCAATGCCCAGCCAGGATTAGATTATCACGGCTGTACTGTCGAATTCTCGAGTGTCGCCCCTTGTCCTGAATATCCCTCATCATGTACGGATTGGATGATGAGTCAGAACCGAGATGCTTTGGACGCCATGTTGACTCGTCGATACGCTCCCAGACCATTTATTTCAAAAGGATGGGTGAAGGTCTCCTCGAAAGGAGTTCGAGAGACCTTTGATAGGTAGAAGGAGTATGAGACGGGTCGAGCGACCGGCGGACGTCAGCTCCGTCATTGATACTGGCAACTGATTGTGGAAGGTTGATCCCTACTTCGACAGCGATCCGTCGGATGGAATATCTCTCGACCACAAGAGTAGCATTCTGTTTTATGAGAGTGAGGAGTTGGAAGTCCTCCGCCGAAATTTGATACGTCACCCTAGGGTCAGTGATAGGTGAAACATGCACTATCCCTAGGCGTTGAGGAGTTGTGTCAGCGAGCTAAGGAGATTGCCGAGGTTGAGCCATTTACAGTGCCGTCAATTGACCGATGACTCCTCGAGTCCACAACAGGTTGATGCTCAGGCCATTGGCTCGTCGCATACCTACGACTCATGAAACGAGTCATAGGATGCTGAGCATTTGGATGCAGGTTTAGATAACTTCCCTCCGACTGATCCATGGGTCGTGTCTTTGCCATTCAGGTATAGCGATAGAGACAGATGAGTTGCTCGAACACGTCGGTAGTTGGAGCGTGACTGATGGAAGCTAGAAAGCTCGGAGGTCACAGCTCAATTGGGAAGGATCTTACAGACGGCACCAAACTGTATGGAAAAATTATGGCCGTTGTACGGTTTCTTGTCGACAATCGATTGATGGTTGATTTTGAGTGTGGTACACTATAGAGTGTTGAGCTGTCGCTTGCCGAGCTATCGCGCAGACAATATTGAGTAGAGGGAGGGAGAGAGAGAGACAAAGAGAGAGAGAGAGAGAGAGAGAGAGAGAGAGAGAGAGAGAGAGAGAGAGAGAGAGAGAGAGAGAGAGAGAGAGAGAGAGTTGACATAGGTTGTGGTGACGAAGTTCGGCAGAAGCCTACGTGTCTCTGTGCGTTAAGATGCAACCTTTGAATCCACTAACTCTGAAAAAGTAGAGCTACTCTTGACAGGTCGATGGGTGCTTATACAAGTAGATAGAGGGCAGAGTGGGGTTGACCAGAGTCTGATTACCAGAAGGCTCAGGGATCTCTGGAAAACAGAAAGTGGAATTGGAAATAATGAATTCTAGTCAGGATTATTTAGAGGATCCGCTATTTATAGAGTTTCGAAAATATCCAGGACTTCGATAAATATCCGAGGGTGGATTTACTAAGCACCAGACCTTCTCTATGGGCCCCAGGCAGGGCTGACCGGTCACATCATTATTCTCGTGGACCCCAAGCAGGGCTGATGGGTCCTACCGTTGTCCTCGTGGGTCTCAGGCAGGGCTAGAGGGTCCCACTATTAGATGTTAGCTAGATTTTGCACCTACAACCACCACCATTTGTGGCATCGAAAACAAAAATGGATGAATGGGAGTAATAGGCAAGGGCGGACCTACGTTGGGGCGAGGGGGGGGCTCAAGCCCCCCCTGACTTTTGAGAAAAAAAAAAACCGAATGTAATTATCTCTCGAGCGTCCCACGTCCCGCGTCCCGCGTCCCGTGTCCCGGGTATATAAACCCTCGCCCCGGCCATCAGCCCCTCTACCCGTTTCAGTTCGAAGAAAAAAAAAAAAAACCCTAACGGCTGGCGGCGGGATCCCCTCTCGGTGGCTGGCAGCGGGATCCCCTCTCGGCGGCCGGTAGCAGGATCCCCTCTTCGGCTCTTCTCCCTTGGTGAGTCGGTGGGCCGGTGCGGCGGTGGATGATCGCCTAATCCGATCTTGGCGGCCGGCGGCGCCGGCGGGCTCCCCTCTTCTCCCTCGGCGATTGATCCATCTCTGCGATTCGCGTCGTCCCCGCCTCCCAGGTCCGCTCACCGCTTGGTGCTCTCACCAGTCACCACCCTCCCTCGAACCCATCTCTGATCTCTCTCTCTCTCTCTGCAGATTTATTTAGCCTTGAATTAGACTTTACACCCCAAAACTAACTGTTCCTTCAAATCACACCCCAAAACTTTATTTCTTTTCCATCAGCCCACCCTTTCTCTTAGATGGTGTGAGCTGACGGAACAGTTAGTTTTGGGCCTTTGGGCCCTTTAGGGGCTAAAGTCTAATTAATGAAAACATGGAAGTAAAGTCTAATTCAAGGCAAAATTTGGGGGGCATAGTTAAAATAATCCATTTTTTCTTATCTTGGTTTAGAACTTCAGATTGTTGAGTTGTTCTCAAATGATATATATATATATATATATATATATATATATATATATATATATATATATATATATATATATATATATATATATATATATATATATATATATATATATTTTCTTTGATACAAATTGATATAAACTGTTCACTTCATCACTTGTTTTCTTTTTTTCTTTGGTACAAATTATTCTCAATAGAAAAAAAATGTTCACTTGTTCACAAATCACAATACAAATTGATAAAGAAAAAAGAGGAAATTGTGATTAGGGCTGGCAATTTCGGACCCGACACGGCAGACCCGATACGACCCGACACGAAGTTAGCGGGTCTGGGTCAGGGCTAAACGGGTTTGGATCGTAAACGGGTCGACACGATAGACCCGTTTAATAAATGGGTCGGGTCCGGGTTTAGGGTTTGGACATGGTAGACCCGGGAAGACCCGTTTAGTATTCACGGGTCGGGTCGGATCTACCCGCAATCTGATACTATAATATATAATACCAGCGGGTCTTTCGGGTCGGGTACTATAATATATAATACCCGCAATCTGATACTATAATATATAGCATTTAATTGATTTAAAATGATAGAACCTATATATTTGTTATTCTATGTAATATTAATTTGATTAAATTTTTTTAAAATTAAACCAGGTATGGATAAGTTTCTGAAGAGAAAATCAGACCTTCCAAGTTTCAGTTTGGGACCTGATGACCGTAGAGATGAAGTTCAACCTAGTGCGAAGCGAAGTCATGTCACTGGAGTTAACTTGAAAGATCTTCCAGAAGATCCCAGATTACGTACTAGAATATCTGATTATCATCCTAATGACGAAGATACGATTCAAAGAGAATACCTGCTAAGGGGTCCTTGTCAGTCTAATCATAATTTTCCCTTCAAATAATTTGGAAAACAGTCTCGATGATTTAATTATGCGTGGTTTAATGAGTATGGCAGTTGGTTAGAATATAGCATATCAAAGGATGCTGCATTCTGTTTGTACTGCTACCTTTTCAAAGAAAGTCATGGAGAGCAAGGGGGTAGTGATATTTTTGTGACAAAAAGATTTTTTAATTGGAAGAAAAAAGAAAAATTTCAGGAACATATTGGATGGTCTAATAGTGCTCATAATCACGCCTTTTTGAAGTGTCAAAATTTATTAAATCAGAAGCAACATATTGAGATAGTTATTTGCAAGCATACGGAAAAGGCACGCGCAGAATATAGAACTCATTTGGAGGCTTCAATAAAAGTAATTCGATTACTTTTGAAACAAGGGGTACCTTTTCGTGGCCATGATGAATCAGATGGTTCAAAAAATTAAGAAAATTTTCTTACGGTTTTGCAGTTTTTTGCTGAGAATAACGAAGATGTTAATAATGCTGTGTTAAACAATGCTCCGGATAATCTAAAGATGATCACACCTAAAATTCAACAAGATATTGTGAGCGTGTATGCTATGGAAACTATAAATGTGATCATAAATGATCTTGGAAATGCATTTTTTGCTATTTTGGTAGATGAGTCTCGGGATATATGTATTAAAAAACAGATGGTTGTTGCTGTACGTTATGTGAATAAAGAAGGTTGTGTGGTGGAGCATGTTATCGGATTTGTACATGTTGTTGAAACAACATCTGCATCACTTAAAAAGGCGATTGATGAATTATTCTCCAAGCACGGATTAAGCATATCAAAATTACGTGGTCAAGGCTACGATGGTGCCAGCAATATGCAGGGTGAATTTAAGGGCCTCAAGTCTCTTATTCTCAATGAAAATAAATATGCATTTTTTATACACTGCTTTGCCCACCAATTTCAGCTAACACTTGTTGCAGTTGCAAAGAATTACAAGCAAATATATAATTTCTTCGACTTGCTCTTTGATATTATTACACTTGTTAGTGCCTCATGCAAACGCAAAGATGCACTTCGGGAGAAACATCTTGATAAACTTACCGAAGCAATTAACACTGGTGAATTACCTACAGGTCAAGGTCTTAATCAGGAGACTAGTTTGAAAAGACCTGGTGACACACATTGGGGATCGCACTATAAGACATTAATAAGTTTTATTGGTATGTTTGCTGCTGTGATTGAAGTACTGAAACTTGTTGATGAAGATGGGTGATTTCGTGAACAAAGGGCTTAAGCGATGAGCTTAAGAGATTTCATGGAAACTTTTGATTTTATATTCAAACTGCATATGATGAGAAAGATTTTGGGGATCATGAATGGTTTGTCAAAGGCATTGCAAAGAAAGGAACAAGATATTGTGAATGCTATGCATTTGCTCAAATTATGTAAATGAATGTTTCAAGAGTTGAGAGAGAATGGATGGGATGCTCTTATTTCAGAAGTTTCATTGTTTTGTATAAAACATGATATCGTTGTTCCTAATATGGATGATGCATTTGCAGTACATGGACGGGCACGACGGGGAGATCAAATCACAAATTTATATCATTATCGTGTTGAGTTGTTTTATGCGATTATCGATATGCAATTTCAAGAGCTTGAAAGTCATTTTTCTGAAGCAAGTACAGAATTGCTTCTTTGTATGGCATGTTTAAATTCATTAAATTCATTTTCAGCCTTTGACAAGGGAATGTTGCCTCGGTCAGTTTTATGAAGCAGAATTTTCTAATATTGATATTTTGGCCCTTGATGACCAGCTTGATTTTTATATCATGGATGTGTGTTCAGATAGTGAGTTTTCAGGATTAAAGGGGATTGGTGAGCTTGCCAAGAAGATGGTTGACACAAAAAAGAATATTTTATATCCATTAGTTTATTTGCTTATAACTCTGACACTAATCATTCAAGTTGCCACTGCTACTGTTGAGAGGGCATTTTCTGCAACGCAAATTGTGAAGAACAGACTTCGTAATCGAATGGGAGATGAATGGATGAGTGATTCTTTGATCACGTATATTGAGAGAGATATTTTTAATAGCATCGATATGGAGATAATTGTTTAACGCTTCCAGAATATGAAAAGTCGTAGAGGACAATTGCCATAAAAAGTCTTTGTCAGTGATCCAAAAATGCTATTTTTTTAATTGTAAGTGCTACATTTTGTTATGAAGTTTTGCTAAACAAATGTTATTGAAGTTTACATTACTTTAAAATGTTTATGCCCCCCCTGAGGAAAAATTCTGGGTCTGCCACTGGTGATAGGTATAGACATCACCATTGATGATGCAAGGCGATAATATTAGTAAGAGTTATCTCCTAACTTTTGGTACGTTCATGCTCGAAAACTCAAGTTCACAATTGAACCATGAACTCGAGTACCACAACTCGCCACTACAACTTAGTAGACCTATCTAGAGGTTTCAAAATATGTTGGATTTTTTTTTTTTGGATGTCTAATCTATGCAATAGATAAGATATCCACAAAAAAATAGTTATTTCTATAACTTCTAGGTGCATCAAAATATGATCCTTAAGTTAACGATTAAGATGAATGGTCGATAATGCACATAATGTTTTACCATAATGAAAGTTACAGAAATGACTGATTTTTTGTGGATGTCTTATCTATTGCATAAGTATGACATCCACATCAATCTTTATACACTAAAAATATGTTAACAAAATTTAATATAAACAAATGTCACCCACTAAGCATTTATATGATAGTTAAATCTTTTGATGTTAATAAAGATCTATTTAGGTCTAAAGAGAAAGATGAAAACATTCTTGGGTTTGGAAACCCCTATTTAAGTGCTACTGTTTGTTTATAATATTTAGCTCAATGTACCAGACTAGATATATTGTTTTTGTTAATTCGATGGCTAGATATAGTTCTGAACATACTTTTAGATATTTGAACGGAATAAAGCAAATATTTAGATATCTACGTGGAATCACTGATAAGGGATTATTTATGCTTGTGACAATTCTCACGTGATTGCTTATATAGATTCAGGTTTTCTCTTTGATCCCCACAATGGTCGATCACATAAAGGGTATGCATTTTTTAATACAATGCAACTATTTCTTGGAGATAAACCAAACTAACATTTGTGGCCCCATCATCCAACCATGCTGAGATCTTAGCACTGAATGAGGTAAGTTGAGAATGTGTATGGTTGAGATCACTTATACAACATATTACAAACGGGTGCTAGTTGGAAGTAGTTACCAAAGAGTCAACAGTTGGGAGCATGTATTGCTCAAATTCAAACTGACTTCTTTAAGTAAGATCGGACCAAACACATCTCACCAAAGTTCTTCTACACTCACGAGCTTCAAAAGAAACGGAAGATTGAAGTCAAGCAAGTCCGGTCCAGTGACAGTCTTTTGGATCTCTTTACCAAAGCTTTGTCAAAGTCAACATTCCAGAAGATGATGTACGATGTTGAACTACGACGACTCACAAAATAAATTAATATAATCAGGAGGAGAGATCTAATAACAATTATAAAGTAATCATTAGGGGAGGGCATCCTGATGATGCAGTTTATGCGCCCTATACTCAATTTCATTTGATAAAGTTTTTTCCAACAAAAGTTTTAACGAGACAACATTGCGCACCTACCATGATTCCTGGAGAGCTTGTTCCAGAAGAATCAATGTTGTACTCTTTTTTCTTTGATAAATTTTTTTTCATAGGATTTTTACTATCAAAGGTTTTAATAAGACAACTCTTAACAATGGTGATCTTCCAATGGAGGTTGTTATGAAACAGTGCATTGGATATGGATGCCCTACCTTCATAGGATAGAGACTCATAGATAGAGACTTATCACATCTTATGTCAATCCCTTATAAACATATCTATACAAACTTATATATATATATATATATATATATATATATATATATATATATATATATATATATATATATATATAGAGAGAGAGAGAGAGAGAGAGAGAGAGAGAGGAATGATAAAATGCGGCGTGCGGTGCGTGCAGCGTCGCACCGCAGCCGTTTGATGCACTGCTGCGTGCATCGCACGCACCGCAGCAGTGCATCAGACGGCTGCGGTGCGACGCCGCACGCACCGCATGCCGCAGCCTAACACGCCTCTCTCTCTCTCTCTCTCTCTCTATATATATATATATATATATATATATATATATATATATATGATGCGGTGTGCGGTGCGTGCGGTGTCGCACCGTAGCCATCTGATGCACCGCTGCGTGCGTCACACACACGCAGCGGGTGCATCAGACGGCTGCGGTGTGACCGCACACACCGCACGCCGCATTTTATCATTCCTCATATATATATATATATATATATATATATATATATATATATATATATATATATATATATATATATATATATATATATATATATATATATATGAGGAATGTTACAGTGAGTTGTGAGATATGGGTGGAGAAAATGAGCTGCCCTCATTTTGATCCCCCTAGGAGTTTTGGAATTTGATGAAATTTGGTGAGGGTGTTATCTAGGATAAGATGATCATCCTCACCAATTTTCATCAAATTCCAAAACTTCTAGGGTCATTAAATGGTAGAAGCAAAATTAACGGTGCCTGTGGACGATAGATAATGCTTCTACCATTTGATGCCCCTAGAAGTTTTGGAATTTGATGAAAATTGGTGAGGATGATCATCTTATCCTAGATAACACCCTCACCAATATATATATATATATATATATATATATATATATATATATATATATATATATATATATATATATATATATATATGTGTGTGTGTGTGTGTGTGTGTGTGTGTGTGTGTGTGTGTGTGTGTGTGTGTGTGTGTGTGTGTGCGCGCGCGCGCCCCCCCCCCCCCCCCCCCCCCCCTATCATTAGATGGGATGGCGATTTTCTCAACACTAACTTCAATTTGAAAAAATATATGATATGTCCTCATATCATCCCTGCTCTTTTGCTAAGAGCAACCCTTTATCTCCCAACTTTTGGTAAGTTCACAGTAGAAAACACTAACCATCCTTTATTCCACCAAGATGGGAGTCCATAGATTACTGCTCCAATAATGATAACTACCCACGAAGAACATCACAAAAAATTCATTGGAAGTTCCAAGACCAATCATATCAACATGATAACTATTTTGGCACACGACGCCATCACACTTCTGCAGCCGACATCCTCGATTGCTCTCACTCTAGGTAGCTTTCACTTTGGCAGCAGATAAACCTTTTTTTCTTGTGGGACGGCTCTCACCCTGCCCTAGGTAGTCCTCTCCAAGATCAACCTTTTCAGGATTCGTTCGAACCCTTGACGTGTGTTCATTCTGATAACCAAATCTTACGGACCTGACCATTATTCCAAAAGCCCCAAAACCGATGGATAATCAAGACCATAACTTTCTCAAAAAAAAAAAAAAATCAAGTCCATAACTATTTGGACACATCACACAATCATATCAACATAATAAAAGACAACAAACAAGGTTAACCAAACAACCATCACAGCTCCCAGTAAAAGATTGTTCTGTCAATAGCAATTTTTTTCATGCTACACTGCAACACCAATCGCTTTCTCAATCCCTTTGGAGCATCTGCCCAATTTGCAGTCAGAAAAATGAACTCCATTGGCGAAGACAGTGAACCACCAATTTTGGATATAAGACATAAACACTGTAATTACATCGTGAGACCGTTTGCTCTAGCGAGAAAATGTAGATCAACCAAAATTACAAGGCAATCGTCGAAAACAGAACATGATCATATACTAGTAAATAAGCAAACAACAGGACTTGAAAAATCGACGGTAAATTGTAGTCTAGCCAAACAGAATCAGCCTACCTCCCTTCAGACTTGATCAGCTGCGAGAAAACCCTACTCATCGAGACATCCGACAGATCGTTCGCGTCGTTCGTGGTTGAGGTACCGGCTTCACCGATGGTAACGCTCTCAAGGGTGGTGGTGCTCATGTTTTGAACCTGTGACGAAAGTTCAACGATCCGATTGATGCTGTTCATCTCGAAGTCACCAGAGCCTGCCTCCTGAAGCTGCAGTGCATACTCCAAGTTCCACAACACATCTCCCATGGTTGGCCGCTCCACCCCGTAATCAGCGAGGCATTTTTCGACGGTCTCCCCAAACTTCCTCAGAGAATCAGGCCTTATTGTTCCCGATAGACGGGGGTCCATGATTTGATCCAACTCCCTTCTCTTCTGCCACTTGATTGCCCATTCCGCCAAGTTCACCATTTCTCTCGGAAGAGCAGGATCAATAACCGGCCTTGCACATAGCACCTCGAGCAAAACCACTCCGAATGAGTACACATCGGATTTCTCCGTCAGCTGCTGTCTTCGGAAGTATTCGGGATCAAGATACCCGAAACTCCCCTTCACCGCAGTGCTCACATGGGTCTGATCCAATTCAGGACCGGTCTTCGAGAGCCCAAAGTCTGCAACCTTTGCCATGAAATTCTCGTCAAGTAAAATATTTGCGGATTTCACATCACGATGGATGATCGCCTTCGCTTGACCGGTGTGAAGGTAATGCAAGCCTCTGGCCGATCCGATACAGACCTCCAACCGCTGTTTCCAACTAAGATTAGGAAGACCAGAGCCATAGAGGTGGCTCTTAAGAGTCCCGTTTTCCATGTACTCGTAAACAAGAATCATCTCATTCTGCTCGTCACAGTACCCAATGAGAGAAACCAGATGGCGGTGGCGAAGTCGGGACAGCAGCTCAATTTCTGTCCGGAACTCGTTGATGCCTTGCTGTGATTTCGGGTTTCCCCTCTTGACTGCCACTCTTGTGTCATCTCTTAGCATTCCTTTGTAGACCTTCCCGAAACCTCCGACCCCGATCACCCAATCCTCGTCAAAGTTGTTTGTTGCTTCTTGCAACATAACAAAGGAGAATCGATACCCGAGGAGCCCATTCTGCCCGGACATCGCAGTAGTTCCGTTGGAGATCCTACTTGCCAAACTGTTGGAAGTTATTCCGGTGATGGAGAAAGGCATCCACGTCTTCAATTGGTGCTTTCTTGCCATCTTCCTTCTTCTGAGCACCATGAAAATTACCACAGCTAAAACCAGAATGGCGGCGGCTGCCCCCAGTACCCCCCCAAGTATGGCACCGGTGCTACTCTTGGAACCAGGGGGGGAGACAACAGCAACGGAACCGGAGCTGTTCATCTTCATTATCTCAAGCCCATTTAGAATGCCATCTGGCATAGCACCGTTTGCATTCGTAGCGCCGATGCTGATACTGATCTTACTGGGTGCACTATTGACAACAAAATCCATGAAATAAGCCGTGGCCAAAGTATTGATCGTACGCGTGGAGAGATCGAGGTTTTGCACCGCAAACGAACCACCGATGAAAACATTGAAGTATAGCTGATTGAGAGACTTACTAACAATGTCACAGAAATGCATTCGGATCAAGTATGTGTTACTAGCACTCACATCGAACTGCCATGTAACGTTAAAGAGCGCATTCGAGGTGTTCGAAGATGCGGCCAATTCCGTGGCCGTACTATAGACAATATCGGGGGCAGTTTCTCGGGTGGCCCCTCCCTGCATATGCTTGATGGATCCCGAGTACAAGGCCGATTTGGCGAGGCTGGAGTCAAGTATAAAGCTTTCGTCGTTGATCCAACTTCTCCCGAGAGTATCATTGCTAGGGACGACCTTCGGCCCACCCATATTGATCCTATAAACCGTCTCCAAGAATTGTTCTGCCAGACCCTGATACATCCCCGAAGGATTGATGGTCTGGGCGGTATCGGCGATGAGGTCATCCGGAACAGAAACCACCTCTAGGGCGTTTATGAAGGCAATGGAGTTGTTTCCTAGCGGAATGAAGGTGAGGATGAGGGTGTCGCGAGTTATGTTCACCGAAAACTCCTTGAACGTCGCAGACGAACCACCGGGGGCCTGGAAACTGTTGAGGAGGACGGAGTCTTGGGTGGAGACGGTGAAGTTTGCGGCGGCGAGATCGTAGCTTGGGTACACAAAGGGGAAGAAGTAGAGGCGGATGAAGTGCCGGCCGGGCTTCCCGATCGGGAAAGAGTAGGAGGAGGGTCCGGTGAAGATCCGGGCCGTCTGGTAGAGAGCCGAGCTGTCGAGCGATGAGACCGAATTCGAGGTGGTATTGGCTAAGATGCTTTGGGGGGTCGTCAGTGTCGTAGAGACGGAGTCGTCGGCGACGAATACCCTGTTACCGACGGTTGTGTTGGTCGGCGACCCACAGTCTATCAGGTAGTTGTCGGCAGGGGTGAAGGCCTCACAAACACACCCTAAAGATACGAACACGATGACGAAGAAACCCAATCCAAGCCTACCCATCATGAAGCGAGATTCAAGAAATTAAAAAGATACTGCCTTGGATTGGAATTCAGACGTTGGAAGCACCAGAAGAAACCCTAGTTATCCCACATTTTTCGAAATTCGAAGGCCGACCCATTTGGAGTTGGAACCCAAAGATTCAAAACCGTCAATCTACGAGAAGAAAGGGAAGAAGAACTGGTGATTCCAGGGGGCATTAACAGGGGAACCCAAATCAAGAGATGAGCTATCGACCGCGCCTTCAAATCCCAAACGGGCAATGAATCGAACAGCTGAGACCCAATTCCGAGAAGCACGAGAGGAGGGGTTTGAGCACAGAAAGATGTCACCTTTGGCTTTGGCGCTCCGCTGACATGGGAGGAACCGAGGAGATCTCTACCGAAGCAGAATCCAGGGCGACCGATCCCGATCCGGGGCTGTGGAGGAAGGGCAGCTCAACAAATCCGTTGGTTTGTTCAACCCGACAGGATTCAATTGATTCAGAGAGAGAGAAAGAGACAGAGAGAGAGAGAGAGAGGAAGCAAGGGAGACGACAGCCCAACCCAACTCAACAGTGGTCTGAAACTGCCACATTATGCTATTAAATTAAAAAAAAAATAAAAAAAATAGAGAAAAAACAGCTAATTGAAGGAGCCGGAGGCCACCACCGTACCGGTCGTCGAACAACCATTAACCAGGCCGGACGGCGGGCTTTTATCGCCTACTGTATTCGGAAAATCCTGCGACGTGGCGCCAAACAGACGCTCACCTGATGGGCCCCACCGGAAAACGACTATATATATGCTGTTTTAACTTAGCGTTGAGATCTCCCCCAGTCGGTCGGCCCCGGTCGGCGCGCATGACAGCCGTACGATGGCTGGTGGGCCAAAAGTGAATCACAGTTCATTGACCATGTGCGGCTGTGATGAGCACCGGGCCCACTGACCGACTGACGGGAGGAGATCTGAACTCTAACTTTAGGTTTATGGATTACGGCACGTAATAAGGCGTGATTAGCGGTTCCACATACAGGCACGCTTTAGCTCCATTATAAAAAGGGTAAGTTATCACTTACACCCCCTCGCCTTTTAAACCTTACAAATGCCCACCTATGTTTGAAAAACAATACACAAAGACCCCCTCTGGAGGGGTGTAAGTGTTATGTTTCTTAAACTATAATAGGGTATTTGTAGGGTTTTAAATAGGAGGGGGGTACAAGTGATAATTGATCAAACGATAGGAGTCTGCGTGTAATTTACCCTTATAAAAACAGGTGGACAGAAATAAGAGAAAGGTCTCCTTCAACTTCAAGGCTTTTTGTCGAGTAGCACATTGCCAACTGGAGTCCATGATATGTGCACATGGCTCCAAGCCAACTGGAGTCCATGATCTGTGGTCTTACTGGATATCATTTTAGCTTACCTCACTTTGCACTTGCTACGGCTCAATGGGGGTATGCCACGTGTATTATTATTTAGTACGTTTGGTAATTTGGTGCTGAACATGCTGACGGAAGGGTAGGTAAGGGAAGACAACGACGACTCCTGTGATAGAAAAAGAGAAGTATAAGAAGGGCGATAGAAAAAGAGGAGTATGAGAAGGGAGGAAGAGGAGGCGACTGCAAGGGTGGCAAAGAGGAAGCAGAGCGGCGATGACGGCTCCAACAGTGGAAACGAAGGGGAAATGAAGGAAGAAGGAAAGATAGTAGCGGCTCCCGTGGGGGGAGATTACAATCTTCGTACGATTCCCCTCCAACAGTCGATTGAAGGGTAGAGCTTTGAGGTGTGATGCACTCTAGAGTGTTGAGCTGTCACGTGCTGAGCTGTCACACAAACGCTGTAGAGCACATGGAGAGAGATGCTTGTAAATTACGTGAATTTGTTCACGAGGTTAGAGAGAAGGGGAGAGTTGACACATGATGTGGTGACGAACTTCAGCTAAAACCTACATCTCCGTGCGGTAAGACGCAACCTTAGAATCAACTATCTCTGATAAAGTAGAGCTACTCTCGACAGATTGAGGAGTGATTATACCAGTAACTGAGGGTAGAATATGCTTGACTAGAGTCTGATGAACAGAAGGTTTAGAGAGTTCTGGAAAACTGAAAGTTGGATTGAGAATAATGAATTCTGGTTTGGAATATTTGCCGGGTCTGTTATTTATGGAGGTCTGGAAATATCGAGGGTTTTAGTAAATACCCGGGAGGATTTACCAGACCCCAGATAGTATGTGTGGGCCTCGAATAGGGCTGGCAGGGCTCATTGTCGTTTTCGTGGGCTCTAGGCAGGGCCGACGAGTCCCATCGTTATCTTTGTGGGCCGCAAGTAGGGCTGGCGGGTCCCATCGTCAGGTGTTTACCAGATTTTGCACCCACAGTTACCCCCTCCCAGCTAAGCAGGTGCTAACATAGCTGGTTGGGACTCTATGGTGCAAAACTGTTTTGTCGATATAGAGGTGGATCGACGACTGTTCGAAAAGTATCTATCGACCCCCTGCTATGGGCTAACCAAAAAGTCTGTCTGCCGACCCGTTGTCCGGGGTCGACCATCGCGTCTGCTGACCCCTCGCTTAGGGCTAGCTAGGGGCGTGTCCGTCGACCCACTATCATCGACCCTCATGCTAAGGGCCGACCAGAGGCGTGTTCGCTGACCCGCTGCCCGGGGACGACCGTCGTGCCCACTGACCCCCTGCCAAGGGCCGGCCAAAGGGGTGTCTGCCAGCCCACTGTTCAGGGATGACCGTCACGCCCGCCAACCCCCTGCTAAGGGCCGGCCAAAGATGTGTCCACTGACCCGCTGTCCGGGGCCGACCGATGCGCCTACCGATCTCCCCCCAAGGGCCGGCCAGGGACGGGTATGTAACATCCACCCCAAACACACAAGATATTGTCTGCTTTGCCCGTGCCCGCATGAGAACTTCCCAAGGGGGTCACCCAACCTAGTACTGCTCTCGCCCGAGCACGCTTAACTATGGAGTTCTTAAGAAATCCGTAGCGGCGTACGGTTTTAAAACGCGTCTTCTATGTTTGGGAGGGAAAATTATATAAGTAGCTCAGAATCTCCTCTCCAAGCGATGTGGGGCTAACTCGTGGCCTTGTACACCTCACCTCATCTCATCCATCTTGGCATCCTAGCCTCAGGAGTCTTGGCTCTTGACTATTGGCTATTGGATCTTGGTCATCATAATCTGCCCCCCTTAGGGCTACACATCCTCCTGTAGGGTTAGATCCCCTCCCCCCCCAATTGCGAGGAGAACCGACTCTGATACCATTTTGTAACATCCGCCCCAAACACACAAGATATTATCCGCTTTGCCCATGCGCACGGGAACTTCCCAGGGAGGTTACCCATCCTAGTATTGCCCTCGCCCGAGCATGCTTAACTACGGAGTTCTTACGAAATCCTGAGCGGTGAGAACACCGACAGGTCATAGCCCAGAGGAGCTAACTCTAATCCCAGGGTCTTTATGAAGATAGGGACTATGTACGAGTGCGTGGACCCACTATCAAAAACCACATGTGCTAGAGTCGAAAAGACAGGGAGTTTGCCCCACATCGCCTGAAGACAAGAAGATCATGAGCTACTTATATAATTTAATAGTAACAAACATATATATAAGTATATCTGAAGCAAGACAGTCGTTACATGTCCCTCAAACTTAAATGATGAGCTGCCAACATTTTTTCTTCCTATCAGATCACAAGGTTAATTGCATAGCAGTCTTCACCAACAAATAGATCAGACCACATCCATCCATATTAGATCATGCGGATCTGATCATACTCCAAAAATTTTCTTCCATATCCCTCACATTAATGACCAATAGTGTATTTGAGAAACTTTCCCCAACCACACTCCTCATCATTTGAAATCAAGTGATAGTATCTCCCGATCGTGGCGTGTTTATCTCACCGTATCATCTCTTTTCCTTGTCAAAAAACCTACATCATCTGATTTGATCAGATCAACTCAATTCTCCCAACTGTCTCCCTCATGCATTCAATGCCCAATAGTATTTTTTGATAAATTTTTCACACATCCACCACGTCTCGTGCCATCCCATAAATGTTCATACACCATATTTTTCCCCTATCCTTAATAGCATTTGAAACTCCAACCCTCTGATCAAATCATAGCCACCATTATCTACCCGTGTTTCTCTCTTCCTGTCCCCTTTTTGCTCTTTTTATAACACCATCGTCTCCTCATCTTTCATTTGCATGAACCACAACCATCAACTCGCCAAATCCCATGACTCTCCCTCTCTCTCTCTCCCTTACAAGAAACCCACACCCAACCAACCCCCCCCACTCCTCTCACCCCTTCACCCCCAGCTAAACTCCAAATCCACATCCAACCACTTCAAAACCCTTGATCCCGACTCCCCCTCTTTCTGATTTCCCTCCTCTTGGTCTTGATCACGTGCTATAGCCATCACGGAAGAGTCGACATGGAGGAGCAGTTGAACCCACAGATGAATTGATTTAGGAGGAATCCCCGGCACAGGTCAGTTTGCCGCTCCCCTCCTCCCTCATCACCTCATGCTCCCTCACTTCTTGCACTACTTGTTGCTGCCGTTGCAGCAAGGGTACAATAGCCCTTCAAGCACTTTTCCTTTCCCTTGTTGATGAAAAATGGCAGGTCAAATATTTCCCAATAAGGGTTGGATCCAAGGTCTTTTCCCCATCCTTTTCATTACTGCAAATGTACCCCGACCGGCACACAACCGTTGTCGGGGAGGGTGTTAGTAGCAACTATGTTAGAGCATTTTATTGACCCATTGCATGCTAATGCGACATTAATCACACTTAGCCATTAGAAGGAACCACGTGGCTACCCTTTATGCATTTATGATTTGTCAAGCGACCACTATTGGTTGCTATCATAACTTTACGTGATTGTCCCTTATTGGTGATGTGCTACCCAACTTACCTTGCGCATGGCAATGCACTTGAGCAACTCTTGCACTAACTTTGCCGACCCCTGGATCCGAACGAGCATGGCATAAAACTAATTGTCGAACTGGGTTTAGAACCGACAAGGCCATGAATGGCAACCGAACCCATCGATGACAATGTTTTGCATGCTAATGGCCATGCGCTCGATGGTGCCTAGACCCTTGGCTCCGGCCAACTCTGGCCTACCCATATTGAGATCGGATAACCTTAGAATTGCCACGTTCACCTTGACAGAGCTGATCATGACGACTCGTGGGAGACGAAAGTGGGAGCCATCGACCTAGCTTGGAACCACAACCGTCAGTCAGATGACATCTATTTTTAAAAATAGTTTTTAATGGCATGAAATGTTGCAATTGAAATATTCATTGTTAATCAAACATTCTAATATTTTAAATTAGAATTAAGTACTATAGGCATGCATACGGGTCTTGTCGAGCTCGTCGTATGTGGTCAATAGACCCCATCTTGCATGCGGCATTACGATTTCTTCGACGCATGCATGAACTATTAAGAAAATATAATTAAAATGTGCAACTTATACAAGTTCGGATACATAACCTTAATGACTTATTCTTAAAAATATAACAAGTTAAAAAGAATACCTCGATAATAAATTAATATTGGGTTATGGTCCCCACACTAGTAGGAGTGTAGGGAAAATTTGAATAGTTAAACATTGGTATTCCTGGGGGTTGAGTCACTGAGGAGCGACTAGTAATCCCTATGGTTGAAACGGTAATAAGAGAGTTAGACAGTAGTGAAATATGTTTCCTAATTTGAAAGTTAGAACATAAAGAGAAAATAATAAAATAAGCTACCTGTAGAGGAAGGGACTCCACATACATTGGGAAGGTGAACCTCCCACGGGTGTGCGCCGAAAGCCAAAAGTAGGTTTGGGATCATGGGTACGGGTTTCAGTAAAGTCAAGCAACTGCCCTTTTTGGGGCCTGATTCGATCTGGGGTCGCAGTAGCCCCTAAAGCAAAGTAAGTTGGGCGAGAGTGCTCCACCGTGAAAGACGAAAAAACCCATTTGGCCAATTGGATAGTGTTACATGAATGGATCCTATGCATGGATAGAGCTGGCCATCTGATGCGAAATAAAGGTCCAATAGTAACGCCTACTGGGAGCAAGTTGAACAAAATAATATCAGGGTTCACATTAGGTTAGAAAATAATTAATTACTTGAGTAGATTATTATTACCTTATTGGCTTATTGTACAATTTGGATTTGGATATAAAACTTCGGATTATATTTAGAAATGGTAATTTTGAATGTGACGTGAATTAAAAGACATCCATTTCTAGTTATTAAAAGCTATTTGGATGTCACTAGCCTTAACCAGCTAATCTTTCAATTCATTTTGGGGGCTACCCATTCCCACGGGCAGGCTCTCTTTCAGGACAGGAGGTTCAGAAGCACCAGTAGAAGCTCAAGAGGAGTAGAGTAGCATACTATTTTCTCTTTTGGTGTTTCCTTCTAGTGTTCTCTTTTAGCAGTATATTGTTACTCTTTATTAGAATAATGTAAGGATTGCTGGGAATAACATTTAGTTTAGTTTTGGGATCAGACTTGTGAAATGATACAACTGTATAGAGGATCAACTTGGTAGACCTTTCCTCAAGACCCTTATTAACCATAATTAGTCAATTATAAGTATTTATTAGACTTAAATTGACATCCTGTAGATAGGAACACCAGTTCTTATTCCTTTATACCCGAAATCAGGTGAGTGAGTGAGGTCTTTAGCTTGCCGTTAGAAGCTTGAGTTATACTTCAGTAAGACGTGAGAATACAATTTAGAGTATGTTAGAACCTTGACCCAGTCACCAGTTCACTTGACTTAAGCCTCTTTCATATTCTTCTTTTCTTCAACCCCAAATCTGGCTACCAAGACTCTACCAGATTTCTAGGGCGTGACAGTGTTCGTTGATCTGCTGTCCGGGGTTGACTGTTGTGCCCGCCGATCCCCGTCAAGGGCCGGCCAAAGGGGTGTCTGTTGATTCGCTGTCCGGGGTCGACCGTCGCGCCCGCCGACCCCTGCCGAGGGCCAACTAGGAGTGTGTCCACGGACCCGCTGTGTGACGACCAAGATCCAATAGGCCAAGAACCAAGACTCCTTATGCTATGATGCCAAGATGGATGAGGTAAGGTGAGGTGTATAAGGCCACAAGTTAGCCCCACATCGCCTGGAGAGAAGGAGATCCTGAGCTACTTATATAATTTCTCCTCCCAAACATAGAAGACGCGCTTTAAAATCGTGCGTCGCTACGGAATTCATAAGAACTCCGTAGTTGAGCGTGCTCACAGCAGGTCCTAGTCCCTATGCCGTAGCACTGGACTTAACAGTGTCGTAGACACTCTACTATGGCTCTGCAAATCCTTTATCCTAAAAGGGGCGGGATCCTGACTTCACACGTAGGTGCCGACAGGCCACCTACGAAACACGAGGGCAACACATAGTCCGATAAGGCCTAAAAACCACATATTCTTTCCTAGTTGACACATATAGTCCTTAATAGGATAGAGATTCTGACTTAGTCCTAACATAGTCATGACTTAGTCTTGACGTCATCCATATATGATCCTTAACGTATCGAAGTTTGTATCCAATCTATCTTAACCCAAAGGTCTGTACATCTATCGTGGTAAACCGCGTGAGTCCTTATATTTATGAGTAATATTAATAATATTAGGGTCTACGTGTTAGGGTCTATCAATGTTATGCGGTAAGTTCAACCAACATTGATAGATGTGTTAGTACTATAAACTTAGTCAGTTTGTTTCAAGTACAGTAGATCTTGGTATATTGAGGACATTAAATCTTGATGTGATTGAATATAGTAAACTATAGATGACTCAATGATAGTAAATCTGGATGGTTCGTATGCAATGAATCTTTGGATGATATATGATAAATCAGTAATTAAAGTAACACATAGTATTAGTGGCTCTCACTAAGTCACTTAGCCCTTCTAAGTGACTCAGGGTTTTGTGTATGTCTTTTACCAAAACATAGGTTCCGGTAGCTGGAGCTCGAGGATGTTGATTGCATAGGAGCGGTGTCATGTCAAGGCTTGGAGCGATCGTGGAACGTGCAGATTGAGGACTCGAGGTGACGATAGTACTATCACGTGGAAGTCTTCTGTAGTAAAATGTGATACATGTAAAAGAGAGAGTTAGTGTTGATGTACCTGTAAATTGATACCATTAGTGGAAATGAAATGGAATTGGAGTTGATACCGATTTCCTTTTACATAATAAACAAGTAAACCAGAGTGTGGGACCTCCGAGCAAGACTAGTGGATGTGAGATTGCCACCTATATGGCCTGGCACGTGCTCCTATTGGGGTGTTACTATTAGGAGGATGTGGAGCAGGGCTCCATCCCCTAAGAGTGACGCTATACTCAGTCGAGTCTCTTCTCTCTCTCTTTCTCTCATCTCTCTGAACCTCTTCAATGATAATATGATTTTTGAGTCTCATGCAAAAGTTAAATCCCTCTCCGAGGTCTGGGGTTACTTAAGCACCTCCCAATCATAGGACTAGACCCGAAGGATTGGGATAAGCCCTAGTAGGGGAGACTCTTCAAATTAAATATTTTTAAATATAAAACTACTTCACTTCAAAAAAAAAATTACTAAAATCTCACACCTCGGATTTTCTCCAATATGGCCACATGGACTAAAAATTCGGGACGTGACAGTTGGATTTGCAGAGCCATAGCACGAGATATTGTTCGCTTTGTCCGTGTCCGCAAGAGAACTTCCCAGGGTAGTCACCCATCCTAGTACTACTCTCGCCCGAGCATGCTTAACTACGGAGTTCTTACGAATTCTGTAGCGGCGCACAGTTTTAAAATATATCTTCTATGTTTGGGAGGGGAAATTATATAAGTAGCTCAGGATCTCTGTAACATCCGCCCCAAACACACAAGATTTTGTCCGCTTTGCCCATGCTCGCACGAGAACTTCCCATGGGGTCACCCATCCTGGTACTACTCTCGCCCGAGCACGCCTAACTACGGAGTTCTTACGAATTCTGTAGCGGCGCACGGTTTTAAAACGCGTCTTCTATATTTGGGAGGGGAAATTATATAAGTAGCTCAGGATCTCCTTCTCTCCAGGCGATGTGGGGCTACCTCATGGCCTTGTACACCTCACATCACCTCACCTCATCCATCTTGGCATACACGCCTCAGGAGTCTTGGCTCTTGGCCTATTGGATTTTGGTTGTCACAATCCACCCCCCTTAGGGCTACACGCCCTCGTGTAGAGTTAGACCCCCCCATCCCGAGGAGAACCGGCTCTGATACCATTTTATAACATCCGCCCCAAACACACAAGATTTTGTCCGCTTTGCCCATGCTCGCACGAGAACTTCCCAGGGGGTCACCCATCCTGGTACTACTCTCGCCCGAGCACGCTTAACTACGGAGTTCTTACGAATTCCGTAGCGGCGTACGGTTTTAAAACGCGTCTTCTATGTTTGGGAGGGGAAATTATATAAGTAGCTCAAGATCTCCTTCTCTCTAGGCGATGTGGGGCTAACTCATGGCCTTGTACACCTCACCTCACCTCACCTCATCCATCTTGGCATTCCCGCCTCAGGAGTCTTGGCTCTTGGCCTATTGGATCTTGGTCATCATAATGATGTAACATCCCAAAATAAATTAATAATTAAAAGGTCATTATAAGAAAATTTTTATAAGAAATTCAAAATAAAAATCGGATGATACCATTGCGTTCGTCTCGTCGAAACGATAAAAAAACATATATAAAGTTTTGCGTTTTGAACTCATATAAAGCATTTAAAATTTTAAAGAAAAAAAAAATATATATGTATAAATATATATGGCCAATAGAAGGATTCGAACCTGTGATACATTTAGCTGAATTTTAAACCTGTTTTTTCTAACCAAAAGTTCGTTAATATTTTTTTATTCAAATACAAGGAAAATAATTGTTATATCAAAAATGGGGAGACCAAAAGCCATCTCAACCGATGACCTTTCGTTTCCGATCGGACGGGAACAGTCGTGCAGCTGTAACCGTAACCGACGACCCTTCGTTTTCGATCGGACGGGTGCAGTCGCGCAGCGCAATAAATGGCCGTTTTGCAATTAAAACCTCGGTACTTTTGGTATTCCCAAAGTCCTATATAAACCCCCCCTCCACAAGAGTTTTTCACTCCAGCCCACCTCGGGATCCGTGCCACCTACCTTTTCTTCCCCCCCCCCTCGCCAACCACCACCGACCGCCCGCCGCCCGCCGCCGGCCGGCCACCGCTCGCCGTCGGCAACTGCCCACCGTTGCCGGCCGCCTCCCGCCGCCGGTCGCCGCCGCCTCCCGCAGCCGCCGGCCGCCGCCTCCCAACACCCATACCGGTTAGTAGTTTATTAATATTTTTGGACCGAAGCCCAGTAAAGCCTAGTTAATTTAGTGGGCCGAAGCCCATTAGAAACCATTAGAACCCATTATATTATATGGGCTAAAGCCTATTAAAGTCTGTGGGCCAAGCCCATTTAGTTCAAATCAGATACGATAGAACGACTCTGTTTTTTTGTAACTGAGATATTATTACTAAAAACAACCGGACTGTTTTACTAAAAGCAGACCCCATTTAAAATTTCGCTAATGCCAACTATTTTGGTCATACCGGGAGCAAACAAATTCCGAATTGAGTTCCGTCTACGGCCACGGGTTCATAATGAAAAGTTCTACGCAATGAATATAAATTTAAAATATTTTAGAAATTACCAAATTACCCCTAAAGAATAAAAACCTATTAAGGCACGTCGAAAAATGTTTCGGTTAATCCTTGCAAAGGTTAGGATAGAAACTAACAGATTTTAGTAACATATTTTCAGGTAGTGACCGTCCTAAGATTTCCTCATCAGGAGTAAGAGTCTGCAACGCTTCAGGTAGGGGATTTAAACTAAGTTTGTTCATGCTAAGTATATGTTATAGAATATCGGTAAATTGCTATGGAGTGGTAAATTTGGAAATACGTGATCACTTATTTGGGTGTGAGGCTAGCCCTGGCTGAGGTCAAAAAGTATCCTGGGTGTGGGTCTAGCCCTGGCTGAGGCCAAAAAGTAACCTGGGTGTGGGTCTAGCCCTGACTGAGGCCAAAAAGTTACCTAAGTATGGGGCTAGCCTAGGTTGAGGACTAAAAGAACCTAGGTGTGGGGCGGATGTTACAAAATGATATCAGAGCCTAGGTAATAGGTCCTAGGAATTAGAATTATTAGCAAGAAGGACATTTGTAGGATAGTCACTTAACCTAGAGCATAAGTTAGATTCATGTGAATTAGATCTAAGTATACCTAGTCCTAGATGATTAAAACATTGATAACCTAAGACACTTTATCGCTAGAACAAAGTATATCTACCTGAACTTAACTTTAGGATATATCTTTTAAATATTTTATAATAGCTTTCGATGCGTAGGTCTGAGACAATGAACATTGAACGCTGAAAAGTTAGTCAACCCAGAAGACAATGTAGGTACATCGAAATTAGAACGTATGATCACTTAGAGAGAATTAGAAACTAACTAGAATTATAGAATGTCGCTTTGTAACGATATGAAAATATAAGAAGGTGTTATAAACCCTAGTAATAACTCAATTAGGGTAAGAAATCCCTAAGGAGTAACTCAATTTAAGATCTTATCTCCTAAGACCTCTTTTTGAAAACACGTTACTACAATATCTTAGTAGAAATAAGGATTATCCGAAAGAAACTATTCTTAAGTCTTTTTGTAAACTTAGTCGTGTATCAAAGACTAAGACCTCTTTCCTGTGTAACCTGAAACCTATCCAAAGTATTAGAACCTTACCTAGGTTAATCAATCTTGATGATAGTATGTTAACTCAGGAATTCGATTTATGTACGCCAATTACTCAAAAAAATAAAGCATCCATGATAACGCCTATAAGAACTAAGATACTTCTCGAATGAAATCCATAGTCGATAAGTCCAATGGACTCTAACCTCAAACGGTTAGTAACATACAAATGATTGACACAAATAAGTAAAGTTTTAAATATAGTCGAGTTGAATGTAGAATACTAGTCACTTTCTAGTATTTAATTTTTACAAAAACATGGTAAGATCAGGGTGGAATCATTAGTGCATAGAGAACTAATTTCAAGTACATAATTGACTTAAAAATTATAACATATCTGTGATAATTAGGATTGAGGATAATCATCATTTCTCGAATTCGAGTTCAATGAAAAGGGCTATCTAGGAAAGGGCTGCCTGGAGTTAGGTGGAGCCGTTCCATGGAAAAAAGGGCTGCCAATTGCTAGTGTGGAGCCACCTAAGGTGGAGCCGCCTAGGACTTTGACTTCGAGATCATGACTTACCTCTGCATCCTAAATGATCAGAGTGAAATAGTTTGAAGTTTTTTTTTTTAACCGAAATATTTTTTGACGTGCCTTAATAGGTTTTTATTCTTTATGGGTAATTTGATAATTTCTAAAATACTTTAAATTTATATTCATTGCGTAGAGCTTTTCATTATGAACCTGTGGCCACAGACGGAACTCAATTTGGAGTTCAATGGAAAGGGCTACCTAGGAAAGGGCTGCCTGGAGTTAGGTGGAGCCGTTCCATGGAAAAAGGGCTGCCAACTGCCAGTGTGGAGCCACCTAAGGTGGAGCCGCCTAGAACTTTGACTTTGAGATCATGACTTACCTCTGCATCCTAAATGATCAGAGTGCGAAATAGTTTGAAGGCTTTTTTTTTTAAAAAAAAGGTAATCGAAGTACAGAGGTGAAATTAAGAACTTCAAGGAATTGGATACAAGTTAGAAAAGGAAAAGCAATAGAAAACCGAAGTCTTGGCACATACAATATTGGACTAAGATTCCGGGACAGATTAGCAGTTACTGATGCTCCTTATTTACGAGAAAATATATTAACAGAAGCTCATCGGTCAAAATTTCCTATTCACTTAATCTAGGTCGTATTTCCGTCCTGTCCAACAAGAACCTGTGGATCACCCTGCTCAAAGAGTACGTGGCAAGACTTTCGCTGTATCGACTGACAATGATGTCATCAAAGATACAAACTATTTTTATTTCAAACAATATAGCAGTAACTACGAAAAGACTTAAATTCGTAGGATCAATTCTTTTAGACCCCGACACAAATCATACATATCTAACTGAAGGCAGAACTAACAGGATACACCGTAGTCATCACGACAACGATTAGTGTTAATCCTAAAAATTTCTATTAAATACTAGATGATACACTACTTATAAGTTATGAGCATCCATTTTTTTTAACCTCCTTTAGGAATAAACTATATGTAGTGATTAATAAGTTTCTCGACGGCTGTCAAGATCAAAAGTTCTTTTGTCGGATTCCAATTTTTGAACCGTCCCAAACTAGATCACTGGAATTGCCCCAACTCTCAGGCTAACTCTATTCTTATATCACTGTGGTTCCTAGTGAATACAGTAGCCAGGTACAGTTGATGTGTGAGTAGAAAAAAGTCAAAAAAATTTTATTCTCAAACCTTATAATTTATTACCGTATTGGACCTCATAAACAAGACACTCATATAAGTTAAAAATTAAATCTTAGGAGAAAATATTAATATTATAATAGAAAGATCTACTATCAGATATTTCAAGGTCAGCAAAGTAATATTAAAACTCCAAAAGGTTATCGATTAAAATTTTCTATTTAAATTATATTAACAAAGTGAAAGAAGAAAAAAATTTGAGTGATCAAAATCCAGTAAGAATACATTCCAAGAACTAAAAAAAGAAACTTACTACAGCTCCGATTTTGACGATACAAGAAAGTGGAAAGAAGTATACACTTTACACGGATGCGTCTCATATAGGGTTAGGAGGTGTACTTATTGTAAAATGGTCAAGTAGTGGCTAATGTACATCTAGTCTTTCAAGTATCCATATGAGCCTGATCCTTCTCATATTTTGGAAAACTGAAAACAATCAGATGCATATTACGTGGAAATACTTGTGGTAAAAGTACTATGACAACATCACAATGAGGAAGAAGTTACTTGGGAATTAGACTCGGAAATACAAAAGCAATATCCACATTTGTTCAATAGCTAAGGTACGTACTTTAAATTTCGAGGACGAAATTTTTATTAGAGGTAGAGGATGTAACATCCCAAAATAAATTAATAATTAAAAGGTTATTATAAGAAAATTTTTATAAGAAATTCAAAATAAAAATCGGACGGCACCATTGCGTTCGTCTCGTCGAAACGATCAAAAAACATATATAACTTTTGCGTTTTGAACTCATATAAAGCATTTAAATTTTTTTTTAAAAAAAATGTATATGTATAAATATATATGGCCAATAGAAGGATTCGAACCTAATATCCATTTAGCTGAATTTTAAACCTGTTTCTTCTAACCAAAAATCCATTAATACTTTTCTATTCAAATACAAGGTAAATAATTGGTATATCAAAAATGGAGAGACCAAAAGCCATCTCAACCGATGACCTTTCGTTTCCGATCGGACGGGAACAGTCGCGCAACTGTAACCGTAACCGACGACCATTCGTTTCCGATCAGACGGGTGCAGTCGCGCAGCGCAGTAAATGGCCGTTTTGCAATTAAAACCTTGGGACTTTTAGTATTCCCAAAAGTCCTATATAAACCCCCCCTCCACAAGAGTTTTTCACTCCAGCCCACCTCGGGATCCTGCCACCTACCTTTTCTTCGCCCCCCCTCGCCAACCACCGTCGGCCGACCGCCGCCCACCGCTCGCCGCCGGCAACTGCCCACCGTCGCCGGCCGCTTCCCGCCGCCTCTCAACACCCATACTGGTTAGTAGTTTATTAATATTTTTGGGCCGAAGCCCAGTAAAGCCTAGTTAATTTAGTGGGCCGAAGCCCATTAGAAACCATTAGAACCCATATGGGCTGAAGCCCATTAAAGTCTGTGGGCCAAGCCCATTTAGTTCAAATCAGATACGATAGAACGACTCTGTTTTTTTGTAACTGAGATATTATTACTAAAAACAACCGGACTGTTTTACTAAAAGCAGACCCCATTTAAAATTTCGCTAATGCCAACTATTTTGGCCATACCGGGAGCTAACGAACTCCGAATTGAGTTCCGTCTGTAGCCACGGGTTCATAATGAAAAGCTCTATGCAATGAATATAAATTTAAAGTATTTTGGAAATTACCAAATTACCCCTAAAGAATAAAAACCTATTAAGGCACTTCGGAAAATGTTTCGGAAAATCCTTGCAAAGGTTAGGATAGAAACTAACAGATTTTAGTAACATATTTTCAGGTAGTGACCGTCCTAAGATTTCCTCATCAGGAGTAAGAGTCTGCAATGCTTCAGGTAGGGGATTTAAACTAAGTTTGTTCATGCTAAGTATATGTTATAGAATATCGGTAAATTGCTATGGAGTGGTAAATTTGGAAATACGTGATCACTTATTTGGATGTGGGGCTAGCCCTGGCTGAGGCCAAAAAGTATCCTGGGTGTGGGCCTAGCCCTGGCTGAGGCCAAAAAGTAACCTGGGTGTGTGTCTAGCCCTGGCTGAGGCCAAAAAGTTATCTAGGTGTGGGGCTAGCCTAGTCTAAGGACTAAAAGAACCTAGGTGTGGGGCGGATGTTACAATCTCCTTCTCTCTAGGTGATGTGGGGCTAACTTGTGGCCTTGTACACCTTACCTCACGTCACCTCATCCATCTTGGCATCATATCCTCAGGAGTCTTGGCTCTTAGCCTATTGGATCTTGGTCGTCACAATCTTAGGGTTACACGTCCTTGTGTAAGGCTAGACCCCCCATCCCGAGGAGAACCGACTCTGATACGATTTTGTAACATTCGCCCCAAACACACAAGATATTATTTGCTTTATCCGTGCCAGCATGATAACTTCCCAGGGAGGTCACCTATCCTAGTACTACTCTCACACGAGCACGCTTAACTACGGAGTTTTTACGAATTCCGTAGCGGCGCATGGTTTTAAAACGTGTCTTCTATGTTTGGGAGGGAAAATTATATAAGTAGTTCAAGATCTCCTTCTCTCTAGGCGATGTAGGGCTAACTCATGGCCTTGTACACCTTACCTCACCTTATTCATCTTGGCATCCGAGCCTCATGAGTCTTGGCTCTTGGCTCTTGGATCTTGGTCGTCACACGCTGTCCGGGGCCGATCATCGCGCTAGCCGACCCCATACAAAGGGCCAGCCATGGGCATGCTCGTCGACCCGCTGTCCGGGGCCGGTCGTTGCACCCGCCGACCCCCTGCCAAGGACCGACTAGGGGCGTGTCAGTTGACCCACTATCCGGGGTCGATCGTCGCACCCACCAATCCCCTGCCAAGGGCCGGCCAGGGGGGTGCCCGTCGAGTTGCTGTCTGGGGCCGGCCGTCGCGCCCGCCGATCCCCTGCTAACTGCCGGCCGTTGTGCCAGTCGAACCCCCGCAAAGGGCTAGCTAGGGGCGTATCTATTGACCCGTTGTTCGAGGTCGAACGTCGCACCCGCTAACCCCTTGCCAAGGGCCAGCTAAGGGCGTGCCTATCGACCCACTGTTTGGGGCTGGCTGTTGTGCCCCCCGACCCCCCACCAAGGGCCAGCCAGGGGTGTGTCTGTCAACCCACTGTTTGGGGCCGACCGTCGCGCTTGCAAACCCCCCACCAAAGGCCGGTCAGGATCGTGTCCGGTCGGTCGACCGATCATTGTCATCGGTCACACGAGGGGCGGTCGGTCGCCAGGTGTCGCTGACGACCGGCCTTAGTATAGGCCTGACCGACCGCAAGAGAGGTCTGATCGGTCAAGGATGGTCGATCGGTCTGTGCCCCGGTTGGTCAGGGGCCCTGTCGGTCGGTCGCCACCGATCGACCGCGCCAGACCCTGTCGGTTGCGATGTGTTGTCTAGTAGTTGGCCGCAGTGCATTCCTGACCGACTGCCAGTGAGGCCCAGTCGGTCAGGAGGGCCGGTCAGTCAAAGGTGGCTGATCGGTTAGGAGGGCTTTAAAACCCTAAAACCTAAACCCTAAACTGTAAAACCCTAAAATCTAAACCTTAACCCGTAAACCCTAAAACCTAAACCTTAACCCCTAAACCCTAAAACCATAAAACCTAAAACCTAAACCCAAAACCCCTAACCCCTAAACCTTAAAACCTAAACTTATAAAACCATAAAACCTAAACTCTACCCTCTAAACCCTAAACCCCTAACCTGCCAGCCGAGCAAAGCCTCTGAAGGGATCGAAGTCCTTATCCGAAGTTTGCCAAGGGCAGGGCCTTGGGCTTGTCAAGTGCCGAGGCAATGGGAAGCACCTCGAACTTTGTCTGCAAGCTTCAGAGCTCTTTCTGGGGTCATTGAGCGCCAAGGCGGACTTTGTCAGCAAGCGCCAAAGTTGTCTCACAGGGCTCATTGAGTGCCGAGGCGGTGCGAGACACCTCAGACTTTGTCAATGAGCACAAGAGTTGTCTCTCTGGTCTTGTTGAGTGCCGAGGCGGTGTGAAACACCTAGGACTTTGTCTGCAAGCACCAAAGCTGTCTCTCTAGGCTCGTTGAACACTGAGGCAGTGAGAAATACTTCAGACTTTGTTTGCGAGCGCCAGAGTTGTTTCTCTGGGCTTGTTGAGTGTCGAGGCTGTGCGAGACACCTCAAACTTTGTCTACGAGCTACAGACCTGTCTTTCTGGGCTCGTTGAGCGCCGAGGTGGTGAGAAACACCTCTGACTTTATCTGCGAGCACTAGAGTTGTCTCTTTGGGCTTTTTGAGCGCCGAGGCAGTGCGGACATGTTGATGCGATCTAAACTAATCCTAAACTAAGGGCTAATTCGATCTAAATTATAACTCGCAAGTGCACGAATCGCTTTGTAGGAGCGGTACGTATTACGAGGTCGATCCCACAGGGATTGCTAATGAGGAAACTATCTAATCTAAGGTTATTAATCTATCTACCTAAGTTGCTTAATGAGCAATGTTGTTGATTTGATTTGATGAGATTGTGAAAAAGTAAACTAATCAAGATTAAAGCATGCAAATTAACTAATTAATGTAATGCGGTGCAGTGTGGAAGTTCAGATATGGATGTGATATTCTAAGCCCTAGAATCCGCACATGTAGCGATCTAAACCGTATTTTTATATGATTTCCAGGATTCTCACGGAGATTCGAAGTCAATCTATCCCCGCGGAAGATATTCAATAAGAAGCACAATTAGGGTGAACTAATGTAGCGATCTTTCTCGCTTCATAGGAATAAGATAAAACAATTCTCCGTAAAATTCGTAGTGATAACAAAAGCCAAGACTATGTAATAATTTCCCGTAAAACTTTTCGTAATAACGAAGAATAAAACTATGAAATCGACTTCTGTAAAACCCTGATAATACAGAGAATAAGTCGGACTTACTGCATGCAATTCCTATCAAGCTTTCATGAGATAAATAAGATCACATTATTTAATTTAACGAACGGAAATATAAAAACAGAGTTTAGATCTGACTACAGGGCTTCATCCAGGTCTTAGAACAGGGTGGTTAGCCTCGCATGGCCATGCGTGCGCTGATGACGGATGCTTCTTCGAAGATGACGAACCCGGCGATGATGGCGACGTGCGACGATGATGACGTGGCTCAGAGATGATGAAGAGGGTGATGATGACTCGGTTCGGTCGTCCTAAGCTTCGGTGGTGATGAAGATGGGGATGGTGGGAGGTGTATGGTGGTCAGATCTCTAGGTTCGTCCTCCCCCTTGGTGATGATACAAGGTCGGCCCCCACGCTCCCCCGGTTTCAATTCGGATGGGGTATTATATAGAGAGAAGAGAAGAGGAGTTCGAGTAAGAGAGAGGAGAGAGAATCGGACTCAAGGGGATGCATCGACTCTCTAGCACGGATGGCTGTGATTATGGGAGAGGAACGTGGGAACGTGGGAGAGAGGTTCGATTACAGCTTGGTCCCAAAAGAGAAGGAAGCGAAAGAAAGAAAATAAGCAAGAGAGAGAAGTCCGGTTAGAGAGAAAGACACGTTCGGTGTAGGGTCTAGATCTAGAGAGAGAAAGTCTCGGCTGGGTAGTGGGTTTGGACGGAAGAGATAGAGAGAAGATCGGTGGAGAGAGAGATAAAGAAAGAGAATCCCGGAGAGAGGAGTTCGGTGTGATTAGAGAGTATCGGGCTCGCATGCTGGGCGGTTGGGTTAGAGAGAGAAACCCGGATGAGAGAAGAGAGAAGATCGGTGGGATCTGTTATGGGAGGAGAGAGAAACGGGAGAGAGAGAGTTAGAGTTGGACGGCTGTGATCTGATGAGGGAGCGGATCCGGTGCTGAGCTGCTGATGCATGGGTTTTAAAAGGGCTTGGAGATGGGAAGGAGATCGGTCTGATGCACGGGATAGCTGCGATTAAGTGGGAAGGAATCAACGGAATGGAGAGAGAGTAATTAGAGGTGCTGCTGGTGGCTTGCATGCCATCGGACGGCTGTGATGGTGGAAAGGAGAGATGGTCGGCTGGGGGTTTGATTAATGGGGCTCTTGAGTGGACCGGACGGCTGTGATTGTGGGAATGAAACGTGGGAGTCCGAAGCTTGCTATCGGGTCGGGCCGGGATTGATGCACGTGATGTAGAGGTGAAACGGCGGCTGGAATTTGGACTCCGGATGGCCCATGCATGCATTGTTGGTGGATGTGGCGGGGGGTTTGGAGGCACGGCCGGTCGGTTAGGGAATGGACGGCCAGGATTTGGATGCAATAGAGGGCTGTGATGGATCTCGATGGGGTGAGGTGCGGATCAAGTGGTGCTGGCCGGGTAGGTTGGGTCCGAGAGGGATTCGTGTGCGATATGCTAAGGGACCTAGGTGATGCACTGCTACGATGGGCTTTGTAGTTGGAATAAGGTGCAGAGTGAAAACAACTAAATTAAAGACGGAAATAGAAGATGAAAAGGAAACGAAAAGAAAGAGAAAGAAAGATAGGAAGAGAACGACAAGCCGGCTTTGGTCACCATCATTTGAACTCATCATCAAAACCCTCATCGCTCATTTGCATTCATGTAGTCACCTTCTGGTTCGAGTCATGCGCTGCAACAGCTTGTTGAATTCTTCCCTCGTCCGAATCATCGCAGTTATCCGTTTTCCAACGTTGTTCTTCAGACAGGCCTCCAAACTAGCTGTACAGTCTCCATCAGATCGCCGTGAGAATATCCACGGCTTGGTCATGATGTCCTTGAGCTGATTGCATCGAAAACCGGATAAATTCCCTGAAAAACACACATGAAATGACACTTATCAGATTCAAATGCGATTATCGATAAAGGATAATTTGGACTTTCGGGCTCTATATTTTTCATGCATGCAATGTATGAGAGCGAACCAATATGCCACTGTGTTCGTATGAAAGTCTATTATATCATGGTGCAAAGAAACTCATGCAGTTTACGTGTATTATGAAAGTTTTACGTAAGAAACTGACGCTATGTGCATGATAAAGAAAGGATAATTCGCACCAAATGGACGCTCATCACACCCCCAAACTTAAATCTTGCTCGCCCTCGAGTAAGAAAAGAAAAATAAACAAAGTAAATGATAAAATAAAAACTCCTAACTCACTTTCGCAGGAATCGCGATTGCACTTAGCATGTGCAACAAGCCGTTAAACCCCTGGGTTACCCCAGTGGACGAGTTTTGTCTCGTGAGGGTTTGCAGTGAATCTACCCACAAAATTCAAACTTTTTTTTTTTTTTTTTTTTTTTTTGAAAATATAAATAAGAAATAAGAAAATTCGGTTTCGTAGAATACTTAAAAAGTACTCAAAAATAGAATTTCTAAGGCACAAGACTCACAAGGTATCTAGCCCAAGCTTCGGCTTTCGAAGTAAGCACTTTAGGTTCTAACTATTAGTTTCCCGTTAGAAAAGATCAAGGTCAACTATGCTCGAGTGCACGGTGCTGTCTGGGCTAAACACAACTGGGGGTTTGGTTCTCTACATTCATAACATTCTAACAGTCTCCTAGAATGGTCAAAGTCGACCTTAGAACCTGAGTCAAAACCAGCTAATCTAGACAGGCTAGTGAGAGTTGTGGATATTCACCTTAATACCTTTCGGCTTTATATGTGATATTCCAGTTTCCCCACATTGTTTATAGCGATGGCTTTCACACTATTTTCTTTTTCTTTCCCTTTTTTTTCTTTTTTTTTTTTTCCGGTCTCATTTTTTTCTGGATCTAATTATATATCCCTTCTTAACTTGTACCATGCCAGCTGCACTCTATGCCCATGACACGCTGCCAACGCTCTCATGAGTTAGGTAGCCATCCTCATGTTGCCTTTATATTTGATTCACTCTGCATCCATAGGATCATTCTCATAACCCTATCGACCAGGCTTCACTCATACTAGGGCATACAAGTTAAGACTTTTACATAATTAGGTCCTAGACCATGCTAATAGGTAGCCCTTTCCGCTATACCTTAGAATTCACTGGTCGCTTTTCTAATGATATTTTTTTTTTTTTTTTTTTTTTTTCAAACCAAGTGAACCAGATCCGTATGGTTCATCAGGACTCTAGTTGACTATTAGACCGATATGAAAGCTTTGAATCTAGACCCTAGAGGTGTAAGCCAGATGTGAAGTGAAAGGTCAAGTCTAGTTTGTTTTGACAATCTCTAAAAAGTTACTAAGGGTCAGAACCATATTAGACATACTTTTTCTAGCTGATCCTTAGACTTTATACCTTGATTACCAAGTGCCTTATAGTCCTATTCGAGTACAATCGAATTATATTACAAAACCTGAAATAAAGGTGAAATATATATAGATTTTTTTTTTTTTTTTCGAAAAGAACAAAAAGAACGGCAAAAGTAATACGATAAGACTAAAATAAGAAAAGGAAAATAAAAATATGCAAATGCAAATTCCTATATATTTCTATACGAACGCTATAGTTTTGGTAGGGGACTACAGACGAGACACATATACGCCAAGACGTATATGCCGAGCTTTCCCACTACAGCGTAAGTTGATGCATTATTACTATTATATTTAAAAAAAACAAAATTTTTTTTTTTTTTTAAATTCAAAATGAGAACAGAAAAATTTCATTTTTTAAATTCAAAATGAGAACAGAAAAATTTTGTGGAAATTGAATACATACAGGATTTTGCAAAAAGGTACATCACACCCCCAAACTTAAATTAAACATTGTCCTCAATGTATGAATTAGACATGCTCATGAATGAGATGATGACATTATATGATAGCATTTTTACAGGACATGTATATAAAATAAAAGTACGAAGTTTTAAGGATGGATAGTACCTCATAAGTTCTTTGTAGCCTCGTTTCCTGCAAAATATTAGTACTACAAAGAAAACAAAACAAAGCGACTAAACAGACTAATAAAAACTAGCAGATGCGAATTAATAAAAAAAAAAAAAAAAAAATTAACTGCTATAATGCAAATATGTTTTTCAGCAGATGGAATTTTCAAAAAAAAAAGAGAGTAGTCATTAAGTGAAAAATTATATTCTATAGTATACGTTGGGCATGTTTCTGCGTGACTATCCATTCTTCTATTAGGATTCATCCTATATTGTTCTTCATGATTTTTCTTTTCAAATTGAACAATATAAGATTCATTATTATACTCCATATTCCAACATGTATCATCAATATTATCTTTGAAAAATTTGCAAAATTGAATTTTCTGATTTTGGATGAATTTAGAAAAAATTAAATCAGAATATATAGATTCATCACCCAAATAAGTATGTTGAAACTCAGATGGCAGAATTTGTAGGTCAATGTATGATTTTTCAATAATGGATGGATAAACAATCATGATATCATTTATTTCACGATTCATGGATAGAGCATTGGTTTCTTTAGCAAACATATCATCATCAATGTCATAAGGAAGATCATGGGTATCATCAAATATAATATTGGTCAGATCATAGTTCGGGTCACCACAATTTTTTAAGCATGCCTCCAATGGATCATTAAAAGATGATTGAAAAATCTTATTCTCCATAAGATTATCGATCATATTCATCTCATAGATTTCATTAGTAATATTTAAACTGGAAGGGAGAACATTATTTTCTTTAATAATCTCATCATCATTGTCATAGGGGGGAGTATAGACTTCTTCATCAATTATATTATCTATAATGTCATCATTGAGGACGTCACTATTTGATGAGAGATCATTAGTATCCTTAAAAATCATATCCGTATTAATGTCATCAATATTGCTCGGACAATCTTCCAAAGGATTAAGAAAATCAGATTGGGTAAGTTCATCTTCTGTAGGGATGTCCATCTTGGTCTCCTCATCAGCTCCATTATCTATTGAGACGCTAATTATGTTCTCATAATCCTCATAATCTTCATCGGAGTTAGACTCAGGTTGCAGTTGATCTCGAAGTATTGCTTCTTTAATAACATTAAAATGTGATTCAATTCTGTCGAAAGCGTTAATTTGCTCTTGTATATTGCTTTGACAGTTCTGCATAAGTTGATTGCGCATAGATATTTGTAGTATATCTTCTAGAGTCTCCTCATTTAGTGGCATATAATCATAAGGCTCTTGAAAATTAGTAGCAGATGATTCATTTTTCCAACTATAGTCTTGATGATTTTGCCAATAAGAATTTTGATAATATTGCCTACTAGGATCTTGAAAATTTTGCCATCTAGAATCATGATAATTTTGCCATCTAGGATTATGTGTGTTATAGCATGGTGAATTATATTGTATATGACCATGTAAACTCCTAATCGGTGAATTTAGTTCAGGATATTCTATTTCAGTTGAAAAGTTTATATAATCCTGATTTCTGGTGGTTCTTGTTTTGTGCATATACTCCTCTAGGGTCATTTCTTGGGGTGAATGTGAGTTGGTCACTACTGTTGAAAATGGATCTTGATATTTTGTTGACCTTGTTAGATTCATATATTCTTCTAGGGTCATTGTTTGGTTAGTCATTTTCGTTAAAGATTAAGAAACTAATATACTCTAAAGATAAAATTAAACTAACAAAAACTAATAAAACTAACTAAGGCAAGTAAAGAATAACCTAAATTCGAAAGCTCCGTTGCAATCCCCGGCAACGGCGCCAAAAACTTGATGCGATCTAAACTAATCCTAAACTAAGGGCTAATTCGATCTAAATTATAACTCGCAAGTGCACGAATCGCTTTGTAGGAGCGGTACGTATTACGAGGTCGATCCCACAGGGATTGCTAATGAGGAAACTATCTAATCTAAGGTTATTAATCTATCTACCTAAGTTGCTTAATGAGCAATGTTGTTGATTTGATTTGATGAGATTGTGAAAAAGTAAACTAATCAAGATTAAAGCATGCAAATTAACTAATTAATGTAATGCGGTGCAGTGTGGAAGTTCAGATATGGATGTGATATTCTAAGCCCTAGAATCCGCACATGTAGCGATCTAAACCGTATTTTTATATGATTTCCAGGATTCTCACGGAGATTCGAAGTCAATCTATCCCCGCGGAAGATATTCAATAAGAAGCACAATTAGGGTGAACTAATGTAGCGATCTTTCTCGCTTCATAGGAATAAGATAAAACAATTCTCCGTAAAATTCGTAGTGATAACAAAAGCCAAGACTATGTAATAATTTCCCGTAAAACTTTTCGTAATAACGAAGAATAAAACTATGAAATCGACTTCTGTAAAACCCTGATAATACAGAGAATAAGTCGGACTTACTGCATGCAATTCCTATCAAGCTTTCATGAGATAAATAAGATCACATTATTTAATTTAACGAACGGAAATATAAAAACAGAGTTTAGATCTGACTACAGGGCTTCATCCAGGTCTTAGAACAGGGTGGTTAGCCTCGCATGGCCATGCGTGCGCTGATGACGGATGCTTCTTCGAAGATGACGAACCCGGCGATGATGGCGACGTGCGACGATGATGACGTGGCTCAGAGATGATGAAGAGGGTGATGATGACTCGGTTCGGTCGTCCTAAGCTTCGGTGGTGATGAAGATGGGGATGGTGGGAGGTGTATGGTGGTCAGATCTCTAGGTTCGTCCTCCCCCTTGGTGATGATACAAGGTCGGCCCCCACGCTCCCCCGGTTTCAATTCGGATGGGGTATTATATAGAGAGAAGAGAAGAGGAGTTCGAGTAAGAGAGAGGAGAGAGAATCGGACTCAAGGGGATGCATCGACTCTCTAGCACGGATGGCTGTGATTATGGGAGAGGAACGTGGGAACGTGGGAGAGAGGTTCGATTACAGCTTGGTCCCAAAAGAGAAGGAAGCGAAAGAAAGAAAATAAGCAAGAGAGAGAAGTCCGGTTAGAGAGAAAGACACGTTCGGTGTAGGGTCTAGATCTAGAGAGAGAAAGTCTCGGCTGGGTAGTGGGTTTGGACGGAAGAGATAGAGAGAAGATCGGTGGAGAGAGAGATAAAGAAAGAGAATCCCGGAGAGAGGAGTTCGGTGTGATTAGAGAGTATCGGGCTCGCATGCTGGGCGGTTGGGTTAGAGAGAGAAACCCGGATGAGAGAAGAGAGAAGATCGGTGGGATCTGTTATGGGAGGAGAGAGAAACGGGAGAGAGAGAGTTAGAGTTGGACGGCTGTGATCTGATGAGGGAGCGGATCCGGTGCTGAGCTGCTGATGCATGGGTTTTAAAAGGGCTTGGAGATGGGAAGGAGATCGGTCTGATGCACGGGATAGCTGCGATTAAGTGGGAAGGAATCAACGGAATGGAGAGAGAGTAATTAGAGGTGCTGCTGGTGGCTTGCATGCCATCGGACGGCTGTGATGGTGGAAAGGAGAGATGGTCGGCTGGGGGTTTGATTAATGGGGCTCTTGAGTGGACCGGACGGCTGTGATTGTGGGAATGAAACGTGGGAGTCCGAAGCTTGCTATCGGGTCGGGCCGGGATTGATGCACGTGATGTAGAGGTGAAACGGCGGCTGGAATTTGGACTCCGGATGGCCCATGCATGCATTGTTGGTGGATGTGGCGGGGGGTTTGGAGGCACGGCCGGTCGGTTAGGGAATGGACGGCCAGGATTTGGATGCAATAGAGGGCTGTGATGGATCTCGATGGGGTGAGGTGCGGATCAAGTGGTGCTGGCCGGGTAGGTTGGGTCCGAGAGGGATTCGTGTGCGATATGCTAAGGGACCTAGGTGATGCACTGCTACGATGGGCTTTGTAGTTGGAATAAGGTGCAGAGTGAAAACAACTAAATTAAAGACGGAAATAGAAGATGAAAAGGAAACGAAAAGAAAGAGAAAGAAAGATAGGAAGAGAACGACAAGCCGGCTTTGGTCACCATCATTTGAACTCATCATCAAAACCCTCATCGCTCATTTGCATTCATGTAGTCACCTTCTGGTTCGAGTCATGCGCTGCAACAGCTTGTTGAATTCTTCCCTCGTCCGAATCATCGCAGTTATCCGTTTTCCAACGTTGTTCTTCAGACAGGCCTCCAAACTAGCTGTACAGTCTCCATCAGATCGCCGTGAGAATATCCACGGCTTGGTCATGATGTCCTTGAGCTGATTGCATCGAAAACCGGATAAATTCCCTGAAAAACACACATGAAATGACACTTATCAGATTCAAATGCGATTATCGATAAAGGATAATTTGGACTTTCGGGCTCTATATTTTTCATGCATGCAATGTATGAGAGCGAACCAATATGCCACTGTGTTCGTATGAAAGTCTATTATATCATGGTGCAAAGAAACTCATGCAGTTTACGTGTATTATGAAAGTTTTACGTAAGAAACTGACGCTATGTGCATGATAAAGAAAGGATAATTCGCACCAAATGGACGCTCATCACATGTCAGACTTTGTCTGCAGTGCTAAACTTATCTTTCTAGGCTCGTTGAGCGCTGAGGCGATAAGAAACACCTCGGACTTTGTCTGCTAGTGCCAGAGCTATCTTTCTGGGCTCGTTCAGTACCAAGACAATAAGAAATACCTCAGACTTTGTTTGCGAGTACCAGAGCTGTCACTCTAGGCTCGTTGAGCGTCGGGGCAATGCGAGACACCTCAGACTTTATTTGCGAGCGCCAAAGCTATCTCTCTGGGGTCGTTGAGTGCCGAGGCGGTGCGAGACACCTCGTACTTTGTCTGTGAGTGCCAGAGCTCTCTTTGGGATCGTTGATCATCGAGGCGGTGTGAGACACCTTGGACTTTGTATTTGAGTACCAAGGCTGTCTCCTTAGACTTTGTTACATGCCATGGTAACGAGGGCATCTCGGACTTTGTATTCGAGTGCTAAGGTAGTCTCCTTGGACTTTGTTATATATCAGGTAATTGGCGTGCCTCGAACTTTGTAATTGAGTGCCAAGGCTATCGCCTTGGACTAAATTGCATACCGAGGCAATGAGGGTGCCTCGGCCTTTATATTCGAATGCCAAGGCAGTCTTCTTGGACTTTGTTGTATGCCGATGTAACGAGGGTGCCTCAGACTTTGTCCTGGAGTGCAAAGGTTGTCTCCTTGGAATTTTTTGCATACTGAGGCAACGAGGGCACCTCGGACTTTGTATTCAAGTGCCAGGGTAGTCTCCTTAGACTTTGTTGCATGCTGAGGTAAAAGAGGGCACCTCGGACTTTGTACTTGAGTGCCAAAACCGTTTCTTTGGACTTTGGTGCATACTGAGGAAATAAGGGCACCTCAAACTTTGTATTTGATTGCCAAGACAATCTTATTGGACTTTGTTGCATGCCGAAGCAACGAGGGCACCTCGGACTTTGTACTTGAGTGATAAGGCTGTCTTCTTGGACTTTATTGCATGCCTAGGCAGCGAGTACGGCTCGAACTTTGTATACGCGCGTGTGCCAAGTCCGTCTCCTTGAACCTTGTTGCATGCTGAGGTAATATGGGCGCCTCAGACTTTGTACTTGAGTGTCAAGGTTGTCTCCTTGGACTTTGTTGCATGCCGAGGCAACGAGGGTGCCTCGGGCTTTGTATTCGAGTGCCAAGATAGTCTCCTTGGACTTTGTTGCATACTGAGGCAACGAGGGCACCTTGGACTTTGTATTTGAGTATCAAGACTATCTCCTTAGACTGAGACGGTGTCGATATCTTGGGCTTTGTCAGGTGTCGAGGCGGTGAAGCCTGCCTCGTTCTTTGTCTTCGAATGCCAAGGCTGTCTCCTTGGGTCGAGACGGTGTCAACGTCTCGGGCTTTGGTAGGTGCCGAGGCGGCGTTGACTGCCTCGGTCTTTGTCTTTGAATGCCAAAGCTGTCTCCTTGGGCCAAGATAGTGTTGACATCTCGAGCTTTGGTAAGTGCCGAGGCGGTGAAACCTGCCTTGGACTTTATCTTCGAATGCCATGATTATTTCCTTAGGCCGAGACGGTGCCTATGTCTCAGGCTTTAGCAGGTGCCGAGACGGTGAGCCCTCCTCAGACTTTGTCTTCAAATGCCAAGGATGTTTCCTATGGCTGAGATGGTGCTGATGTCTCGGGCTTTGTCAAGTGCTGAGGCGGCGAAGCCTGCCTCGGACTTTGTCTTTGAATGCAAAGGTCGTCTCCTTGGGCCGAGACAGTGTCAATGTCTAGGTCTTTGTCAGGTACTCAGACTTTGTCTTTGAATGTCAAGGCTGTCTTCTTGGGTCGAGATAGTGTAGACGTCTCTGGCTTTATCGGATGCCGAGGCGGCGAAGCCTACCTCAGGCTTTGTCTTTAAATGCCAAGGTTGTCTCCTTGGGCCGAGACTGTATCGACGTCTCGAGCTTTGTATTTAAGTGCCAAGGCAGTCTCCTTGGACTTTGTTGCATGCCGAGGCAACGAGGGCACCTTGGACTTTGTATTCGAGTGTTAAGTCTGTCTTCTTAGGCTGAGACGGTGTCGATATCTTAGGCTTTGTTAGGTGTCGAGGTGGCAAAGCCTGCCTCGAACTTTGTCTTCGAATGCCAAAGATGTCTCCTTGGGCCGAGACGGTGTCAACGTCTCAAGCTTTGGTAGGTGCCGGGCGACGATGACTGCCTCAGACTTTGTCTTTGAATGCCAAGGCTGCCTCCTTGGGCCGAGACGGTGTCGATGTCTTGAGCTTTGGCAGGTGCCGAGGCGGCGAAACCTGCCTTGGACTTTGTCTTCAAATGCCAAGATTATTTCCTTAGGCCGAGACGATGTCGACGTCTCAGGCTTTGGCAGGTGTCGAGACGGCGAGCCCTCCTCGGACTTCGTTTTCGAATGCCAAGGCCGTCTCCTATGGCCGAGACGGTGCTGATGTCTCGGGATTTGTCAGGTGCCAAGGCAGTGAAGTCTGCCTCAGACTTTGTCTTTGAATGCAAAGGATGTCTCCTTGGGCCGAGATAGTGTCGACGTCTTGGTCTTCGTCAGGTGCTGAGGCGGCGATGGCTACCTTGGACTTTGTCTTTGAATTCCAAGGTTGTCTTCTTGGGTCGAGATAGTGTCGATGTCTCGGGCTTTATCGGATTCCGAGGTGGCGAAGCCTGCCTCGGGCTTTGTCTTCGATTGCCAAGGTTGTCTCCTTGGGCCGAGACGGTATTGACGTCTCGGGCTTTGCCGAGGCAGCGAAGCCTGCTTCGAACTTTGTCTTCGAATGCCAAGGTTATCTCCTTGGGATGAGATAGTGTCGATATCTCAGGCTTTGGCAGGTGCAGAGACAGCGAAGCCTACCTTGGACTTTGTCTTCAAATGCTAAGGCTGTCTCCTTGGACCGAGACAATGTTGATATCTCGGGCTTTATCAAGTGCCAAGGCAGCGAAGCTTGTGTCAGACTTTGTTTTTGAATGCCATGACTGTCTCCTTGGGCCTAGACGGTGTCGATGTCTTGGGCTTTGTCGGGTGCCGAGGCGGCAAAGCCTGTCTCAGACTTTGTCTTCGAATGTTAAGGCTATCTCCTTGGGCCGAGATGGTGTCGACGTCACGGTCTTTTTCAGGTGGTGAGGCAGCGAAGCTTGCCTCGGACTTTATCTTCGAATGCCAAGGTATCTTTTTGGGCCGAGACGGTATTGATGTCTCAGGCTTTGTCCGGTGCCGAGGCGGCAAAGCTTGCCTTGGAATTTGTCTTCGATTGCTAAGGCTGTCATCTTGGGCTAAGACGGTGTCGTCGTCTCGGGCTTTGGCAGGTGCTGAGGCGGTGAAGCCTGCCTCGGAATTTGTTTTCGAATGCGAAGGCTATCTCCTTGGGCATAGACTGTGTCGATGTCTCAGGCTTTATCAGATGCCGAGGCAGCAAAGCCTGCCTCAGACTTTATCTTTGAGCGCCAAGGACAGGGCATTGGGCTTATTGAATGCCGAAGCGTTGGACACTTCAGACTTTGTCTTCGAGTGCCAAGGGTAAGGCCTTGGTCTGATTGGATGCCGAGGGGGTGACCGCACCTCACATGACCGCATTTTGTCTTCTTTTAACTTCTTTGCGTACTAAGGGAAGGCCCTTGGGCTTGTTGGATGATGAAGGTTAGAGTTCAGAGTATTTTGCGTAGCGCCTTAGTGTCGGTCGACTTAGGCAAAGCACCGTTTTGATCGAATCTACTTCCGGACTTGCATACAAGGTTTGTACCATTACAGGTTAGCCAGTTGTATCCCAACCTGAGCCAGACTAACTATGGCAAGGCACGGGAGCATGTGTCCTTACGTGACAATGGGAGCATGTGCAATACTAAAGATTAGGAGTACTTAGCGTAGTGCATTTGTATCAGTTGGACTTAGGCGAAGCATCTTTTTAGTCAAACCTACGTCTGGGCACGTAGATTTGTACTGTTGCAGGTTAGTCGATCGTATCACAACCCGAACCGAATTAACTATGGCGAGGCACGGGAGCATGTTTCCTTATGTGATAATGGAAGCATATGCAATGCCAAAGACTTGGAGTATCCAGTGTAGCACTTTTGTATCAGTTGGACATAGGTGAAACACCATTTCAATCGAACTTATGTCAGGGGCATATAGCTTCGTACTGTTGCAGGTTAGTCGGTCGTGTCACAATCCGAACCGAACTAACTGTGGTGAGACACGGGAGCATGTGCCCTTAGATGACAACGGGAGCATATGCAATGCCAAAGATTCGGAGTACTTAGCGTAGTACCTTAGTGTTAGTCAACTTAGGTGAAGCATCGTTTCGGTCGTGCCAACTTTAGAACATGTATACTAGCTTTGAACCGTAGTAGGTTAGTCGGTCGTGTCGCAACCCGAGCCAAACTAACTGTAGATTGAATGCTGGTTGATCATGAGGAGATCAGGTGCGATCAAACTAGTCTTGTCTTCGGTTGGTCGAGGTAAATCTCTTATCGATTGAACTGATTGTGGGGTACGTAGCAGATGCCTTTGAATGCTGGTTGATAGTGGGGAGACCCTGTGCGATCAAACCAGCAAAGGGACACCAAGTATGCATCTTTGCGTTTGACAGTGGCTGACGGTTGAATCCTTAGGCGATCTGCAACGCCGGAGGAAGCCTGAGGGTTGGTTGTTTCCAAGCCCAAGGTTGTCGATTGAATCCTCGGGCGATCTGCAACGCTGGAGGATGCCTGAGGGTTGGCTGTCTCCAGACCCTCGGTTGATATTGTCCGCTTTGCCCATGCCCGCACGAGAACTTCCCAGGGAGGTCACCCATTCTAGGACTGCTCTCGCCCGAGATGGCTTAACTACGGAGTTTTTACGAAATCCATAGCAGCGCACGGTTTTAAAATGCGTCTTCTATGTTTGGGAGGGAAAATTATATAAGTAGCTCAAGCAGGATCTCCTTCTCTCCAGGCGATGTGGGGTTAACTTATGACCTTGTACACCTCACCTCACTTCATCCATCTTGGCATCCCAGCCTCAGGAGTCTTGGCTCTTGGCTATTGCCCTATTGGATCTTGATCGTCACAATCCACCCCCCTTAGGGCTACACGTCCTCGTGTAGGGTTAGACCCCCCATTGCGAGGAGAACCGACTCTGATATAATTTTGTAACATCCGCACCAAACACACAAGATTTTGTCCGCTTTGCCCATGCCTGCACGAGAACTTCCCAGGAGGTCACCCATCCTGGTAATACTCTTGCCCGAGCACGCTTAACTACGGAGTTCTTACGAATTCTGTAGCGGCGCACGGTTTTAAAACGTGTCGTTTATGTTTGGGAGGGGAAATTATCAAAGTAGCTAAGGATCTCTTTTTCTCTAGGCGATGTGGGGCTAACTCATAGCCTTGTACACCTCACCTCACCTCATCCATCCTGGCATTCCTGCTTTAGGAGTCTTGGCTCTTGGCCTATTGGATCTTGGTCGTCACAATCCTCCCCCCTCAGAAAAAATTTCGTCCCAAAATTGAAATCAATTTGACGACCAAGATCCAATAGGCCAATAGCCAAGACCCAAGACTCCTGAGGCTGGGATGCCACGATGGATGAGTTGAGGTATACAAGGCCATGAGTTAGCCCCACATCGCCTGGAGAGAAGGAGATCCTGAGCTACTTATATAATTTCCCCTTCCAAACATAGAAGACGCGTTTTAAAACCGTGCGCCGCTACGGATTTCGTAAGAACTCCGTAGTTAAGCATGCTCGGGCGAGAGTAGTACTAGAATGGGTGACCACCCTGAGAAGTTCTCGTGCGGGCACGGGCAAAGCGGACAAAATCTTGTGTGTTTGGGGAGGATGCTACAAAATGGTATCAGTGCCAGTTCTCCTCGCTATGGGGGGGTCTAACCCTATACGAGGACGTGTATCCCTAAGGGGGGTGGATTGTGACGACCAAGATCCAATCGACAAGAGCCAAGAGCCAAGACTCATGAGGCGAGAATGCCAAGATGGATGAGATCAGGTGAGGTGAGGTGTACAAGGCCATGAGTTAGCCCCACATCGCCTGGAGAGAAGGAGATCCTGAGCTATTTATATAATTTTCCCTCCCAAACATAGAAGATGCGTTTTAAAACCATGCGTCGCTACGGATTTCGTAAGAACTCCGTAGTTAAGCGTGCTCGGGCGAGAGTAGTACTACATTGGGTGACCACCCTGGGAGGTTCTTGTGCGGGCACGAGCAAAGCAGACAAAATCTTGTGTGTTTGGGGCAGATGTTACTGTGGGCACCGAAATTAGCCCACGGATTGGACCCGACCCGCATGCGAAACCTGGCCCACATACAACGGCCCACTTGCTAACTCAACCCGCACACAACGGCCCGCATGCGAAACACGGCCCGCACACAATGGCCTGCATGCGAACTCAGTTCGCGCACAATGGCCCGTACATAAAAAGGGCCTGACTCAAAGCAAATGGGTCCCACCGGACCCGCTACTCGAACCCAAAAGGGGGGCCCACCGGCCCCCCCTCTTCTTGAAAACCGTGCCCCCTCCCCATAGGGAGGTGTGGCCGGTCATGAAGGAAAGAAAATAAAAAGAAAAAGAAAAAAAAAAGAAAAAAAAAAGAAAAGAAAAGAAAAAAAATCCAAACCGCCTCGATGCGGGGGGAGATGGCGTAGACGTCTATACAACCGTAGATCCACGACGATCCCTCGATCCGACGGACAAGATGACGTCGTGTCGCCATGCGATCCGAAAGTACAAAGATGACAACTCAATCTTCAAAGATCAAGTCACATCTTACCCGTAACCACCCCAACCAAAAAGGAAGGGATCAAGGTTATTCCCCCCAAATAAGGGAATAATATCTTGATGGTTATGGGGGGAGATATTGGATGAAACAAAAAGATTTCAGCCATATCTCTCCCAACCTTCCCCCTTCACCTATAAATAGAGGGGGTGAGGGAAGGCATCAAGGGTCCAAAAAGCTGAAGACGAAAGGGCTCTGCAAGAGAGCTCCAAAGCTTGAAGACCGAAGGCTTCACGAGGCACGGCAAGTACGTCCTACGGGAATCCTTGGCCCTTCAAGTCCTCATCAACGTGAAGACCTTGCACTCGAAGATCAAAGCTTTGACTTCTTGCACGAAGAAGAAAGCTTGGAGAAGAAGACCCGGAGTTGTCGTCACCCCGACTTCTTCAACGATCTTCATCAACTCCGAAGACGCCATAAGCAAAGGCCGGAGAAGAAGATCGAAGCCGACAATATCCGTCGTCTTCAATAAAGGCGTCGACTCCTCGCACGAAGAAGAAAGCTTGGAGAAGAAGGCCTGAAGCCGGTGCTACCCCCACCGTCTTCATCAACAAAAGCCGATGCTACAACCGTCGCACGGAGACCGGTGCTACCCCCGCCATCTTCATCAACAAAAGCCGACGCTACAACCGTCGCACGGAGATCGGTGCTACCCCCACCGTCTTCATCAACAAAAGCCGACTCTACAACCATCGCACGGAGATCGGTGCTACCCCCGCCGTCTTCGTCTACAAAAGCCGACGTTACAACCGTCATACGGAGATCGGTGCTACCCCCGCCGTCTTCATCAACAAAAACTGACGCTACAACCATCGCATAGAGATTGGTGCTACACCCACCATCTCCAAAAGAAGCTTTCAACTCCGGTCAAGCCAAATACGCCCGGAGAAGAAACCGACACCACAATCGCGCCAGGTCTGAAAGCTGAAGATGAAAGGGCTCTGAAGAGAAGCTCCAATGCTTGAAGACCGAAGGCTTCGTAGGGCACGGCAAGCACGTCCTACGGGAATACTTGGCCCTTCAAGTCCTCATCAACGTGAAAACCTTGCACTCGAAGATCAAAGCTTCGACTCCTCGCACGAAGAAGAAAGCTTGGAGAAGAAGACCCGGAGTTGTCATCACCCTGACTGCTCCAACGATCTTCATCAGCTCCGAAGACACCAAAAGCAAAGGCCGGAGAAGAAGATCGAAGCCGACAACACCCGTCGTCTTCAACAAAGGCGTCGACTCCTCGCACGAAGAAGAAAGCTGGGAGAAGAAGGCCTAAAGTCAGTGCTACCCCTGTTGTCTTCGTCAACAAAAGCCGACGCTACAATCATCGTGCAGAGATCGGTGCTACCCCCGCCGTCTCCACCAACAAAGCCGACGCTACAACCGTCGTGCGGAGATCGGTGCTACCCCCGCCGTCTTCACCAACAAAAGCCGACGCTACAACCATCGCACGGAGATCGATGCTACCCCTACCGAAAAGCCAAGCTGACGCCACAACCGTCGAGGAAGCCGGAAGAATAAAGAAGTCCTGAAGAAGTAGCCGTCGCCGTTCGAGAAGTAGATCGAGTCAAAGCTAAAGCCAAAGCCAACGCAAGAAGCCAAAGCAAACACACCGGTAAAGCCCGCGCCAAAGCCAAGTAACTACGACAGTCACGAGCAAAGCACCGCACGTTCTAGCTGATACGATGCAAAGTTTGGAAGAACTAAAGCATCGCAAGCCTCTACCCGCCTACGTTCAAGTGCAAGCGCCAAAGCAAAGCAAACGCCAGAGCCATGCCAAAGCCGAAAGCTAAAGCCAAAGCCGACGCCAAAAACACGATCGACGCCGCGAACCGACGATCAAGGACGCCGAGGTCGAGCAAGGATCGAGGAAGACACGGAGACCAAGGAACGAAGCCCAAAACCTCCCTAGCCGAGAAAGTGCGAAGCACGGACGGGAAAAAATCAACGGCCGATATTCCTTAGCCTCTCAAGAAACCCTCACCCTGTAAAGACCTCTGTCCTGGGCAACCCCTTCAGAGCTCTCGCACAAATACCACGTGGAGACGCGGATCAAAGGGACCCTCCAGAGGATCTCTCCCACAATCTCCTGATCAAATATTCGCTGCACCCGGACTCGCCATCCCCGAGCCCCCGAGTCCCGGCCACTTTGTAATCTCGTGTGATTCGCAATAAAGATGACCCGTATCTTTTTCTGCGCACACAGTTACAAAATTATGACGACCAAGATCCAATAGGCCAATAGCCAAGAGCCAAGACTCTTAAGGCTGGGATGCCAAGATGGATGAGTTAGGTGAGGTGAGGTGAGGTGTACAAGGCCATGAGTTAGCCCCACATCGCCTGGAGAGAAGGAGATCCTGAGCTATTTATATAATTTCCCCTTCCAAACATAGAAGACGTGTTTTAAAATCGTGCGCCGCTACGGATTTCGTAAGAACTCCGTAGTTAAGCGTGCTCGGGCGAGAGTAGTATTAGGATGGGTGACCACCCTAGGAAGTTCTCGTGCGGGCACGGGCAAAGCGGACAAAATCTTGTGTGTTTGGGGCGGATGTTACAAAATGGTATCAGAGCCGGTTCTCCTCGGGATGGGGGGGTCTAACCTTACACGAAGACGTGTAGCCCTAAGGGGGGTGGATTGTGACGACCAAGATCCAATAGGCCAAGAGCCAAGAGTCAAGACTCCTGAGGCGGGAATGCCAAGATGGATGAGGTGAGGTGAGGTGTACAAGGCCATGAATTAGCCCCACATCGCTTGGAGAGAAGGAGATCCTAAGCTATTTATATAACTTCTCCTCCCAAACATAGAAGACGTGCTTTAAAATCGTGCGCCGCTACGGAATTCGTAAGAACTCCATAGTTAAGCGTGCTCGGGCGAGAGTAGTACCAGGATGGGTGACCCCACCCCTAGGAAGTTCTCGTGCGGGCACGTGCAAAGCGGACAAAATCTTGTGTGTTTGGGGCGGATGTTACATACATTGTAGAGTACTGAGCTGTCACACAAACACTGTAGAGTAGAGGGAGAGAGGTGCTTGTAAATTATGTGAATTTGTTCAGGAGGTTAGAAAAAGGAAGAGAGTTAACATAGGATGTAGTGACAAAGTTCTGCTGAAGCCTACATTTCCGTACGGTAAGTCGCAACCTTTGAATCCACTATCTCTAAAGAAATAGAGCTACTCTCGACAGGCCGAGGAGTGCTTATACCAGTAACTGAGGGTGAAATAGGCTTGATTGGAGTCTGATGAGCAAAAGGGTCAGAGAGCTCTGGAAAAAGGATAATGAATTCCAGTCTGGAATATTTGTCGGGTCTGTTATTTATAGAGGTCTTGGAATATCGAGGGTTTTGGTAAATACCCGGGGGCAATGTTATCAGAACTGGACCAGACCGGTCAGTCAAACCAGTGAACCTGTAACCTGAACCCTCAGCCGGTCCGGTTGGTCAATCAGATCGAAAATGTAATTGACCCCAGTGAAACCCGCATAACTCGATCGGGTTTCTCTTGACTCGTGCAACCCAGCCATTCAAAAACCCGACTGTTCTCTAATCGAGATTAAAAAATAAAAACTAAAAAACAGAGGTGACTTTTCATGAGCGACTCGGGACTAAGGGTGGCACTGGGTCGTGTCGGGTCGGGTTCTTGTCGTGTTAGTTTCGGGTCGTGTCCAAAACCCTAGACCCGGACCCGACCCGTTTAACTAATCGTGTCTAGATCAAAACCCATACCCGACCATCTTATAAACGGGTAGACCCAATAAGACCCGTTAGACCCGTTTACCACATGAGTCTATTCAGTTGACCCAATCTGATTCGACCCGACCTGACCTGATAGACCCGATGGTACTATATATTACAGTATCGGATTGCGGGTAGACCCGACTCATTGAATTTTAAATGGGTCTTTCCGGGTTTACTGTGTCCATACCCTAAACCTGGACCTGACCCGTTTATTAAACGGATATTTTTGTGTCGACCCGTTTACAACCCGAACCTATTTAACCCAGACCCAGACCCAGACCCAGACCCGTTAACTTCGGGTCGTGTCCGGTCCGCCGTGTCGGGTCCAAAATTGCCAGCCCTACTCGGGACGACCGACGCCAAAGTCAAAAACCCTAGACACCGATGCCTGCTGCTCTGCCGATGCCGCCGGGTACCGATTGCCGACGGCGGGTGCTGGACTGCGGCCGGACGCGACCACCGTCTGGTGCCTGCTCAACGAAGAGCGCGAGGGAAAGTTGATCAAAAAAAGGTTCAAGGGGGACTTGATGAAGATCTCCGTCGCCATCAGCTCCGTCAAGCTCTTCTCCTCGGGTTCCTATCGGACACAAGACCGATTCCTCCCGAGCTGATTCCAAAAGAAGCTGAGGAGCTGGAAGAAGAGGGTGGGTCATGCTGCTGAGATTGTTCAAAGATGACGGGGAGGAGAATAGATATGTCTGCTTCTCGTTCCTCGTCGATAGCAGTTGCAGCAGCTCATCATCGGACCGCGGAGGCTCCTCCAGCTAGGATATCTTGTTGTCGTCCTCCGGTAGCTCCACCTGCTTCAGAGAGAACACCGCCTGCTTCGGAGATAACATCTCCCGCGTGGGTAAAGGAGATTCATAGCTAAAGAGCTCTGAATCTTAACCAAGTGGGGTCTGTGGTTAAGGGAGATTCAGAGTTAGTTCTGAATCTTAACCAAGAGGGTTCTATCGGATATGTTGATGGGATGGGAATTTTACCTCACTACAATTTTTTATTTTTTTTTACTATAAATCCGTCGGTAATATTATATTTCTATCGGTATTAATTTATGGCGAAAGGAATTAATTTTCGTCGCTGATTGTCGGAAAAAAAAATGACGACGGATTAAAATTTGATCATTTCAGTCCTGTAGGTATTTTAATATTTTTAATAAAAAATCATTTTAATATTAATATATATTATTTATTTAAATATATCACCTGTTCAATTGGTTGACCCGATGGTTGAACCAGAGACCCGCAACCCAGGCCCCAGACCGGGTCAATGTTTGATCCAGGTCTGATAACATTGTTCGGAGGAATTTACCAGATCCTAAATAGTATGTGTGGGCCCCACCGTCGTTTTCGTGGGCCCAGGCAGGGTTGACGGGTCCCACCGTCAGGTCTTAGCCAGATTTTGCACCCACAGCTCCGGTGGTAGAAAAAAAGGAAAAGAAATGGGAGGACAGAGGAGGAGAAGCGGTGGTGTCGATGACGAACATACCGGCGAGCAATGATGTGGTATGAAGGTTTGGAGGAAATGGGATATAATGGGCATGCTGATCATATCCCACACAAAAATAAAATATCAATAGAAAGGTAGATTTGAGGATATAATTTTGGGGGGTGAATCAATTTTTCTGACAATCCAAATAATCTAAGTACTTTCACATAGCTTCTCTCACTGCAACATTGAATATGCACAATGGGTAGCCAAACAATGTTCTTTTGTGCATCGTCTGGTTCAGTCCTCAGCCTAAAGATGCCGCTCCACATGAAAGTGTCACCTTGATCATCTAATTGGATAGATTCCATTTAAACTTTTTTTTTTCACTCATTAATTTTTTTTTGTTTTAGAAAATCCGGGGGGCTATCAAATTGTTTGATATTATAAAAATGAACATACTAGTTCAGCTAATCAAGTGGCTATTTTTAGAACCCCTCAGGGTCTAATTCAAGGTAGGGTTAAGGCAACCCTCTACCAGTTATTAATTCGACACAAGCAGTAATCAAAACCGTGTCTCGGTTATCAACTTTCGAGACTTTACTAACTGACCTAGATAGCACTTGCAGCACTTGATAAAAGACTTATTTTTACTATTCGATAAGAATTAGGCCTCATGATACAAACCATGCAATACCTCCTACTATGATGTGTTTGGCATTAGTTCTAAAATTTCAAGCTTTTATTTTGAAATATTATTAGCCAGTTTTGTGTAGAGCCACTTTTAGTTTATCCTGAATCAGTTGTATATTTACCTACATTTGAAGAATTGATAATAAAACTAGATTAGAGTACAAAATCAGTTTTTTAATTATTTTCTCTGTCTAAAATAGTTTTATAAATAATATTATTCTCTATCTCTTTAGAATTATTTGTAGGGTTAATTAGTCTAAATCCCTCCATAGGTCTTTATTTAAGCTAAATGATACAAGTTGTTAGGATATTAGCTAAAGTTCCTCCCAAATGATATGTTCGTACAATAAGTCCTTAACAAAAAAATATTTACTTTTCTTTTACCCTTTAAATTACAAAATTGCCTTTCCAGTGTGGGGGAGGATTTCGGCCGTCGTACGTGACCCTCCTCCAACGGTCGATTGAACGTTTAACCCTTAGGGATGTGGCCGGCGCGCTTCTAAGCGTTGAGTGGTGACTTGCTGGGCTGTCACAAAAGCACTGTAGTAGAAAGGTAGAGGAAGAGATGACACAGGATGTGGTGACGAAGTTCGGCCGAAGCCTACGTCTCCGTGCGGTAAGACGCAACCTTTGAATCCACTATCTCTGAGTAAACAGTAGAGCTACTCTCGACAGGCCGATGAGTGCTTCTTACAAGTAATCAGAGGGTAGAGAGGGAGTCTAAAAATCAGAAAACTCAGGGAGCTCTGGAAAACAGAAAGTGGGTTTCTGGTCTAGAATTTGGGATCTGGAATCATTTACAGGGTTTGCTATTTATAAAGGCTTAGTTTATCTGGGGAATATTCCAGGAATATTCTCAGGAATATCCAGGGTTTGGTAAATATCCGGGGGGATTTACCAGACCTCAGATAGTGCAAGTGGGTCCCAGGAAGGGCTGCGGGTCCCACCGTCGGACCCATGGGCCCCAGGCAGGGCTGCGGGTCCCACCGTTGGGCGTTAGCCAAATTTTGCACCCACAGTTACCCCCTCCCAGCTAGATAGGTGTTAACCTAGCTGGTTGGGATTTCCTGGTGCAAAGCCGGTTGCTCGTCTGCAGATCCTCTGTCCGGGGTTGGTCATCATCTGTCTGTTGACCTGCTACGTGAGGCCGACCGTTGGGCCCGCCGACTCCCTGCCAGGGGTCGGTCGGGTGTGTGCTTGTCGACCCGTTGCGCGGGGCCGACCATCGTCTGTCTGCTGACCCGTTGCATGGGACCGACTGTTGTCTGTTTGCCGACCCCTTATCCGGGGACGACTACTGTGTGTCTGCCGACCCGTTGTGCGGGGCCGATCATAGTCTGTCTGTCAACCCGTTGCGCAGGGCCGGCCGTCGTCTGCCTACCGACCCCCTGAACGGGGCCGACAGTCGTCTGCCTACCGACTCCCTGTCCGGGACCGACTGTTGTGCGCCTGCCGACCCGTTGCGCGGGGTTGACCATTGGTGTGTTACCCCCTCCCAGTTAGGTAGGTGGTAACCTGGTTGACTGGGGTCACAAAAATAGCTGCGCGCAAGTCGGTTCGGGCTAAAAAACCCAGGGGGCTCTGGTAAAAAAATATTAGGGGCATGGGGTTTTGTGCAAAAAGTTAGGGCAGGGGGTTTTGTGTAAAAATTTAGGGGCAGGGGTTGTTTGTGTAAAAAGTCATGGGGCAAGGGGGTTCTGTGCAAAAAGTCAGGGGTAGGGGGTCCTGTGCAAAAAGTTAGGGGCAGGGGGGGTTTGTGCAAAAAATCATATGTAAGGGTTTATGTGTAAATCGTCAGGTTAAATCTGTGCAAAAAATCAGGGTAGGGGGGTTTTATCAAAGATTCTGGGTAGTATGAGATTTTCTGTACAAAATCCTAAGCTATGTTTATTCTCAAAAATTGATAAAAGGGGTTCTGGACAAAAGTTTTAGAACTGGGGTTTTTTTTTGTAAAAACCCAGGTTGGGTTTTGAGGGGTAGGGAGAAGTGTATAGGGAGACTCCCGGGGTAGACTCAAGAGCACCCGGGGTGGTAGGTGGGGTTTGCTCCAACTGCATGTCGAGAGAAATGATGATCGTTGATCAGATTGTGATTAAATCTTGGCCACGATTGACAAATCGCAAAAATGAATTGCACTCAGCCGGATGCCTTAGTAAATATTTGGGGGTCGGGAGAAATGTAGGTGGGGGTGGGGGTGGGGGGGGGGGGGGGGTTCGGTGAGTGTGGAGGGGTCGGGCGCGGAGCTCGGGTTCGGGATCGACGGCAGCGGCGGCAACGGCCGGCGCGGAGCTGAGGGGCGGCCGGGCTTGATGGCTGCGGCGGCGACCGGGTGTGGGGAAGAGAGCGGCAGCAGGGGGGCCGGGCGCGGGGACGCTGCTCCCCCCGCGAATCACCGGAGCACGGGAAGGAGGGGGGGTCGCCGGTGCCCCCCCGGCGCGCTGCCGGAGCAAAGGACGGAGGAGGGGGGGTCGCCGCTGCTCCCCCCGTTCGTCGCCGGAGCACGGGACGGAGGAGGGGGGGTCGCCGCTGCTCCCCCCACGCGTTGCCGGAGCACGGGAAGGAGGGGGGATCGCCGGTGCCCCCCCGGCGCGCTGCCGGAGCATGGGAGGGAGAGGGGGGGTCATTCGCTCTCTCACCCTCTCTGTGGTTGTGTTTTTGATGGTGAAGGTTAAGGTGGTGATGATGATGCATGATGGTGTTGAAGATGATGGAGATGGAGGTGGTGATGGTGTTTGTGATGATGATGGAGATGGAGGTGGTGATGGTGTTTGTGATGGAGATGGAGGTGATGAAGATGGTATAGCAGGGTACCCCCACTCTCCTCTCTAACTCACTCACACTCTTAACTCTCACCTCTTACCCCCTCTCTCTAACTCACTCACCCTCTCTCTAAACCTCACCCCCTCTCTCTAACTCATACTCTCACCCCCTCTCTCTAACTCATTCGAGGTGGGGTCGATTAGCTGATCCGTCAAGGCGAGCTAACGCTGCACCCGGATCGGGGTCGAAGGATGTGGGAAGAGGTGGGGAATCCCGGCTTGCTCGCCGGAGTCGAGGTCAAGAGTGGAGGAGCATGCCTCCGCTATTGGATCAGAGTTGAAGCTTGAAGTGGGGCTTCGATCCGTCATTGGTTGATCGTGCGGTGAAGAAGCCTCCTGTTGGAGAGTCTTGGCGGCTTGGCCGATCGGAGATGAGATCGGGAGGGTGCAGGTCCATTCCTCTGCTTCAGAGGATTGAGAGAATGGGAGGAGCTCTGGCTTCATTCTTGATCACCACGTAAGAGAAGAAGAAATGATCTTCTGTTAGGTACAAATCCCGGACGTTGATTCTCATCTTCTGGAATGAATCCCATGCTCTCAGCGTGATAGTGGTCGGCCCCTGTGATTGGATGTCTTGCCACTGAGTGTGATTTTTCCCTCCAAACTATTGTGCCGCGTTCTGAGTGCTAACCAAGATAGTTCACTCTATGTGTTCGATGTCTATTCAGCCATCTCTGGAAAAAACGTTGTCCAACCAACTTAATAGTTAATCGCCTTTGATCACCACACTTGTAACTTGTATGTAAGTGGATGTCATGTGAGCAAGGTTCTAAAAAGCGCTAGGCGCTAGTCGGGCGGTGGGGGGCCGCCTAGGGCCTAGGCGGGGCCTAGGCGTTTTGCTATTTTTTAATTATTTTAATTATTATTTTGATATTAGATAATATATATATATATATATATATATATATATATATATATATATATATATATATATATATATATATATATATATATATGTTTAAAAATTAATATAAGTTCAAGATTATTCCAAACCATTATTTTAAAGAACAAGTATATAACCATAATTCTAAATTGAGTGATTAACAAGAACAAAAGCAAACATGGTCCGCCTGGCCAGCCTCAGCCCGCCTAGCCCGCCTGGTCCGCCTGGCCAGCCTCAATCCGCCTGGCCCGCCTGGTCAGCCTCAGCCCGCCTGGCCAGCCTCAGCCCGCCTAGACCGCCTAGGCGGCCGCCTTGCCCCGCCTAGACCGCCTAGGCGGCCGCCTAGCTCCGCCCGGGAGCTTGGCCGCTTTTCTGGAGCGCCTAGGGCTAGGCGAGGCGGTGGGGGGCCGCCTAGCGCCTAGGCGGCCGCCTAGACCGCTTTTTAGAACATTGCATGTGAGTGGATGCCACTAGCATCTGGTAGGAGGTTAATATAGTGGGATTCCATCTCTAAGTGGGAGAGGTCCCATGTGCTGAAGTTGGGCTCCGCTGCAAGTGCAAATCCCAGCCATTGATGTTGAGTGCTTTAGGTGGCTTTGGACGAAATTCCATTTAACCAACTTATGAGTGGGTGGCACTTCAATTGGGTTGACTATTGAGGTGTGGTCCAAGGACCAAGGGGGACTTTCTCCCTCAAGTTGAAGAAGTCTCTTGCATGGGTGACTCGTAGTGTCGAAGCGTTGAACTCTTCGGACTTGTCTTTGAATGTTGAAGTGATGAACAGCTCTGGCTTATCTTCGAGTGCCGAAAGCGGTGAATACTTCGGATTCTATCTTTGGGAGCCGAAAGTGGGGGCTTTGAGCTTCGTCGTCGCATGTCGAAGGCAGGGCCGCCTTGGGTTTTGCTTTCAAATGCCAAGGTTGTCACCTTGGGCCGAGACAATGTCGACGTCTCGGGCTTCGTCAGGTGTCGAGGCGACAAAGCTTGCTTCGGACTTTGTTTGCGAGCACCGAGACGGTGAGGAGTACCTCGGACTCTGCTTTTGAATGCCAAGGTTGTCACCTTTGGCCTAGACGATGTCGACGTCTCGGGTTTCGTCAGGTGCTGAGGCGGTGAAGCCTACCTCGGACTTTGTCTTTGAATGCTGAGGCGAAAGTCGCCTCGGGCCGAGACGGTGCCGAAGTTTCAGACTTTGTTTGGTGCCGAGGCGGCGAAGCTTGCTTCGGACTTTGTTTTTGAATGCCGAGGCGAGGGTGACCTTGGGCCGAGACGGTGCCGACGTATCGGGCTTCGTCAGGTGCCGAGGCGGCGAAGCTTATCTTGGACTTTGTTTTCGAATGCCGAGGCGAGGGTCGTCTCCGGCGAGACGTTGCTGACGTCTCGGGCTTCGTCAGGTGCTGAGGCGATGAAGGCTGCCTCGGACTTTGTTTTCGAATGCCGAGGCGAGGGTCACCTCGGGTCGAGACGTTGCCTACGTCTTGGGCTTCGTAAGGCAACGAAGGCGATGAAGGCTGCCTCGGACTGTCTTCGAATGCCGAAGCGAAGGTCTCCTCGGGCCGAGACGTTGCTGACGTCTCGGGCTTCATCAGGTGCCGAGGCGGTGAAGTCTGCCTCGGATTTTGCTTTTGAATGCCAAGTTTGTCACCTTGGGCCGAGACAATGTCGCCATCTCAGGCTTTGTCTTTGTGTGCTGAGGGTGGGACCCTGGACTTACTGATTGACGGGGGGTAAGAATTCGGAGTACGCAGCATGGTGCCTTTGTATCGGTTGGACTTAGGCGAAGCACCTTTTCAGTCGAACCTACGTATTGGGACACGTAGCTTTGTACCGTTGCAGGTTAGTCAGTCGTGTCGTAACACGTACCGAACTAATTGTGGCGGTACTTAGTGCATGTGTCCTTACGTGACAACGGGAGCACGTGCGACACCAATGATTCAGAGTACTCAGCGTAGCACCCTTGTATCGGTTGAACCTAGGCGAAGGTCGTTTCAGTCGAACCTACGTATCGGGACACGTAGCTCTATACCATTGCAGGTTAGTCGGCCGTGTCACAATGCGAACCGAACTAACTGTGGCGAGGCACTAGTGCATGTGTCCTTACGTGACAACGGGAGCATGTGCGACGCCAATGATTCGGAGTACTCAGCATAGCACCCTTGTATCGGTTGGACTTAGGCGAAGCATCGTTTCAGTCGAACCTACGTATCAGGGCACGTAGCTTTATACCGTTGCAGGTTAGTCGGCCATGTCGTAACACGAACCGAACTAACTATGACGTTGAGTAGAGGTTGAGATAGAATTTGAAGCAACTATCATTTCATTGATAACTTGGAAGATGTTACATCATGGACTTCAGATGAGGGACATTCCGAGTTATTGATAGTCGGCGGTCTTTTACTCTTATCGGTTGACGGGGTGCTTCCCTTTGGTGTCCGTGGTCTTCTGAGGCTCTACGGGTCTATCGTCTGCCCGCCTCGGCCTCTTAGAGGTTCCATCTTCCTCAGCCTGAGCATTACGAGCTTGAGCTGTTGGTCTCATTGGTGCCTTATCAGAAAGGCGCTTCTCGAGGTCACGTTTCTTGCGAGCGATTTGATCGTCCTCCACCTTAATCTTCTTTTGAATTTGATCGAATAGCACTCCGAGGGAGGCAGAAGGATTGCGGATGAGGTCATTGTAGATATGGAGGTCAAAGCGTAGGGCATTTTGGAATGCGAGCATGATAGCTTCATCATCGAGGTGATGTCCGGAGAGCGCAACATGCTCGTTCCGGAACCTCCGAGAGAACTCTCGGAGGGTTTCATCCGATCCCATCCTGAGCCGGTAGAGGGAGTCCAGCTTCTTCTCCGGCTTGAGGTTCAGCCGATAGTGTTGAACAAAGAGGTCTGCCAGATTCTTGAATTAACTTACGGAGGCCGTAGGGAGGTTGTGATACCAGTCCAGTGACATGTCATCTAGGCTGCCAGCGTAGGTGCGGCATAAAACTTGGTTGTTGTGGTCGTGCGACGTCAGTGCCTGTTTGAAGGCGAGGACGTGCAATGTCGGATCTCCCTTTAAACAGTTGAACATGGGGAGAGCGGGGGCTTTCCAGTTTCGAGGAAACTGGGCTCGGAGAATGTGTTGATGAAGTGGCCCTTCGGAGGTATGATTGTTACGATGATCACCTCGTTGGTCGGAAAGACGTCTCAGAGTAAGAGGAGGCAAAGAGGGCGTTGGAGTCCATCTCATCGTCCGATGTCCAATTGGGGTTCGATTGCCATTGTAATATTGCCGAACTTTGGAGCTGTGCCTATCATTCCAAACATCCCTCTCGATGCAGGGCTCGGGAGGATGACTCGGAGCCGAGAGACATGGGATGGCGAGTAGACTCACTAAGCGGCCTGGGAGAATAAGCGAGGGTTCTCTCGAGAGGGATTTGAAAGAGCATCGAGGAATGTCGACAACGGATCGTCTGGAAGGAGCGGGAGATTTGTCAGTCGATCGGCAGACGTTTGCTCCGTCTTTGATGCCAGCGGCAGACCATGGGAGGTCAGTTCCTGCTTCGACGATAATTTGTCGGAGGGAGTCTCTTTCCACCATAAGAGCGGCGTTCTACTTCATGAGGGTGAGGAGTTGATAGTCTTCTGCTATGATTTGGTATGACGCTTGAGCATTGGTACCGTGAGAGACGTGTGTTTTTCCCAAGTGCTCTGGAATTTGGCTAGCGAGTTGAGGTGACTATCGAGGTTGAGTCTGGGCGGCACGATCAACCGACGGGTGACTCCTTGAATTAACAGCAAGTTGCTGTTGTGGGTGTTGGCTCGTTATGAACCGATGACTCATTGAGCGAGTCATCCGATGCTGGGTGTCTGGGTGCATACTACTTTCCTTCGGCTGGTCCATCGATGTCTTCACCCTTTAAGTATAATGATGGAGACAAACGGATTGCTCGGACAACTGGTAGCAGCTACCAAAGGAGTTGAGAAGCTTAGAAGTTGTAAGTTGAGAGGATCGTGATCCCACAGACGGCGCCAAACTGTGGGGGAGGATTTCGGCCGTCGTACGTGACCCTCCTGATCCAACGGTCGATTGAAAGTTTAACCCTTAGGGATGTGGCACGCTTCTAAGCGCTGAGTGGTGACTTGCTGGGCTGTCACAAAAGCACTGTAGAGTAGAAAGGTAGAGGAAGAGATGACACAGGATGTGGTGACGAAGTTCGGCCGAAGCCTACGTCTCCGTGCGGTAAGACACAACCTTTGAATCCACTATCTCTGAGTAAACAGTAGAGCTGCTCGCGACAGGCCGATGAGTGCTTCTTACAAGTAATCAGAGGGTAGAGAGGGAGTCTAAAAATCAGAAAACTCAAGGAGCTCTGGAAAACAGAAAGTGGGTTTCTGGTCTGGAATTTGGGATCTGGAATCATTTACAGGGTTTGCTATTTATAAAGGCTTAGTTTATTTGGAGAATATTTCAGGAATATTCTCAGGAATATCCAGGGTTTGGTAAATACCCGGGGGGATTTACCAGACCTCAGATAGTGCAAGTGGGCCCCAGGCAGGGCTGCGGGTCCCACCGTCGTACCCATGGGCCCCAGGCAGGGCTGCGGGTCCCACCGTTGGGCGTTAGCCAAATTTTGCACCCACATCCAGCAAGAGTATCGATTCATTTCTGGTAAGAGTATCCATTCGTCTTTGGCATGAGTATTCATTCGCCAATTAACACTATCATGAAGCAATTGCTACAATGATTTCACTGTAGCAAGTTAAACGAAAACACTGTAGCAAGAGTATACATTCGTCTCCGGAAATAGTATCCATTCGTCATCAACAAGAGTATCTATTCACCGGGGTGACACTATGTATGTAGCGGTTGCTACAGTGATTTCACTGTAGTAAAAGTACCCATTCATGTTCAAAACGAGTACATCCCCTTGGCTAATTGATACTCTTGCTACAGTGAAACTATAGCACCTTATAATTCGCTAAATTGATACTCTTACTAAACCGAATTGATACTCCTGCTATAGTGATTTCACTATATTAGTTACAGTGATATCATTGTAGTAGCTATAGTGAAATCACTGTAGCAACCGCTAGATGCATAATGTCTATTAGTGAATACTTTTTTTGTAGCACATGAGGGGATAAATAAGGATGAGTGACTTGCTGTAGCACATAATATTCGGGAGGAACTTGATACAATATTAAAATATTATATATTCTTTAGTTAATATAGTATCTGCTAAAAGGACTTAAAACTAAGTCTTCGTTATATGATATTCTCTTTCATGAGGACAAACAGCCGGCTGAGTGCGCTGACACGCGCCTCTCTCGACCCTCCCCGATGTTAGCTGGCCAGTTGAAGGTTGACATTAACGTGTACAAGACACAACACAAAACTGAAAACAATTGCGTGACATCCGATGAGAGAGAGAGAGAGAAAGAGAGAGAGTCGCAACAAGCAATGCCCATGTTGTGAGATATCGACAAAACAAAGAGTTTGAGACGGACGTCACGGACACCCATCGTCATCTGACTCATCTTCTTATTAAATGATGATTTTTTGTTAAATAAACCCCCCAAATAATAACGCAATTACCGAAGCCTCCTTTGCGTTGCGCATTCAGTGCTTGCTTGACTATTTGTAGGAAGATAAATGCTATTTAGCCCCAAGGTTTTCCCGATTTCGGCGGCCCAATTGACATGGCAGTTTGCAACTGGTGGCTGAAACGACAGCCACTAGTTGCGCACTGTCATGTCAATCGGAATGAGCGAAATCGGGAAAACCTTCGGGCGAATACTATCGCTCTTGTAGGAACCCCCTTCATGGCACTGGTTATGAGGGGAGCTCCGAAAATTAGCCTACCAGTTCATCATGAATTAGCATAAAAACCCATGATAAGAATTCGACTGAAGCGCGGGGCGCGGCGACGCCCATGTGCCTAGCCTCCTACTACCGCAACAAGAGAAGCCAAGTGATGATAGCTAATGGGTGCATAAGTTTTTTTTTTGTATTGAATTAAATCAAATATTTGTCACAAATGTTTCTTAAAAAAAAGACATGGACACATATTGGTCCTACAGATATCAAGTAAAGCACACGGAAAATCTGGATCAAGAGTAAGTCACACTGCTTGCAAGTCTTGGCCGGCTAGCCAATCTGCCGCTTTATTTCCTTCACGAAAGATGTATCACCCTAACCGAAGGGAAGAGTCGGGATTATTCCGAGGATATATATCCTTCATAAGAGCATGTAAGGTCCCCACCGATGTTGTTGATCCAATTAATAATGCAAAGTGATGGAGTCTCCCTCAATCCATAGCACCAGTGCTACTCTTGGAAGCATGGGGGGAGACGACCGCAACGGAACCGGAGCTGCTCATCTTCATTACCTCAAGCCCATTTAGAATGGCATCTGGCATAGTACCCTTTACATTCGAAGGGCCGATGCTGATACTGATCTTACTGGGTGCATTAGTGACAACAAAATCCATGAAGTAAGCAGCGGCCAAATTATTGATCGTAAGCGACGAGAGATCGAGGCTTCGCACCGCCAACGAACCCCCGATGAAAACATTGAAGTATAGCTCATTGAGAGTCTTACTAACAATGTCGCAGAAATGCATTCGGATCAAGTACGTGTTACAAGCACTCACATCGAACTGCCATGTAACGTTGAAGAGCGCATTGGAGGTAGAACCGGCCAATTCTGTGGCCGTACTATAGACGATATCGGGGCCAGTTTCTGGGCTGGCCATTCCCTGCAGATGCTTGATGGATCCCGAGTACAGGACCGGTTTGGCGAGGCTGGTGTCAAGTATAAAGCTTTCGTCGTTGATCCAACTTCTGCCGAGGGAATCATTGCTAGGGACGACCTTCGGCCCACCCATATTGATCCTGTAAACCGTCTCCAACAATTGTTCTGCTAGACCATGATACCTCCCCCAAGGATTGATGGTCTCGGCGGTATCGGCGATGAGGTCATCCGGAACCGAAACCACCTCTAGGGCGTTTATGAAGGCAATGGAGTTGCTTCCAAGTGGAATGAAGGAGAGGATGAGGGTGTGGTGAGTTATGTTCACCGAAAACTCCTTGAACGTCGCAGACGAACCACCGGGGGCCTGGAAATTGTTGAGGAGGACGGAGTCTTGGGTGGAGACGGTGAAGTTTGCGGCGGCGAGATCGTAGCTTGGGTGCACAAAGGGGAAGAAGTAGAGGCGGATGAAGTGCCGGCCGGGCTTCCAGATCGGGAAAGAGTAGGAGGAGGGTCCGGTGAAGATCCGGGCCGTCCGGTAGAGAGCCGAGCTGTCGAGCGATGAGACCGAATTCGAGGTGGTGTTGGCTAAGATAGTTTGAGGGGTCGTCAGTGTCGTAGAGGCGGAGTCGTCGGCGACGAATACCCTGTCACCGACGGTCGTGTTGGTCGGCGACCCACAGTCTATCAGGTAGTTGTCGGCAGGGGTGAAGGCCTCACAAACACAACCTAAAGATACGAACACGATGACGAAGAAACCCAATCCAAGCCTACCCATCATGAAACGAGATTCAAGAAATTAAGAAGGTGCGGCCTTGGATTGGAATTCAGACGTTGGAAGCACCAGAAGAAACCCTAGTGATTCCAGGGGGCTTTAACAGGGGAACCCAAATCAATAGATATATATATATATATATATATATATATATATATATATATATATATATATATATAGAGAGAGAGAGAGAGAGAGAGAGAGAGAGAGAGAGAGAGAGAGAGAGAGAGAGAGAGAGAGAGAGAGAGAGATTAATAAAAAATAGAGGAAAAACAGCTAATTGAACGAGCCGGAGGCCGATACCGTACCGGCCGTTGAAAAACCAGTAACAAGGCCGGACGGCGGGCTTTTATCGCCTACCGTATTCGGAAAATCCTGCGACTTGGCGCCAAACACACAGGCAACTTATGGGACCCACCGGAAAACGACTATGTCTGCGTTCAGATCTCCTCCAATCGGTCGGCCCCGGTCGGCGCGCATCGGCGCATGACTGCCGTACGATGACTGGTGAATCAAAAGTGAAGCGGCTGTGATAAGCACCGGGCCCACTGACCGGCTGACGGGAGGAGATCTAAACTAGGGGTGGCAATGGGTCGGGTCGGGTCGGGTTGAGACATAGGTATAAGGGCAAAACATCCAACCCGAACCCGACCCGTTTAATAAACGGGTCAAAAACTTAAACCCGAACCCGACCCGCCTAATAACGGGTTGACCCGACCAGACCCGTTTAACCCGTTTACTAAACAGGTCGGGTCGTGTCGGGTCGGGTTGGCTCGGGTTGAGTCAACAGAACCTATGTAAACCTGTCGGGTTGGGTCAAGACGGGTGGGATTGGGCCGGGTTGGATCGGGTTGGTTCAAGTTGGGTCAGGTCGGTTCGAGTTGGCTCGGGTCGGGTTGACACGACCCATTTGGTAAACGGGTCAAGTCGGGTCAATCGGGTTGCAAGGACAAACCCGAACCCGACCCATTAAATAAACGGGTCAATCGGGTCGAGCCGTTTATGACCCGAACCCGTTTAGAGCAAACCCAAACCCGATAACTTCGGCTCGGGTTGGCGGGTCGGGTCAAGGATTGCCACCCCTAATCTAAACACCTTTTAACTTTTTTTTGGGATTTAGTGAGAGATCCCTCACCAAGAGATCGGTTAAATCCAAATCCCTTTTTTGTTGACGAAATTGTTCTCCACAGTATTTCAAATTTTCTTTGAAATACCACCAAACCAGTGAACCACCCCTCCTCCCCCAGCCACCGCCGGACCAAACCGAACCCCCCTCCCCCCCCCCCCCCCCCCCCCCCCTCCGCGTCACCGGACCTAACCGAACCCCCCCTCTCCCCCGCCGGACATAACTGAATCCCCTCCCCCGCCGACCTAACCGAACCCCCCTCCCACCCGACCGGCCAGACCTAATCTACAGGCCATGGGATGAACGTACCTTAGGCCTAGCTCTAGACCTAACCGACCCCCCCCCCCCCCCCCCCCCCCCCCCGCGCGCAACTGGAGGTCGAGCTCACCGGGGTCGGGAGGTCGAGCCCGCCGCCACCGGAGGTCGAGATCGTCGAGGTCGGGAGGTCGAGCCGCCGGAATCGGGAGAGAGATAGGGGGGGGTGTAGTTTCGGGTTTATCATCAGAAGGCAGGGACTTTAGGCTAAACTGATCTCTTGTTTATCCTTAGGTTAAACTGATTTCTTTTTCAGGACCTTAGACACATTAGCCCTTTTTTTTTTGGAGGTTAACTCCTTTTAACTTTGGGTTTATGGATCACAGCACATAAGGGGCCGTTTGGCTGTTAGGACGTAGGAGAAGTGCTGAAAGTGGAAGAAGTGCTGGAAGTGTTGACCGGGACTTCCGATTGGAAGTCCCGGTTCCGTTTTTTGTTTGGATAGATTCATGCTATTTTAAAATTTATGGGGTGACTTTATGGAGACAATGAATAAGTTGTACAGAAAGATTGTGATCTCGAAATTGCTTTATAGAGACATCATGAAAATCAAGGGTTATCATCGTCCACCCATGATCATTCAGCTATGTCTTCCAGCCCCAATTCAATCTCATCTACTAACATTGAGATGGAAGATTGTGTTTTCATTCTGGCTTCAAAGACCAAAGGATCTTCATAAGTATCTACATCCTTGGTTAATCTCTTCGGAGCATCCAGAACTGTATATCAACCATCACTAATTGGATTCGGACAGTAGAAGACTTGAGATGCTTGCGATACCAATATGAAGGGTTCATCTTCTTCTTTTGAAATTCTTTTGTACTTCCCAAAATTTACATATGTCAGGTTCAGTTCATGGTCGTATACGCATCCATTTACCCCATCTTCTATTTATACCAAGTTGCAGTAAAATACTGTCTATTTAAACTGACAATAATTCAATTCAAGTATACATCTGATGATCCCGTAGTATGTGGCTTCTTCTTCTATTGGGTTTTTATCTTTAGCACTGGATCTAAAAGATGTTATCGCTTTTATTGTAACCCCGCTATTTTGCGTTCTCTTAGAAGCTTCTGATTCGGCCGTACAAAATACATATCCATTGGCTCGATAAGCATTATATGACATTGCTTTAAAATTTGGGCCATTGGCGAGTCTCTTAATTATTGACATTTCTTCGTTCTCTAGTTGTTGCCTCAACCAAACAACGAAGTCCAATGGCTTGTTACTCCTTCGTTGTCCCCTAATTGAGGGGGTTTGAAGGTATAGGGTGTACTTCCTGTGCAAGCACATATAGCAATGCATCAAAAGTTGCATACAATAAAATTAGAAGTTAGCATGACAAATTAAGTAATTAACTTCCTCATTCTACTCTATCGCAGCACATGAATTTTGCAAAACCCATCTACGAGCTTGTTGGTACTGTACATATTCGAGAAAATGGATCTTCTCCTTTTTATCAAGAGGCTCTTCAAATGCACAGTCGTCATCGTCATCCATAAATATGCATTTTCCACGTTTATGACTTCCTTCCCTCTCATTTGGCATGTATTCCATGCAATATAAGATGGACTCCTCCATGATATATCGCTCTGCAATACAACCTTCAGGGTGTGTTGGGTTATTCACATATCGTTTATAGATTCTCATCATTCTATCATATATATGTTTTTCAAATATACATTACACTAAAATTCATTATTACAAAGACAAAAGAAAATATTAAAAGAGATTTAACTCATCGCTCGAACAAATATATCCATCGGTATCTTACTGGCTCACACACAAGTGCCTCTTCTGCCAGATGCACAACAAGATGTATTATCACTATAAAGAATAAAGGAGGAAAGTATTTCTCAAATACACACAGCACTTTGACTGTACGATTCTTCATTTGCATAAGATCATCTCGACAAATAACCTTGGAGCATATAATGTTAAATAATAGGGACACTTGACAGATAACAGCACATAGTGACTTCTGACTTCTAAAAGCGTTGTTTAACATCACTGAAAGTCGTTATTGTAATAGTATGTGGTAATCGTGTGAAATAAGATTCTTTAGTTAAAGATCCTCTATGCTAACACGATTTTTCCATTTTGAACTATATCCGATCGGCACTTTTAGAGAATACAGGGTTTTACATATTAGTTCTTTTTCTGAGCGAGATAATGCGAATGAAGCCTTCGACAAGAATAACTTACCACCACTTTCTACTGGCCATATATGTCTCATTATTTTTATAGCTGAAAGATCTCAACGAGCTTGAAGTCTATCGTTCGACTTGTCCTTCGTGCCCATACTTATGTTAATGAGATTCTCAGTCACATTTTTCTCATCATGCATCACATCTAGATTATGACGGATGGATAGATCCTTCCAATACATCAAATCAAATAAAATTGATCTTTTCGACTATGTAATGGAGCTTTTAGCATCCTTTTGAGCTCTTTCTCGCTTTCTTGAACTTACTGTGTGCGCGGAAAAAGATACGGGTCGTCTTTATTGCGAATCACACGAGATTACAGAGTGATCGGGACCCGGGGGGCTTGGGTGTGGCGAGTCCGGGTGCGGCGAATGTTTGATCAGGAGATTATGGGAGAGATCCTCTGGAGGGTCCCTTTGATCCGCGTCTCCACATGGTATTCGTGCGAGAGCTCTGAAGGGGTTGCCTAGGACAGAGGTCTTTACAGGGTGAGGTTTTTTTGGGAGGCTAAGGAGTATCCGCCTTTGCTTTTGTCCCGTCCGTGCTTCGCGCTTTCTCGGCTTAGGAGGTTTTGGGCTTCGTTCCTCGGTCTTCGTGTCTTCCTCGATCCTTGCTAGACCTCGGCGTCCTTGATCACCGGTTCGCGACGTCGATCGTGCTTTTGGCGTCGGCTTTGGCTTTGGCTTTTGGCTTTGGCGTTGCTTTGGCGTGGCTCTGGCTTTTGCTTTGCTTTGGCGCTTGCACTTGAACGTAGACGGGTAGAGACTTGCGATACTTTAGTTCTTCCGGACTTCGCGTCGTATCGGCTAGAACATGCGGTGCTTTGCTCGTGACCGGCGTAGTTGCTTGGCTTTGGCACGTGCGTTGCTTTGGCGCGGGCTTCACCGGTGCGTCTACTTTGGATTCTTGCGTTGGCTTTGGCTTTAGCTTTGACTCAATCTTCTTCTCGAACGGCGATGGCTACTTCTTCAAGGCTTCTTTATTCTTCCGGCTTCCTCAACGGTTGTGGCGTCGGCTTGGCTTTTCGGCGGGGGTATCACCGATCTTCGTGCAACGGTTATAGCGTCAGCTTTTGTTGATGAAGACGGCGGGGGTAGCACCGATCTTCGTGCGACGGTTGTAGCGTTGGCTTTGTTGGTGAAGATGGCGGGGGTAGCACCGATCTCTGCACGACGGTTGTGGCGTCGGTTTTTGTTGGTGAAGATGGCGGGGGTAGCACCGATCTCCGCACGACGGTTGTGACGTCGGCTTTTGTTGACGAAGACGGCAGGGTAGCACCGGCTTCAGGCCTTCTTCTCCAAGCTTTCTTCTTCGTGCGAGGAGTCGACGCCTTTGTTGAAGACGACGGGTGTTGTCGGCTTCGATCTTCTTCTCCGGCCTTTGCTTATGGCTTCTTCGGAGTTGATGAAGATCGTTGGAGAAGTCAGGATGACGACGACTCCGGGTCTTCTTCTCCAAGCTTTCTTCTTCGTGCGAGGAGTCGAAGCTTTGATCTTCGAGTGCAAGGTCTTCACGTTGATGAGGACTTGAAGGGCCAAGGATTCCCGTAGGACGTGCTTACCGTGCCTCATGAAGCCTTCGGTCTTCAAGCGTTGGAGCTTTTCTTGCAGAGCCCTTTCGTCTTCAGCTTTTTGGACCTTTGATGCCTTCCCCCACCCCCTCTATTTATAGGCAAAGGGGGGAGGTTGGGAGAGATATGGCTGAAATCTTTTTATTTCATCCAATATCTCCCTCCATAACCATCAAGATATTGTTTCCTTATTTGGGGGAACAAACTCGATCCCCTCCTTTTTAGTTGGGGTGGTTACGGGCAAGATATGACTTGATCTTTGAAGATTGAGTTGTTATCTTCGCACTTTCGGATCGCATGGCGACTCGACATCATCTTGTCCGTCGGATCGAGGGATCGTCGCGGATCTACGGTTGTGTAGACGTCCACGCCACCTCCCCCCGCATCGAGGCGGTTAGGATTTTTTTCTTTTCTTTTTTTTTTCTTTTTTTCTTTTTCTTTTCCCTTTTTTTTTCTTTTCTTCCCTTCATGACCGGCCATACCTCCCCATAGGGAGGGGGCACGGTTTTCAATTGGGTTCGGGTAGCGGGTCCGGTGGGACTCGTTTGCTTTGAGTCGGACCATGGCACGCGAATTGAGTTCGCATGCGGGTCGAGTTCGCATGCGGGCTGTTGTGTGTGGGCCGAGTTCGCATGCGGGCCGTTGTGTGTGGGCCGAGTTCGCAGGTGGGCCGTTGTGTGTGGGCCAGGTTTAGCATGCGGGCCGTTGTGTGTGGGCCGGGTTTCGCATGTGGGCCGTTGTGTGTGGGCCGGGTTTCGCATGTGGGCCGTTGTGTGTGGGCCGAGTTTCGCATGCGGGCCGTTGTGTGTGGGCCATGTTTGCATCCGGGCCGTTGTGTGCGGGCCAAGTTTATGTGTGCGGGTCGGGTTCGACCCGGGGGCCATTGCGTGCGGGCCTGTTTTACGTGTGCAAGTCGGGTTCGACCCGTGGGCTAATTTCGATGCCCACAAATGCCCCCTCAAGTTTGAGTGCGCTCGCGGGAAACGCGTAGCGCTTGGACTTGAGCCGCGTATTCGTGTGGGATTAGGTCTTTATAAGGACCCCCGTTTTTCGTTTCTCTTCATTGTTGACGATTCTCGGCGGCTTGGAGACGAAAGCTCTTGCTAGGGTTCCTTGCTTTGCGACGATGACGCGGAGGATGAAGATGGTCACGTCATGGAGCTCGAGAAGGAGGGGAGATCGTCGGATCGCGGAGGGTGGAAGGTCGCAGGAGAGGTGGTCTCCTTCTTCCTCCTCCTCCTCCTTCTTCTTCTTCTTCTTCTTCCCGGTTCTAGACCGCGCGTGCGGGAGCGGCAGCAGCATAGCGGCAGCGGTGGCGCAACGTAGGGCGACAACGGCAGCGAGCGCGGGGGCCGACGCAACAGCGGCGTGCGCGCGGTAGGGGGCGCGGCAAGCGGGCCGGTGGCCGGCAGGGTGCAGCAGCAGCGACAGCGTCGGTGCGGTGCGGGGGCCGGCGCTGCGGTGCTCGCACGGCGGGCCCGGAGGCACGACGCGATGGCCGGTGCGGCAGGGTGGCTGGCGAGCGAGGTGGGGTGCGCGCGCGTGCGGGGCACGGTGGCCGGCGCGGCAGGAGGGCGCGGCGCGCGGTGGCCGACGCTGCGGTGCGCGTGCGCGCGTGCGGGGCATGGTGGCCGGCGCGGCGGGCACGGCGCGCGGCGGGCTGGTGGCCGGTGCGGTGGTTGTCGCGGACCAGGCCTGCAGCCCCTTTGGGGCTGCGGGTTTTTGTAGGAGAGGGGGGGGGCTGTGGTTTTTTGCTGTGGCCCCACTCTTATTTTCCTCTCTCTGCATCTGGTTTTTTTTTTTTTTTGCGCTATTAGTCTTGTACTTTTCTTGTCGTCTGACTTGTGATTTTCCTTTCATCCCCCCTTTTTTCAGGTGTCGACATTACGAGAGCTTTCCGAGTTCCGGCTGGATCGTCGATGCGGTCTCCACGGGAGTACGCATCTTCGTTTCCCTTTTGCGCAAGTCTTCAACCACCGTACTTCGAGACAGGAGACTAGACTGTCAGTACTTCAGCTTTCGACGCATGAGCGAGTTTGTGAGGATGGCGTGGCCGACGGCTCTTGCCGTGTGTTGAAACTTGGCGAGCGTATCCTTACTGACGAAGGATCTTCTCTGCAGGTTGTTCGGCCAAGTTTGGGGTTGCCGTTTCACCACACTGGCGATGAGTCGGTTCTGGTCCCCGTTGTTGCTTTGAAGATATGCTCCCGCCGTATGCGATGGGGTGCAGAGATTCATCCGCGTGGAGACATCACATATCTGGGAGATTTTCGGGACTGGATGAGAGAGCTGTCTAGCGCTTTGGAGGCAGAGCCAGGGATGGAGTGTCTGGCAAGGTTTGTGGAGCCGGCTTATTGGGAGTACAGCCGACCGGACGATATATACCGGGCTCTTTGCGAGCAGTGGTGCCCTGAGACCAACACTTTTTTGACCGGAGCTGGTGAAATCGGGATCACCCTTCGTGACGTGCATATTATCTCTGGATGTCCAGAAGTTCGGAGCTACTATCAGGAGGAGGTTCCTTCTTTAGAGGTCCTGACGGATCCAGACAAGTCTCCTGGCTTCTGTCTTTTGCTTTTTAAGGCATACACTATTATAGCAGCGCGTGAGCAGTCAGATCGAGTACTCCACTCAGCTTGGGTGGACTTCTGGTTTCGAGGAGAATATCGCCACGCCCCCCCTTCGAGTCACCCGATATGGAGGTACGCATCGTTAAAGAAATCGGCACCTGGCACTTTCCGGCGACCGATTGAATCTCTGAGGAAAGAATGGTGCTCCATGGCGGGGGCGCAATATCCCTGGGAGGTTTTGGGACTAGAGGAATGCAGCGATGCTTGGCGTGCTGCTTACTGGTCAACGGGGTTGGTACTTTTTCTTTGCCGCTTTGCTCTTCCCTGGAATGGGGATGTGATACGTCCTGGGACCTTCCTTGCAGCTGCTCGGATGGTGAACGGAGAATTTCTTAACCTGGCGCCGGCGATCCTTTGCTCGTTGTACCAAGGGCTTAGTGGAACATACTGGAGTCTATCGAGTGCGGATAATGCAAGAGGGGAAGTAGGCAGGGCCAGTTCCTTTTGCCCCCTGCATTACCTTTATGGTTGGATTGGGCTCCACTTTCCGAAGGGGATCTTTACAGCGCGTGGACCTTCGACCTCGGTGCCCTTTCTTTCTTGTGTAGGAGGTGTGATGAATGCTTATTATGCGTGGGAGCGTCCGAGGCCCAATGCTCGAGAGTGGTTGAGACGTATGGGCCCTTCTGACTTTGACTTTGTATCGGAGAATGCACTTGCACCTTCTACAAGATCCTTGGTATGTGATGGGCTGGAGATGGCCGAGCACTTGTACTGGAGTATGGTGAGTTGCAGGCCCGGGTATCTCGTTTGGCGTCGTGGGGATGCAGTGGAGGTGGCACGGTACTCTCCCCACCGGTTTGCTCGACAGCAGGGTTTCCGCCAAGAGTTGCCGGGGACTCCTTTGCGCATGCAGTCACGTTACACTCCGCAGGAAGCGTACCGCCTCTGGGGAGCCCTTTATGACCGATTTACTGGGTGTATTTTCTCGCCGGGGATTAAGCCGGGCAGAAAGGATACTGCAACTCCTGAGTATCGCTGTTGGGTCAATGAGTCAGTGCTTCCCTTCCTGGCTAGCTTTCCACTGGACGTCCTTGCTAGCACTGAGCAGGCTGACTTTCCTTTTGACCCTTTGGTGGGGTTAGAGGATCGCCGTCTTTGGTCCGAGGAGCGACGATCGGATAGGTCTCACGGCCATCGAGAAAGTACTTCCCAAGCTTCTCTTTCTGTGCAAGAGGTCGAGATGGCTTCGTCTACCAAGGTTCAGAGTCTTCCTGAGACTCTGACTTCTTGGAGTGGACGTGCTTCTCCCAAGAAAAGGAAGTTGGATTTCTTGTGTGAGGCAGTTTTGGATGACGCTAATGAGGCAGAGCCAGCTCGAGAGGGAGAGTCAGGGCTTTTTGCCGATGAGGTAATCCCTCTTTCTGGGGTAGCTTCATCGGACGCCGCAGGTATCTCTCGCTTCTAGTTGCTCATGGATTTCTTTGCTTGTATTCTTATTTCGTTGGCTGAGTTGTTTAACTCTCATTTTGGGCAGGGTTTGCTGGATTGGACTGCGAGTCTGCCCCCAAGGGGATTGGGCATGAATGCTCTCCCATTAGAGCGATGTTGATTGAGAGTGGCGGGCTGGACGTGCCTTGGGATAACTTGGAGCTTTTGGGAGCGTGTGGAGCAGATTTTGCCGGTAGTGCTGTCAACCTGGACGATATTGACATGGAGCAGTTGGGCTTTGGGGAGGAGGACGAGGTCTCCAGTGTAGGGAGAGAACAGACTCCTCTGGTCAAGCCCGGTAGTCTGGCAAAGATTACTCCTGCAGTTGTTCCGTCGAAAGGTTCGCTTGTAGCTTCTCCTTCAACTCCGGTAGTACCGCTGACTGTTATCACGGCGATGGTTCAAGAGGCGGTTCCTGTGCTTGAGCCTTCACGACCGGAGCCTACCCCGTCGGTGCACTCAGGGGCTGACAAGCGAAAGTGTAGCTCGCGAGGCCTTCTTTCTGCGTTTCTTTTAGAGAGCTGTCGGAAGTATATTCAGGCAACGCTCGCACCTTTTCAGGAGGAGGGTCTTGATGCTTTGAATGACTGGTGGGTCCTTGAGGGACCTGAGTTTTGTGAGAGTTTGGCGACTTTCCAGGTAGATGGCTCTTTGTTTGAGGCACGGATGCATGCTTTCTTGGCGGACAGTGAAGCTCATCGCTTGAAATGGGCTTCGATGGAAGATGACCTTCCCCTGACACTAGCAAAGGCTGAGGACGAGGAGCGTCGTCTGGGAGAGCAGCATGCACTTACTACTGCGAGCCTTGTTCGGGCGCAGAAGAAGCTAGAGGCTGCTCGTGCATCTTTCGAGAAAGCTGAGACGATCGAGAAATCGTTTGGAGCAGATCTCGCAAAGCAACGTATTGAGCTGGCGACGCATCGGGAGCGGATAGCTTCTCGGTCTTCAGAGCTGCAGCGCATGGAGGTTACTGGCGGCGAGCTGCTCCAACGTCTTAAAGAGTTTAACTCACTTTACTAGCAGTGTTGCATTTCCTTTTCTTCCTTGTCATTTCTGCTGGATAAACTCGTAGTTTTGCTTTCTTTCGTTTGATGATAACTTAATATCATGCATCTATTTTCTGGACTTATCTTCTGGAATGGAGGTGTCTGGATGTTCTCTTCTTTTTTTTTTGTTTGGACTGAACCTTTACAGGCTGCCTACGTACCCAACTGAGAGGGATCAAGTCACACGTAGTTCCTTTTTTTTTTTTTTTTGCAAGGAGTGTAACCCTGCTTTTAGGCGTAGTACCTTTTGAGGTACTTGCCATTGATAGGGCCGAGTGTAAGCCCTTCTGGTGTGGTAAGAAGATATGCACCGTTGGAGTAGACCTCTTTGACAGCGTGCGGTCCATCCCACTTGGCGTCGAACTTCTTTCCTCCTCGATGCGAAAGAATGATGGGGCATTTGACTGCCAGCACCAGTTCTCCTATTTGGAAGGATCGAGGGCGAATTCTTTTATTGAAGGCTCGCATTAGCCTGGCTTGATAGCATTCCAAGTGTTGCTGGGCTTCGAGGCGCTTTTCATCCAGTGCTTCCAATTCTGCTAGGCAAAGTTGGGTGTTGTCACCGTTGACGAGGCCTTCTTGAATGGCTATCCTGAGTGACGGGATCTGGAGCTCGAGTGGGAGGACAGCTTCTACTCCGTATACCAGTGAGTACGGAGTTGCTTGTGTTGGTGTGCGAAAAGAGGTGCGATATGCCCATAATGCTTCGCCCATGCGTTCGTGCCAGTCTTTCTTTGACTTTGAGACGACTTTCTCCAAAAGCTTGCAGAGAGTCTTGTTGAAAGCTTCTGCTAGACCGTTGGCCGACGCGTTGTACATGGTTGAACACCTTTGCTTGATATCAAACTTGGCACAAAACTGGCTGACAGCGGCATTCTTGAATTGCTTCCCGTTGTCCGTGACGATATAGCGAGGGATGCTGTATCGGAAGCTGATATCGTTTTGGATGAAGTTGATGACAGAGTGCCTGGTAACTTCTCGCAATGGTACTGCCTCAGCCCACTTGGAGAAGTAATCTGTTGCCGCCAGGATGTAAAGATGCTGATTGGATGACTTGGGTAGCGGACCGACAATGTGGAGTCCCCATCCATCGAAGGGCCATGATGCGATGGTTGGATGCAAAGGTTCCAGAGACTGACGGATGTAGTCACCATGCAACTGGCAAGCGTGGCATCTTTTTGCAAACTCGAGGGAGTCCTTGATCATAGTAGGCCAGTAATATCCCATCCGCCTGATACGGAAGTGAAGCTTTGGACCGGACTGATGTGAGCCGCAAATCCCGGCATGGACTTCTTCTAGTGTTGTTGCCGCTTCTTCTTTTGCAAGACACCTCAGGAGCGTACCATCGTAGCTTCGACGGTACAACTCGTTGTTGAAGTGGAAGAATTTCAGAGACCGCCGGCGAATGTCGACCTTACGCTTTGGATCTTCAGGGAGCTTCCCGTGGACAAGAAAGTCTATGAATGGTTGTCTCCAATCTAGCTCGTCGGTCACGAGAACGTGTACTGCATTGACTTGGTCTGGGATTCCCATAGGGATATCCTCCTCGGTGATCACCATCCTCTTGCAGATAGGGATGATGAGTTGACTTTTTTCTGGGAATGGAAGTGTAGCCACTAAATTTGCGAGCGCATCAGCCTGCTGATTAAGGTTTCTGGGGACATACCGGATTGAAGCAGTTTTGAGCGTACCAAGGAGTTTTAGAGCTCGCAAATGTAATGGCACGAGGTCTCCATTGTTAACTTCGTATGCCCCCAATATTTGCTGAATGACGAGTTGAGAATCGCCGAAAATTTTGAGCCCTTGAAGTTTTATATCATTAGCGAGTTCGAGGCCAATAATCAAGGCTTGATATTCCACTCTGTTGTTAGAGCATGGTTCTGATAGTAGAAATGAGAAAGAGAGTATTTCATCGTTTGGCGTGACGAAGATAACTCCTGCTCCTGCCATGTCTTGCCTTGTCGCGCCATCGAAGAACATCTTCCAAGAAGGGGCGATATCGATGCAAAACACTTCTTTGTCTGAGAGGTCTTCCGATAGTTCCCATTCTACTGGAAGAGGGTATTCTGCCAAGAAGTCCATGAGAGCTTGACCTTTGATCACTTTCTGAGGGACAAAGGTGATGTCGAACTCGAGAAGGAGCAAAACCCACTTAGCCAAGCGTCCGGACAGCACTGGTTTTGACATGATGTATTTGAGTGGGTCGGCTTTTGAGATAAGCCTGATGGTGTGAGCTAACATGTAGTGTCGCAGCTTCTTTGTGGCAAAGACGAGCGCTAGGCAGACCTTCTCAATTTGGGAGTAGTTTAGCTTCGCACCAATGAGAGTTTGACTCAAATAGTAACATGCTGTTTCTTTGCCTAGCTCGTTGTCTTGAGCCAGGAGTGCCCCCAAGGACTGCTCTTGGGCGCTGATGTAGAGTACCAATGGCTTTCCTTGAACTGGTGCTGTCAGAACTGGAGGCTTGAGTAAGTAATTCCTGATATTTTGGAGGGCTTCCTGACAAGCTTCATCCCACTTGAATGGTGCTCCTTTCTTCATGAGGCGACTGAAGGGCCTATATTTTCCAACTACGTTGGCGATAAATCTCCTGATATATGCGAGATGGCCTTGGAGACCTCTGAGGTCTCGCACTGTTTTTGGGACTGGCATGTTGAGAATAACATCTATTTTGGATTGATCTATCTCGATGCCTTGATGTCGTACGACAAAGTCGAGAAACTTACCCGAGGAGACTCCAAATGCGCATTTAAGCGGGTTCATGCGGAGCTGGTACCTTCGAAGCCGTTTGAAGATCATCTCGAGGTCTTGAAGATGCGCTGACTTTTGTCTTGATTTTGCCACGAGATCGTCAACGTAGCATTCCACATTCTGATGAAGGATATCGTCAAAATTTTTTTGCATGGCTCGTTGGTAAGTAGCTCCTGCATTTTTCAAGCCGAAAGGCATGACTTTGTAGCAGTAGATCCCTTTTGGCATACGGAATATCGTAAGCTCTTCATCTTTGGGTGTCATCCGGATCTGGTTGTAGCCTGAGGATCCATCCATGAAGGTTAGTACTTCATGGCCTGTTGTCGCGTCTACCATCAATTCTGTGATTGGCAATGGGAAGTCATCCTTGGGACATGCATTGTTCAAATCCCTGAAGTCCACGCATACTTTGATTTGGCTGTTCTTCTTCTTGACTGGGACCACGCTGGAGATCCACGTTGGATATTTAACTTCTCGGATAAAGCCAGCTTCAATGAGCTTTTTGATTTCGCCTTCTATTTGCGGTATTAGTTCTGGCCGGTAGCGTCTTTGTCCTTGCTTAATGGTGCTAGCTCCGTATCTGACAGCGAGCTGGTGTACTGCAATCTTGGGGTCAAGTCCCGGCATTTCCTTGTAGGACCATGCGAAGACATCTCTGTATTCTTGGAGTAGCTTGATGTATGCAGCCTCCTCTTCGGGAGTTAGGAGTGCATTTACGAATATAGGTCGAGGATCCTCCTGCATACCCAAGTTGATTTCCTTCTGATCATCGACAGTAGATTGCCCCCCTTCTTCGAGGACGGGCGGAGCGTTTAGCAAGTCGTCGTCCGAAATAGAAGTGTCGGTAATTGTGATGTGATTAACAGAGACCAGAATGATATCGGTGTAGTCGTCAGTATTGAAGAATGATATGGGTGGGAGGGTGGGAACGTTATTTCTCACCTCAGTAGGCGGCCTTCCCAAACGGTCGAATACTGACCTTCGCTTTACTCGTCTGATTGGCCCAAGTCTTTTGAATACTGATATAGAATTTTGACTTGACTGGTTTTTGATATTCTTCTTTTGCTTCTGGGGTATGGTCCAACGTCGAGCTCGATATCGCCTTCTTTTAGCGAACTTGGTATTGGGATGAACGAGATTGGTGGAGCATCCGTCGGAGGCTGACGATCCCTCTTCTGCTTCATCTACCAATTTTATCCCAATGTAATTAGAGGTGAAGGTATTTTCTCCTGTGATCTTGATGACCATCGGGGTTTGACGAGAGCCGATGCCTTGCCGATTTGGTGGGATCTGCTCGCCGCTTTGGAGTAAATGGGCTTGAGTCTTGGTTATCCCGTGTGGTATTGGAGCTGGCAGGAGTGTACTCATATGTGCGGCACTGTCCTCATTGTAGCCGGCTTTGAATAGCAGCTTGGCGGTATTTTGCCCCCAACTTTCTTTTGGTTTGAATGTGAGTTGACTGGATTTGAAGGAACCAACGGGTTTCGGTGGATTTGAAGCTTGCATCAGGCTGGGTAGTGGTAGTGTCATCTCCTGCAGAGTGATGACATTAGCCTCCGATAGCGGCTGGACCATCTCTTCTGGCGAGGCAAAAGATGGTCGTTCATCTTTGCGAAGCCACTGAGGCGTGAGGCGCAAGACTGTCGTAGCTTGGACGGGCAACGGAGTATGTTGCGTGGATCTTGGCTTGGAGCTGATGCGCATCCTTCGTTTTGGTGGTAGCACTTCCTTGACTTCGTGTATTGCCTTGGATGGTGGCACTGGATTTGGAGTTGGCGGAGTTTCACCCTGCTCCATCTTTTTAACTTTCTCAGTTCTAGGAGTTTTAGCTGGAAGGACTTCTGCAACAAGGTCCTTTGCTTGGTAAAATTTGGCATCAGCGAGGTGCGCTTCGGCCTCATTGAATGGCTTGTCGTCTGCAATGATGCACTTCTCCAGACCTTCCTCGTAGTACTTGAGGCATTGGTGCCAGGTGGACACTACGACACCGTTTTCATGTAGCCACGGTCTTCCTAGCAAGAGGCGATATGATGTTTGACAGTCAATAATGTGAAAGAGAACTGTCGTGTCAAGCTAGCTGATGGAGAGTTTTAGACGGATGATTCATACAGTGGACTGTCCGCCTTGGTTGAACTCTTGAATGACCAGCTGGCTTTGTGAGAGCTGGTCGGTGGTAATGCCGAGCTGCCACATTGTTTGGATGGGCATGATGTTGACGGCGGAGCCGCAATCCAACAGGATTCGATTTACCGGCTTCTCGTTGATATATCCCGAGACATAGACAGGTCGATTGTGCAGTCGTGCCCCGAGCTGCAGATCTTCATCTGAAAAAGTTATTGTTGCGTTGCAGGAGATAACGGTCTCGGCTTTCTTGACGTCTTTCTTCTTTCTTTTGTAGCTATCTGGATCTGCCAAAGCCTCGGCCATTGCTAGGCGAGCCTTCTTTGGGAGGTGTAGTGCTTCAATGAGTGGCAAATGTAAGATTGCCTCATCGTGGGCAGCAACACTGTCTTTGTCAGAATTATCCTCCTCGTCGTCGGTATTGCTCTCTTTAGGAGACTCAATCTTGTCTCCTTCTTCCGGTGTCATGTGGATTTCAACCATGCAATAAAAAGGTTTGTGCTGTTGTTGAGCTGGGAGGAAGTAATCAAGGAAGAACTCTTGCAATGTTGCCGGTTCTTGATGGTTTTGTAGGAGGAGATCATCTGGATCCGCTGGTGATACTTTGAATGCCTTCTTTCCTGGAGCTTTATTTTTCTTTTTGTAAGTTCTTCGTTCAGGGAGCTTTCTTGTTACCCGATCTAGCTTGCGACTCCTAGCCGTCCATGGCCTTCGCCTACGAGGCAGCATGACCCATACGTCTTCATCAGTGGATTCTCCCACACCAAGGTGAACGTCTAGAGTGGCAGTTGTAGGTTCTTCGTGGGTCGGGGAGACTTGCTCCTCTGGAGACTCCATTGGCTTATCTTCTGATCCCCAGCCGGTGGCTTTGATTTCTTCTATCGAGACAGGCGAAGGTTTGCAGTAGAGGACGTAGTAGTCGAATTTACCTGAGGGCTGGCCTAATAGACCGACCTCCAGGTCTCCTTGCTCGTACCTTGTTTGGAGAATTTGTTGGGACATGGCTTTGTTCGGGCGAGATGCCGATGTAGGCGACGGTTGCCCTCAGGGTAGTAACGTTTCTTCCTCAGCGAGCGTAGGAGCGTACCGTTGTCGCCTTGAGATTTTTCGTCATGGAGCTAACTTTGTAATTGGTCTCTGGCGATTGATGCGCAACTTGGGCCTTTTCTGGTGTGCAGTAATGAGTACTGGCTTAAATGAACCGAAGGTGATGGACGTCATGTTTGCTGTCGCGACGTCACCGGAGTCGATCTCAATTTTTCCTTGCTTTGCGAGCGTCATGATCTTTTCTTTGAAGACAAAGCATTTCTCGATAGGATGGCTAACCACTCGATGGTATTTGCAGAAGAGTGGATCGTTGACATAATGCATCTGTTCGGGTCTCTTTGAAGGAGGGAGCTCGATCATTTTCTCTTGTAGCAGCTGATCGAACATGGATGAGACTTCCAAGTCTCGAAAGGGATACTCTTTGGCCTTAAGCTCTTCAAGAGTCATCCTCGACTGCCTTTGGGGTGGAGGCGGTGGTATGGCAGCTCCTTTTTCTTGATCATATTTACCACTGATTTTGAGTGGCTTGGAGGACGAGGCGATGTCGGCGAAGTTAACTTGCTTTGATTTGGGCGCTAGTGGTTTGTCTTTCTTCTCCACCTTCAAGAAGTCTTTGGCCTTTGAGTCCCCGCGATTTGCTAAGCTGAGCTCCATGTCGTGAGCTCGAGTTGTGAGTTCTTCGAAGGATCGAGGCTTGATCCCCTTGAGGATGTAGAGTAAGCCCCAGTGCATGCCTTGGGTACACATCTCGATAGCCGAGTCTTCAGACAAGCAGTCTCGTGAATTCAGGGCGAGATTTCTCCATTGATCGATGTAGTCGATTACTGATTTGTCCTTCCTTTGCTTGACGGCAGTAAGCTCGGTCATGTTAACGATGCGCCGAGTGCTGTAGAAGCGGTTAAGGAATTCCCTTTCCATCTGATCCCAGCTGTCAATGGATCCTGGAGGAAGATCAACATACCAGTCGAAAGCATTACCTTTGAGGGTGCGAACGAACTGCTTCACCATCTCATCGTCGTATGTGCCGGCGTTGTTGCAAGTTTCGACGAAGTGGGCCATGTGTTGCCTTGGGTTCCCCTTCCCGTCGAAGTGCTGGAACTTTGGTGGCTGGAACCCGGTAGGGAAGCACAGCTGTTGGATCCTTGTGGTGTAAGGCTTTGAGTATGTCGCCGTAATCGGAGGTAGGTTGCTGCCGTGGGAACACATCATGTCAGCCACCAGTGCTTGTATTTGCTGGGCATTCATCGTTGCTGCCACTGAAGGTTGCGCGGCCACCGAGACTGGCACGGGAGCCGAGGAAAGTGCAGGAGTAGTCGCTAGCATTGTCGGAACAACTTCTGCAGGAGCGGGAGTTGGAGACGGAGCTGGAGCGGCTACTGGAGAAGTAGGAGGTTGACTGAATACCACAGCATCCCTGACACCTAGCCTTTGAAGCAAAGTGTTGATGTGACGATCCTTTTCCTCCATTAGTCGGGTGATTTGCGCCATGTGTTCACCCATTTGCATGACTTGGAGCTGGAGAGCGGATGGAGGATGATGACGTAGGACGTCTCGATGTTGCATGCCTGCATCGTCGCCGTCCTCGTCGGAGGCGTAGTCATACCGACTTACTTCTGCTTGGTGATGAACGTTTGCCCCCTGCAAAGGAGGTGCAAAGTCTGCTGGAGAACCCGAATGGGCTCTGGGTTGGGGCTGGACCTCCCCAAATTTCTGGACTTGAGTTCCAGGATCGAGTCTTGTTTCTTCGTGCATGAGGCCTTATTGGCGATTGGCGAGCATCTTCGGCAGCAGTTTCTGGCGTGAAGAAGTCCGTAAGAGTTTGAGTATGCCGAGTGTAGACGCGTACCACCGGGGGAATGTCTCCCACCAGATTTTCTGGATCGCCATATTGGAGTAGTGGAGACTCGGCGAAAGGCGAAAGGCTTGTTGGAGCAAACACATTGATGTTTGTTCCAGCCATGACAAACTTGAAGCAACTCCTTCAAACGTAAGGATGAAAGGAGAGGGTGTCCCACCGGGCGTGCCAGAAATATGTGTGCGCGAAAAAAGATACGGGTCGTCTTTATTGCGAATCACACAAGATTACAGAGTGACCGGGACCCGGGGGGCTCGGGTGTGGCGAGTCCGGGTGCGGTAAATGTTTGATCAGGAGATTGTGGGAGAGATCCTCTGGAGGGTCCCTTTGATCCGTGTCTCCACGTGGTATTCGTGCGAGAGCTCTAAAGGGGTTGCCCAGGACAGAGGTCTTTACAGGGTGAGGTTTTTTTGAGAGGCTAAGGAGTATCCACCTTTGCTTTTGTCCCGTCCGTGCTTCGTGCTTTCTCGGCTAAGGAGGTTTTGGGCTTCGTTCCTCGGTCTTCGTGTCTTTCTCGATCCTTACTAGACCTCGGCGTCCTTGATCGTCGGTTCGCGGCGTCGATCGTGCTTTTGGCGTCGGCTATGGCTTTGGCTTTTGGCTTTGGCGTTGCTTTGGCGTGGCTCTGGCTTTTGCTTTGCTGCTTTGGCGCTTGTGCTTGAACGTAGACGGGTAGAGACTTGCGATGCTTTAGTTCTTTCGGACTTCACGTCGTATCGGCTAGAACATGCAGTGCTTTGCTCGTGACCGGCGTAGTTGCTTAGCTTTGGCACGTGCGTTGCTTTGGCACGGGCTTCACCGGTGCGTCTGCTTTGGCTTCTTGCGTTGGCTTTGGCTTTAGCTTTGACTCGATCTTCTTCTCGAACGGCGATGACTACTTCTTCAAGGCTTCTTTATTCTTCCGGCTTCCTCGACGGTTGTGGCGTCGGCTTGGCTTTTCGACGAGGGTATCACCGATCTTCGTGCGACGGTTGTAGCATCGGCTTTTGTTGATGAAGACGGTGGGGGTAGCACCGATCTTCGTGCGACGGTTGTAGCATCGGCTTTGTTGGTGAAGATGGCGGGGGTAGCACCGATCTTCGCACGACGGTTGTGGCGTCGGCTTTTGTTGGTGAAGATGGCGGGGGTAGCACCAATCTCCGCACGACGGTTTTGGCATCGGCTTTTATTGACGAAGACGGCAGGGTAGTACCGGCTTCAGGCCTTCTTCTCCAAGCTTTCTTCTTCGTACGAGGAGTCGACGCCTTTGTTGAAGACGACGGGTGTTGTCAGCTTCGATCTTCTTCTCCGGTCTTTGCTTATGGCTTCTTCGGAGTTGATGAAGATCGTTGGAGAAGTCGGGATGACGACGACTTCGGGTCTTCTTCTCCAAGCTTTCTTCTTCGTGCGAGGAGTCGAAGCTTTGATCTTCGAGTGCAAGGTCTTCACGTTGATGAGGACTTGAAGGGCCAAGGATTCCCTTTGGACGTGCTTGCCATGCCTTGTGAAGCCTTCGGTCTTCAAGCGTTGGAGCTTCTCTTGCAGAGCCCTTTCGTCTTCAGCTTTTCGGACCTTTGATGCCTTCCCCCACCCCCTCTATTTATAGGCTAAGGGGGGAGGCTGGGAGAGATATGGCTGAAATCTTTTTGTTTCATCCAATATCTCCCCCCCATAACCATCAAGATATTATTCCCTTATTTGGAGGAACAAACTCGATCCCCTCCTTTTTAGTTAGGGTGGTTACGGGCAAGATATGACTTGATCTTTGAAGATTGAGTTGTTATATTCGCACTTTCGGATCGCATGGCGACACGATGTCATCTTGTTCGTCGGATCGAGGGATCGTCGCGGATCTACGGTTGTGTAGACGTCCAATCCACCTCCCCCCGTATCGAGGCGGTTAGGATTTTTTTTCTTTTATTTTCTTTTTCTTTTTCCTTTTTTTTTTCTTCCCTTCATGACCGACCACACCTCCCCATGGGGAGGGGGCACGGTTTTCAAGAAGAGGGGGCCGGTGGGCCCCCCTTTTGGGTTCGGGTAGCGGGTCCGGTGGGACCCGTTTGCTTTGAGTCGGACCATGGCACGCGAATTGAGTTCGCATGCGGGCCGAGTTCGCATGTGGGCCGTTGTGTGTGGGCCGAGTTCGCATGCGGGCCGTTGTGTGTGGGCCGAGTTCGCAGGTGGGCCGTTGTGTGCGGGACAGGTTTAGCATGCGGGCCGTTCTGTGTGGGCCGGGTTTCGCATGCGGGCCGTTGTGTGTGGGTCGAGTTTCGCATGCGGGCCGTTGTGTGTGGGCTATGTTTGCATCCGGGCCGTTGTGTGCGGGCCAAGTTTATGTGTGCGGGTCGGGTTCGACCCGGGGGCCATTGCGTGCGGGCCTGTTTTACGTGTACAAGTCGGGTTCGACCCGTGGGCTAATTTTGATGCCCACACTTACTTTTCCATCTGATCTTTGAATATTCTCAATCTTCTACAGTACTTCGATGCCAGTCAAACGACGAGGAGTCGTTGTGTGTTCCTCCTTTCCATTAAATTGTGAATTCTGACTTCGAAAGATATGGTTCGATGGCAGGAACTTTCTATGCCCCATATAGGCAATCTTTCTCCTATATGATAGCCATAATGAGTCTGTACCTTCACTACATACAGGGCATACATATTTTCCCCTAGTCCTGCAACCCGCAAGATGTCCATATGCTGGAAAGTCATGTATAGCCTACATCAAAATAGCTTTTATATTAAACATGGTCTTACTATAAGAATTATAGGTGATGCTTCCTATCGACCACAAAGTTTTCAATTCCACGACCAAAGGCTGCAAGTAGATATCAATATTTTTTTCCAGGACTACTCTTTCCTGCAATCAACAATGATAACATCGTAAACTCTTTTCTCATACATAACGATGGTGGAAGATTGTATGACACAATCATAACAGGCCAGCAGCTGTACGAGCAACTCATACTTCCAAATGGATTGAAGCCATCTATAGCAAGTCCTAGATGGATATTTTGTAACTCGCTTGCAAAATCATGCCACTTTATGTTTACTTGTTTCCATGCAGATGAATCTACTTGATGACACATAAAGTTATCCTGGACAACTGATTAGGCATGCAATGACATATTTTTCATAATCCAGTGAATGATGTACAGCCTCTACAACCTTGGTGTTAATGAAAAGTATCGTAGCACTTTCACCGGTACACGACTACCTTTTTTCTTCGCAAGGTACTCAAAATTCTATCTGCTCACACCACATGTAGGACAACTCTGAAGATCTTCATGCTCCGCCCAATAAAGGATATATGCAATCGTTGGGACATGCATGAATTATCTCATAACTTATGCCCAAAGAGTTTATCATCTTCTTAGCAACGTATGTGCTCTCGGGTAAAGTATTCACAATTGGCAATAACTTTTTAAAAGTTTCTAACAACTCTGTAAAGCTGTTATCAGACCATTGGTATCATGCTTTCAAGCTCATTAATTCGATTGTCACCGACAACTTTGTATGCTCTGACCGACAAGAGGGATATAAGGGCTGTCTTGCATCATGTATTCGCTCTCTCACTTCGCTGGTTCATTCTGATTATCATGAGGATCATCGTGAGCTATCTTGCCCATGCAAGTATCTAAATCGTCAGGTTCAACACGTCGTAATGCGTCCTCCACCAAATCGACCATCCTCGGATATTCAGTATGTTGATTATCACCTCTGTAAGGAATATCAGAAGCTGCACCAATAGATGAACTTTCCGTGAAAGAACGTGGGGTGTATGACTTGTCTACACCATTAAAGATTAAATGTTCTCTGACGACTTCTAAAGTCTTTTTGCCATGCCCATTTCGACACTTCACACACGAACATGAAAACTAATCAATACCCCCTGAATTTGCATTTGCAAAATATGACAAAATTTGCAACACTGTTTACATACTCAGGTGTCATCTTCCTTGCCATCATCCATGCTTTGTTTAGAATAATTGAAGACATATATGCAACAACGTGTTTTCTATTTAAAAAAATCTGAAAACAAAAACAAAAATAGGTAAAAATATTGTTAACTTTTTTAAAATCCACTCCCCAAATATTGCCATTAGAGTATGAGCAAAATCCACTCCCCAAATATGCTGATGTGGTAAGAATGGATCATCATATTTAGCTTTTAGCTAGGGAGGCCGTTGGATGAAACTTGAGTAGAGGTTTCAGAATTAGCTAGGGAGACCATTGGCAAAATCCACTCCCCAAAAATTATTTCATTATACAGAGTTCCGATCGGGTGAGATACCTCTTATATGCGAAACCTAACTAGAGGTTTCAGAATTTGATGAAACTTGATGAGTGTGCTATCTATAGCAAGTTGATCATCCTCATCAAAAATCATCAAATATTAAAACCTTTAGGAACTTCAAATGTTAGAAGATTTATCGACCATCTATTAAAACTGTTAATTTCAATAGCATACTTGATGCTCTTAGAGGTTTTAGAATTTAAAGTTATTTTTTTGTGTGAGGATGATCAACTTGCCAAAAAGAGCATACCCACCAAGGAGAAAGTTTTTGCTCTGTGGGGATTTAAATGCAGATGCACAGTGAGGCATCCATGTCATTCCCTACTATACATGAGAAATTAGAGCAGTCTGATTGTACGTAAAAAAGCAGTGATAGCTAGGATCACTCATTAACGATTGATCACCTCTTTATCTTGATACGGTCACTCATTAGTAGATTTAGTCATACCGTTAAGATCACGAGAGCATTTTTGCTACTCGATTCATTTGCTGCTCTTAAGGTCCAATCATGGGCTTCCACATCTTCAAAAAAAAGGGCATAATGGGGATTACACTTGCTACCGGACTTCACTTTCCCATTATACATTTTTTAATGGACGACGTGGCAGCAGACGATTAAGCCGTAAGCAAGTGCAAAAAATGAAATCCTAAGATCACTCATTATTGGGGCTTAATTTTTAATAATCTAATCATAGCCTGAATATATAACTAAGGTTCCATGACGGTATTTTTCTCGCTCTTGTTGCGAGTTTTGATGGCCTATCTTGCACCGACTCACTAACAGATGATGTATCGGCCACTATGCATGGTGTCTTCCAAAAAAATATTATTTGTGTTAATGGATAAAAATCAAGAAAATCTACCTGTTCTCGAATATATATTTATATTAGGTAGCCTAATAGTTTTTAATCTTGCTACCTCCGGACCCTCTAGCTGCATCTCCCACCCATGGGCGAATCAAACATTTACCCACTCATGCACATTGATGCGGGAATCAATTCCTTTTGAGTCAGCATTTTCATGGAGTCTTTGTTGCTTCAACGGCACGAATCAATCTCTTCATTTATTTTTTACTGGGTGGCATTGCTTGTGCACGGAGATGGATCTGAGCGCGCCATTGAAGCATGACGCGCGGCCATGCATCCGAGTTCTGACTCCAAAGGCTCCAAGAAAGTACTGACTTGAGAGAAACCGATTCCTTTGACAGTTAGTATTAGATGTAGTGTGTTAGTATTCTATTAGTCCTATTGGAACCAGTATTCCTTAGACTGTTATTATTTTATTGTTTATTGTTGTAACAGAAAGATTCTTAGTTGTAACAGCTTTAGTTGTAACAGCATATCAAAAGTAATTATATAATACCATCAGCTCTCACAAGAGCTAAGCACCTTTTTCCACCCAAACAAAAGACAAGCTTGTACGTTGCTTTCTTATCATGGTATCAGATTCGCCTACGGTTCTTTCCATGGCATCTTCGGGCTCTTCTCCTTCTTCTTCCACAACTTCTCATCTGAATCCCCTATCCTCTGGTCTTGCTTTCCCTAAAGTACAACATGTTCTTTCCTTGAAACTTTCTCCCTCCAATTACATCTTATGGAAGATGCAGTTCCTTCCTCTTTTGCATAGCCAACGCATGATGGGCCTCATCACCGGTGACGATGCTTGTCCTCCCAAGACTATTGAGGTTGCCGGTTCCTCTACTCCGGAACCCAACCCAGATTATGAAGCTTGGTTTCTACGTGACCAGCTCTTACTAAGCTGGATTATTTCCTCTTTGTCTGAAGAGGTTCTTCCCCATATTGTTGGGATCTCATCATCCCTTGATGCCTGGCAAGCCTTAGCCACGGCTTTTGGCATATTTAGCCATTCCAAAGTTTTGCAATTAAACATACAATTGCAGAATCTCAAAAAGGGTGACATGTCTGTCACTGCATTTCTTCAAAAAGCCAAGTTTTTGGCGGATCAATTGGCTGAGGCCGGTCTCCCCATCTCCTCCGAGCAGTTCACCGCTATCATTTCCCGCAATTTGGGTGCCGACTACTGCAATCTGGTCTCTGCCATTTTTGTCCGTGACAAGCCCTTCTCCTTTCCAGAACTCCACCATATGTTATCCACCCATGAAGCTCATCTCGAAGTCGTCAGTCAACCTGCTGAACCCATCATTCCAGCTGCAAATGTTGCTCAGCATACACCCACGTCTTCTGGTGTCTCTCAAAGATTCCCCAAGAGCACTTTTGTCAAAGGCAAAGGAAGAGGGAAGATTGGACCATGCCAGATTTGTGGCAAGTCTAATCATACTGCTGATCGTTGTTATCAAAGATATTCCCATCGATCTGCTGCTCAGTCTTCTCCAACTGCAAATGTTGTCACCTACAATATTCCGCCACAGGCCCCGTTTGAAGAGTGGTACCCTGACACTGGTGCCACCCATCATGTGACTTCGGATATGTCCAAGCTTTCTCTCTCCAATGAATACAAGGGTTCTGATACGCTTCAAGTGGGTAATGGTAAATGTTTGTCTATTCAAAATGTTGGTTCTTCCATTTTTCACTCTCGAGACAGCAAATTTAATTTCTCAAACATCCTTCATGTCCCAGCTATCACCAAAAATTTGTTGTCTTTTCATCAGTTTGCCAAAGATAATCATTGCTTCTTTGAGTTTCACCATGATTTTTTTCTTGTGAAGGATGTCACTACGCGGAGAGCTCTATTGCACGGCCATAATATTGGTGGACTATACAAGCTTCAGGGTCTGCGGCAACTATCCTCTTCATCCCGTAATAAAGCTGCACGTCCATCTGCCTTCTTGAGCAATTGCGCTTCAATGGATACATGGCATGCACGTTTAGGTCATCCTCAACATCGCACTGTGTCGCAAGTCATCACGAAGTTTTCATTGCCTTGCTCTTCCCCTAAGTTTGATATCAATAATTGTACTGCTTGCCGTTTAGGCAAAGCAACTAAATTTTCATTGCCACCTTCATCTTCCACTAGTTCAGCTCCTCTCGAACTTGTGTTTTCTGATGTATGGGGACCTTCCCCACTTCTATCTATTAATGGAGAGCGCTATTTTTTAATATTTGTAGATGATTTTTCCCGTTATACATGGCTCTTTCCTATCTCTCAACGTTCTCAATTGTTTGACATTTTTCTTCAGTTTCAAGCAATGGTTGAACGGCTCTTCAACACTAAGATCCAAAAATTCCAATCCGACTGGGGTGGGGAGTACCAAAAATTGTCCAAATATCTTGCTCAGTGTGGCATCCTTCACAGAGTTGCTTGTCCCCACACACATGAGCAGAACGGATCCGCGGAACGTAAGATTCGTCATATTGTTGACGTTGTGCTTACCCTCTTAGTTCATGCCTCAGTTCCAAAAAAATATTGGTCCTTTGCTTTTGAAACAGCAGTTCATTTAATTAATCAGCTTCCAACGCCCACCATAGGTGGTCTTTCACCATTTGAAAAATTATTTCAAGCACAACCTGATTATCTTTTCTTAAAGACGTTTGGTTGTGCAGCATTTCCCCTACTTCGCCCTTATAATTCAACTAAGTTTGAATTTCGTAGCAAAATGTGTGCCTTTTTAGGATATAGTCCAAGGCATCATGGGTACAGGTGTCTTGACATTTCCACCGACCGTATCTACTACGCTCGCATCGTCTACTTCAATGAGAAATATTTTCCATTTACATCCACCTCTTTGCTTGGCTCTCCTCCGACCTTGCCGCAGCACCCATGGTTACTTGTAAACTCCACATTAATGCCGCATGCATATGGAGCTCCCCCAGGTATGTGTCCTCCATCTGAAGTCTCTTCACCTCGTGAGCCTTTAACATCATTTCCCGCCACCTCTCCTTTTCAAAACCAACTACCACCATCATCGCCTCCTACATTTCCGCCACAGCCTATCCAACACCAATCACCTCCTCCACTTCCACAACAAACTCAAAACCATATTCCACCTATCATGGAACCAACCCAACAAACTCAAGCCCATCCTCCACATAACATGGAACCAACTATTTTGAATTCAGATAACCCGTTTACTGTTACTAACCCAGCTGGTATCAATCCTATTGAAGACTTAAATTGTGACAGGTCTGGTATCCCACAGTCGTTGGATGCGGGTCATTCTCATCCGTCATTGTTTGATGCAACTACTCCATCTCGTCAACGTACTCATCACATGGTTCTACGGCACCAACCGAAGCCTTCTTTCAAAGCTCGCTCGTCGCGCCACCAACTGCCTCATGCTTTTCTCTCTTCTCTACATGAGGAAACTGAGCCTACATGCTTCAGTACAGCAAATCAGTCACCTCCTTGGCGTGAGGCCATGGCGGCTGAGATCACTGCCTTGCTCCAAAATGGTACTTGGACCTTGGTACCTCGGAAATTGAACACCAACGTTATAGGCAGCAAGTGGGTATTCCGGATCAAACGTCGTCCTGATGGCTCCGTCGACAAGTACAAAGCCCGCTTGGTCGCCAAAGGATACACTCAAGAAGCCGGCGTTGACTATATTGAAACCTTCAGTCCGGTTGTAAAGCCCACAACAATTCGGACCGTTCTAGCGCTTGCTATCTCACGTGGTTGGATTTTGCGTCAACTTGATGTCAACGACGCGTTCCTCCATGGTAATCTACAAGAGGAGGTGTATATGTCCCAACCACCTGGTTTTATTCATCATGATTTTCCTAATCATGTCTGCAAGCTTCGTCGTTCCTTGTACGGTCTCAAGCAAGCACCCCGTGCTTGGTTTCATTGGCTAAGTTCCTTTCTCTCATCTATTGGCTTTGTGGGTTCCAAGACTGATGCTTCACTATTTATCTATCGCAACTCTGGCATCTTCATTATCATTCTCATTTATGTTGATGATCTTATTATCACTGGCACTTGTTCTACCACAATTACCAAGCTTATCTCCACATTAGGGTCTGAATTCTCTTTGAAAGACCTAGGTGATTTGCACTACTTCCTGGGCATTCAAGTCACCAAATGTCTAGATGGCTTATTTTTATCTCAACATAAGTATATTTGTGATATCTTGAAGAAGACAGATATGCTTGATGCCAAGCCTGTCTCCACTCCGATGAGTGCCAACTTGAAACTATCTCGCTTTTCCAAATGCCCAGAAGTTGATCCCTATCTCTATCGGAGCACTGTTGGTGCCTTACAATATGTTACTATTACTCGCCCGGATTTGTCCTTCGTTGTTAACAAGGTATGCCAATTCATGCAAAACCCCAAGGATGATCATTGGCAAGCAGTTAAGCGTATTCTTCGATACTTGAAGCATACTATTTCTTTCGGGCTTTCTCTCTCAAAGTCATCATCTACTCAACTTCATGCTTTTTCTGATGCCGATTGGGCTGGTTGTCCTGATGATCGGCGCTCTACTGGTGGCTATGCTGTATTTCTTGGTTCCAACTTAATTTCTTGGTCAGCACGTAAGCAAACAACTGTTGCGAGGTCCTCCACAGAATCTGAATATAGGTCTCTTGCCAATGCTACCGTGAAACTTATTTGGCTCAGATCTTTGTTGGGCGAGCTTGGCGTCATCTCTGCCTCTCCTCCCACCTTATGGTGTGATAACCTTGGTGCTACTTATCTAAGTGCGAATCCTATTTTTCATGCTCGTACAAAACACATTGAAGTTGACTTCCATTTCGTACGAGATCAAGTTTCTCGGAAACTATTAGATATCCTATTCATCTCAACAAAGGACCAGTTAGCTGACATCTTCACGAAACCCCTCTCGGCTCCTCGGTTTGTTTTTCTAAGAGACAAGTTGAACATTCGTTCCTCTGATTGTTCAACTTGAGGGAGGGTATTGGAACCAGTATTCCTTAGACTGTTATTATTTTATTATTTATTGTTGTAACAGAAAGATTCTTAGTTGTAACAGCTTTAGTTGTAACAGCATATCAAAAGTAATTATATAATACCATCAGCTCTCACAAGAGCTAAGCACCTTTTTCCACCCAAACAAAAGACAAGCTTGTACGTTGCTTTCTTATCAAGTCCCACCTCGGTTGTGGTAATATAATGATGTGCGTTCTCTCTCTATATAAAGAGAGGTAGTCTTATGTAATAACAATGAGATTGATGAGATGATTCAAGGAGTTTTTCTCCCCAAACCTATTCTCTCTCTCTCTCTCTCTCTCTCTCTCTCTCTCTCTCTCTCTCTCTCTCTCTCTCTTCGTAACATGGTATCAGAGCCGGGTTAGGGTTTCGGAGATCCCTCTCTAGCCACGGCCTCCTCGGTCGCCGCCGGTGACCTCGGGGAGGCCGGGCATAGTAAAATTTAATTTTTCTTTGATTTTTTCTCTTTGTCTCTCCCTTCATCTCTCAGGTGCTGTCGGTGCCTCGACGGCCCGATCATCCTGCGCCCGCCGTTCAAGCGGGTTCGGCCCTGCGTAGCTCAACTTGCGCCCGCCGCCCGATCCCGGCAACAGCAGCACGGGGCCAGATCTGGCACCCGCAACTGTCTTGTCTCCGGTGCAGCAGCAACCGCGGCACGAGGGGGGCCAGATCTGGCCCGGCCACCTGCTCGCCCGACCGCACCAGCCACCTGATCCCTTGATCGTGCCGTCGTCGCCGTGTGAACTCGGATCCTGCGCCTGCCCCTTCTCGAATCGGAGCCCTACGCTGTCGGATCCGTCTGCCCGTGCCTTGCTGCTCGTCGGAGCCTTGCGCCTGTCCCCTGAGGCCGCGATCTCCTACCAGCGGATCTGCCTCCAGCCTTGTGTTGTTGCTTCGGCCCGGCCCTACGCCTGTCCGTCGCGTTCTCAGCCCCGCCCCTGCACCCGACTCGGCCCGGCGCCCATCCGCCGCATTCCCGGCCCTGGCCTTTCACCCGGCCCGGCCCGGCACCCGTCTGCCGCGTTCCCGTCCCCGGCCATGCGCCCGTCCGCCGCCAAGCCACTGCGCCCGCCGACCCGCCCGTGCCCTCCTTCCCGGCCGCGATAACCCTTAAATAACCTAATGTCAAAGATGCAAAGCTAACACCTAATTAGCTTCTTTATGACATTCCAAAGAGAGAGAGTGCCTTACCTAGGGTTTTGCCAAAGGAGCACGGGAAGAAGTTGATCAAAGAAATTGAAGGAGGAGCTCCGCTGTCGACTGATAGAGAGGGAAGACAGATCAGATCCCAAAAAAAAAGGGAGAGAGAGAGAGAGAGAGACGTGGTGGCGGTGGCAGACGACAGGCACTAGGTGGTGGTGGTGGCGGCAATGGAGGAGGGTGATGGTGGCGACAGGTGGCAGGGGAGGTAGAGGTGGTGGTTGGGGGGTGGGGGTGTCGCGGTAGGTGGAGGAGATGGCGACGGCAGAAGTAGGAGGCGGTGGCAGTCGGTGACAGGGGAGGTGGTGGGGGTCGTGGCAGGTGCAGGGGGAGGTGATGGCAGAGAGAGAGAGAGAGAGAGAGAGAGAGAGAGAGAGAGAGAGAGAGATTGGGGGGGAGGGGGTACCTCTGATCCGTAGCAGCTCGAGAGAGAGGCAGCTCCACAGCGCCTCCGATCCGTAGCAGCTCGAGAGAGAGGCTCCAACGAGATCGAGAGAAAGAGGAGGATCGGGGGGGGGGGGGGGAGAGATCAGATCTGTATATTATTAGGTCTTATTAAACGACGGTCTTAGACCGTCGTTTAATATGCGACATCGAGTTTTGGTAAAATTAATTTTATTGATATTATACGATGGGTGAAGACCGTCGTTAAATAAAATAACCGTCGTTACGTTAACCACGGTTTCAAATCGTCATTAATTTATATAGTATATATCTTAATTTGGTGTAGTGGAATGGATACTTGTAGCACGTGTGGGTAAATAAGAATGAGGGACTTACTATAGCACGTAATGTTTGGAAAGGATTTGGTATTGTACTGAAACATTATCTGTCCTTTGGCTAATATAGCATCTGCTAAAAGGACTTAAGGCTAAGTCTTTCTTATTTATATGAAATTCTCTTTCAGGAGGAGGACAAACAGCCGGCTGAGTGCGCTGACGGGCGTCTCTCTCGTCCCTCCCCCATGTTAGCTGGCTCGGCAGAAGGTTGACATTAACGTGTCCATGAAACAACACAAAACTGAAAACAGTTGCGTGTGAACGACAGAGAAGAGAGAGTATTAAATGGTGAATTTTTGTTAAATAAACCCCCAAATAATAACCCAATTACCGAAGCCTCCCTTTGCGTTGCAGTGCTTGCTTGACTTTTTGTAGGAACCTCCTCCATGGCACTGGTTATGAGTATGGGTGCACACGGTTCGGTTTGTACCAATTACGGGATGAACAAGAAGCCCAACCGGTCCTAACAGTTCTTAAATATTTAGAATCGAAACCAGATTGTAGGAAGCATGGAATCGGATCGGACCCATGAATTCATTTTGCATATACATGATGCGGTTCGGTTCGGATAACCGAAACTCAGAACCAGGAACCGAACCGATTCCCTACGGTTCTGTACTTTGGGAACCAGAACCAAACTAATTATGCTAGAAACCGAACCAAACCATACGGTTCTGACCGGTTCGGTTCGATTCTCCGGTTCCACCGGTTTTCTGTGCACCCTTAGTTATGAGGGGGGCTTCGAAAATTAGCCTACTAGTTCATCAAAAAAAATTTCGGTAGGAATGATACACTTTATTACAAAAAACTCTTGGATACAAGCACGGTGATACATCACATCGAATCAACATGAGTAGATTTGGTGGAACGATCTCATTCCAGTATACTGGAGAAGTTGAGGTTTTTGCCCATGTAGTCGATAGGTCCATTGCTTGATTCACTTCAAGAAAAGCATGACTAATGCGCACCCTCGGTTCCACCGTTTTTTTGTGCACACTTAGTTATGAGGGGGGCTCCAAAAATTAGCTACTAGCTCATCATGAATCAACATAAAAGCCCATGATAAGAATTCGACTTAATCGCGAAGCCCATGTGCCTAGCCTCCTACTACCGCAACAAGAGAAGCTGAGGGACAGCTAATTGGTGCAAACTTTGGAAACCGAACAAATAGGGTGACTGACTCTGAGAGGAAAGCTTACGTTTGGCCGGCCAATCATTTCGATCTGCATTAGGCCTCCAACTTAGGCTGTCCAACCTGAGGCCCACCCCGAATTTGGTCGGATTTGGTTGGAATTTTACTTGTATGCATTGGGCGAGGGTTGGAAAATCCCAACCCAATCTTAATTTAGGTTGGGCTTGGTCAGAGGCTTCCGACAACCCGACCAAATCCAAAACCGAATCATTTAGTAAATAAATAAATATATAATATAATATTGAATATGTTTGATTAGAATCCATCTATTGAATCATCCGTTAAATACAAGTTGAGGTCGCACTATGGTAAAACTTTGGTGTGTATATATCCTGCTACTAAGGCCCATCACTGACTGTGCATTTTTACGTCCAACGAAGGACCATCACTCGTATTAAAATATAAAGCCGATTTATGTGTTGTACTATCACAAGTGAATTATTATAAGTTGATTATTTCTTCTAAATCATGTTGGAACCGGCCAACAAGTCTTGCACAGCCGGGCCAAACCGACGGGTTGAGCTTGGGCTAGGGAAGTTAAACCCGACCTCAAGTTGGGTAGGATTGGGCATGGGCAGAGGATTCAACCTATTGGGTTGGGCCTATGTTGACCTTTCAAACCGACCAACTCACCCGAGTTGCAGCCCTAACCTGCATGGTAGGCTCCAGCTTTCATCTATGCTAATTCTTTTAACATTGTTGGCTTAGTTTTATGTTTGCAGTTTGGTACAGATTAATTTGCAATTATTTTTTGAGGGACTTGGTGAAAATATCTTTTTAGGTGATGCTCTTAAGCTCCAGTCGCCGATAATTTCTTCAATTGAGCTCCAGCCCCTCCCGAAATGACACATTAATATTAAACCCTTGTTCACAACTCCAGCCCCTTTTAAATGACAAAAATATCTTTTTCATTACCCATCAAGCAATAGAAAATCAATAGTGTTTGTACGGTGATTATTATAATGATTTCATTGTAACAAAATTTCAAACAGTTTCTAAAGTGATTTCACTATAGCTGCTATAGTGAAATCAGTGTAGCTGTTATAGTAAAATCATTGTATCATCCAATTTGATACTCTACTAACTCGAATTGATACTCCAATTGTTAACCTGCTACAGAGATTCTGGAGTATCAATTTGTGGCACCTATCCTAGCTATATAACTCTTTATATTTTGGCCACACATATTTGGGTGTTAAAGTCACCCCTTTGTCATATAGATGTACGTACCCCATGATACAATCAACACTATCAATTAGAGTGGTTCCCCATGTGCAGGCCAACATAAGTGGGGAGGTGTCTTTGTATCACTTGGACTCCTCTTATAATTTGCTATATGAATAAAGATCACACAATAGTTTGATCCCTCATAGCTATAAGATTCTTTATATTTTGGTCACAAATATGTGGGTGTTAAAGTCACCACTTTTACACATAGATGTACCCCCTCATGATGTAGTCAGCCTTATAAATATGAATGTACCCTCATGTGTAGGCCAACATAAGTGGAGAGCAATCCTTGTACTTAGAATCCTCTTATAATCTGTTATATAAACAAGGATCAAGCAATAGTTGGTCCTCTCCTAGTTAAGAGACTCTTTATATTTTGGCTGCATATACGGGTATTAAAATCACCACTTTGATACACAGATATACCCACCATGATATAGTCATCCTTATCAACTGGAGTGGGTCGCCATATATAGGCCAATATAAATGGGGAGGAATCATTGTATCAGATGGACTCCTCACATACTCTGCTATATGAATAAGAATCCCGCAATATTTGGACCTAGCTATGAGATTATTTATATTTTAATCGCACATATATAGGTGTTAAAGTTATCCCTTTAGCACATAGATATACCCCCTATGATGTAGTCGATTTTATTAACTAGAATAGGCTCCTATGTGCATGCCAACATAAGTGGGGATGAGTCCTAGTATCAGTTGGACTCCTTTCATAATCTATTACATTAATAAGGATCCTAATATGGTTGAACCCTTCATAGCTAAGGGACTATACATATTTTGGCCATAAATATATGAGTGTTAAAGTCACCTCTTGGACACAAAGATGTACCCCCCATGATATAGTCATCCTTATTAACTGGAATGGCCCCCCATGAGTAGGCCAATATAAGTAAGGAGGCGTCATTGTATCACTTGGACTCCTCTTATAATCTGCTACAAGAATAAGGATCTCACAATAGTGGCTGGGATTCCTTCTAGTTATGAAACTCTTTATATTTTGGCCATATATGCGGATGTTAAAATCACCCATTTGACACATAGATGTACCCCCTCCCCATAATGTAGTCGGCCTTATCAATTGGAGTGGTACCCTAGGTGCAGGCCTAGGGGTGCACAGAAAACTGGTAGAACCAGAGGACCGAACTGAATCGGTCTCGATCGTACAGTTTAGTTCAATTTTATGCATGATTGGTTCGGTTCTGGTTCCTGAAGTGCAGAATTGTTAGGAACCGATTATGTTGCCGATTCAGAGTATCGGTTATCCGAACCGAACCAGAATCGTTATAGTTTATTATGCATAATACATTCACGGGTCAGGTCTATTGGTCAAATATGGATGATGGGTTGTATATACATAATGCATTCACGGGTCGAGTCTATTTTTGTCAAGTCAAATTAGTGAGTGCTTGTGAACTTTACTACTCGGTTTGGCATGTTAGATATCATGAAGTCGTTATTACAAAGTATTAATTGCCAAGAGAAACCTATGCATACATGCACACAGTGGTGGCTCCAACAATTTGTATTATTAGGGTGAAAAGTTGCATTAATAAATATTTTCACATGATGACGTGAAGTAGAGTCTCACAGTTAGGAGGGGTCTCACTATTGTGGAATCCATATTTATGAAACAGATTATTAGAGGAGTCCAAGTGTCCCCCCCCTCCCCGACTATATCATAGGGGTAGATCTATGTATCAAATGGATGACTTTAATACCCGCATATGTATGGCCAAAATATAAAGTCCCATAGTTATGAAAGGTCTCATTATTGTGGGATCCTTATTTATATAGTGGATTAAGAGAAAAGTTCAAGTATCCCCCCCTTCCCGACTATATCATAGGGGTACATCTATGTATCAAATGGATGACTTTAATACTCGTATATGTGTGACCAAAATATAAAGTCTCATAGTTATGAGAGGTCTCATTATTGTGGGATCCTTATTTATATAGTGGATTAAAAGAGAAGTTCGAGTGTACCCCCCTTCCAGACTACATTATGGGGGGGTACATCTATGGGACAAAGGGGTGACTTTAACACTCACATTTGTGTGACTAAAATATAAAGAGTTACAAAGCTAGAAGGATAACACTGATATTTATTTGTGTTATAGATTATGATATAAATCTAAGTGTACCCCCCCCGAGTAATCAGAGGGGATACATTTATGTGTCAAATATGTGACTTTAATACCCGCATGTGTGTGACCAAAATATAAAGATTTCTAGAGCTAGAAGGGGACTATTATGGGATCCTTATTTATATAGTATATTAGAAGAGAAGTCCCAATGCAACCCCCCCCCCTCCCCCCCCGACTATTTCACAAAGGGAGTACATCCATATGTCAAAGGAGTGAATTTAATTCTCGCATATATATGACCAAAATATAAAAAAATTTATAGCTAGGAGGGGTCTCACTATTATGAAATCCTTATTTATGTAGCAGATTATGAGAGGGTCTGAGCGTACCCTCGTACTACATGTTGGGGGGTACATCTATATATCAAAGGGGGTGACTTTAACTCCAGCATGTGTGTGGCCAAAATATAAAGAGCTAAGAGGGGTTCTACTAATGTGTGATCCTTATGCATGTAGCATATTATGAGAGAAGCCTAAGTGTAATCCTGATTATATCATAGGGGATACATCTATGTGTCAAAATGGTGACATTAATACCCACATGCTTATGACCAAAATATAAAGAGTCCCATAACAATGAAGGATGAATATTATTTTTGGGATTCTTATTTATGTAGCAGATTATTAGAGAAGTCTAAATGTACCCCCCTCGATTGCCGCATGGGAGGTTATATCTATATATTAAAGGGGTGACTTTAACACCCACATGTGTGTGGTAAAAATATAAAGAGTCACATAGTTAGGAGGGGTCCAACTATTGTGAGATCCTTATTTATGTAGCAGATTATGAGAAAAGTTCAAGTTTACTCCCCTAACCCCCCCCCCCCCCCCGACTACATCATAGGGGGGTACATCTATATGTCAAAAGGGGAATTTTTACACATGCATGTATATCACCAAAATATAAAGTCCCATAGCTAGGAAGGGTCCCTCTACTATGAAATCCAAGTGTCCCTCCCTCGAACTAAATCATGGGCGGTACATCTATTTATCCCCCCCTCCCCAGACTAAATCATGTGGGGGTACATCTATGTGTCAAAGGGTTGACTTTAACACTCGTGCATGTGTGACCAAAATATAAAGAGTCTTATAGATTGAAGGGATCCCACTATTGTGGAATCCTTATTCATGTAGCAGATTATAAGAGAAGTCCAAATATACCTCCTTCTCGATTACATCATGGGTGGTACATTTATGTGTCAAAGGCTTAACACTCGCATATATGTGGCCAAAATATAAAGAGTCACATAACTAGAAAAGGTCCCACTATTGTGGGATCCTTGTTTATATAGCAAATTATGAGAGAAATCCAAGTGTAGCCCCCTTCCCCTCGACTATATCATTGAGGGTACATCTATGTGTCAAATGAGTGACTATAACACACGCATGTGTGGCCAAAATATAAAGTCACATAGGTAGTCAGCTGTTGTGACCAGCTTGCCGTGTGCAAGGGTGATCTGTTCAAGACGATTGGACCGGTTGATCGTGTTACGAAAACAGGGAAATAGAGAATAGTTTGGGGAGAAAAACTCCTTGTGTTTTCCATTAACCTCATACCTCTCCTTATATAGAGAGATAACATACACCTTTACATTACCACAACCGAGGTGGGACTAATATAATACTAACACCCCCCCTCAAACTCACGGTGGGTCAACCACTGAGAGTTTGCGAATAAGAAACCAAAATCGAGGAGATGGATGACACTTTGTGAATAAGTTAGCAATCTGCTCCGTCGAAGAGACATAAGGCAAAGAGATGGTCCCAGCCTCGTACTGCTCTCTGGAGAAATAGCAATCTAGTTCAATATGCTTGGTTCGCTCATGAAACACTAGATTGCTTACAATCTGAATAGCACTCTTGTTGTCACAATGAAGAGCAGTGGGACCCGAGGTATCAACACCAAGATCTCGAAGAAGACGTCGGAGATGAACGATCTCCTTCGTAGCAGTGACCATGGCACGAAACTCGGCCTCAGTACTAGAGAGTGAAACCACCTTCTGCTTCTTACTCTTCCAGGAGATAAGAGAGTCACCAAGAAACAGACAGTAACCAGTAGTCGAGCGACGAGTAGTCGGGTCCCCTGCCCAGTCGGCATCAGAGTATGCACGAAGAGCTAGAGAGGAGGATGACGAGAAGAAAAGTGATCGAGTGATAGTACCACGAAGGTACCTAAGAGTCCGAAGAAGAGCAGTGTAGTGAACAGAGTGAGGGGCAGCCACAAACTGGCTAAGAATACTGACAGCATGGGCAATATCCTGTCAGTGATACAGAGATAGACTAGCTGACCAACTATCTCACGGTACCTGGTAGGATCGGAGAGGGGCTCACCATCGGCAGGGCGAAGTTTGACATGAAGCTCAAGAGGAGTGTCAACTGTACGGCAATCAGATAGTGCAGCCAGAGCAAGAATGTCAGCTGTGTATTTCTGCTGAGAAAGCAGAATCCCCCTAGTGCTCCTAGCAACCTCCAGGCCAAGAAAATAACACAGAGGACCAAGATCCTTCATCTGAAAGTGGCTTCGAAGATGCTCTTGAAGGGAGGCTATGGCACTGGTGTCATCACCAGTAAGAATCATGTCATCGACGTAGAGTAGGATGATGGCCCGGCCTTGGGGGAAAGTCCGTACAAACATAGAATGGTCTTGAAAACTCTCCACAAAGCCGATTTCAGTAACTGCCCGACGAAAATGCTCAAACCAGGCACGAGGAGCCTGTTTGAGGCCATAGATAGCTCGACGAAGACGACATACATGCTGAGGAGGTGTGCTGAGGCCCGGAGAAGGCTGCATATAGACAACCTCAGAGAGATCACCATGAAGAAAAGCATTCTTCACATCTATCTATGACAGGGGCCAGCCTCTAGCCGCAGCAACAGCGAGAAGAGTCCGAATAGTGGTCATCTGAGCTACTGGAGCAAATGTCTCATCATAATCAATCCCATACTCCTGAGTGAAACCGCGAGCAACAAGACGGGCTTTGTACCGGTCAATCGAGCCATCTGGATGATGCTTGATCTTGAAGACCCATTTGCAGCTGATGGGCTCGATACCAGGAGGTAGAGGCACAACCTCCCATGTCTGAGTCTGCGCAAAAGCCTGAAACTCCTCAGCCATAGCCTGCTGCCACACAGGGTACTGCAATGCTTCTCTGTAAGACCTGGGCTCTCTGGCTGTGTGAAGGGCAGTAAGGTAGGTAACGAACTGAGGCGAGTAGAAAGTGACAGCGGCAAAACCAAAGCGATCAGGGGAGTAGCCAAAGTGGTCAGGAGGGCGACGCTCGTGCTGGGGGTAGCGAGGAGGACTGTGAGGATCCGCATCCGGTAGAGGTAGGCTGCTCGAAGTGGACGGAGCACCAGAGGAGTCACTAGCAGCTGAAGACGGGACAGGTAGTATGTCAGACGGTGGATAAATAGGCAGAGAAGACGAGGGATCCAAAGGGGAGGAAGGACTCAAGCGTGTAGCAGGGACGACAACGGGAGCAGGAGGTAAAGACTCAAGAGCAGGAGCAGGAGGAGCGGTGAAAGAAGGAGAAGGTAAGAGAGAAGAAGGTATCGCAAGGAATGTGAGATCCTGAGACGTAGGAGAGTAGTAAGGAACATGTTTAACAAAAGTGACATGGCAAGAAATGCGAAGACGACGAGCTAGGGGGTCATAGCAACGATACCCCTTGTGCTCAGAACTGAGTCCCAAGAGTACACACTTAGTGGACCGAGCCGACAGTTTGTTACACTCATGAGAAGGAAGGAGGACAAAACAAGTGCATCCAAAAGTACGCAGCATGCTATAATCAGGAGGGGTGCCAAAGAGACGCTCATGAGGTGAAACACCCGCGAGAACAGAGGAAGGGGTGATGTTAATAAGGTTGACAGAGGTCAAAATGGCCTCCGCCCAGAAGGTGCGAGGAACGCACGAGGAGATAAGCTGAGCACGAGCTGTCTCAAGAATATGACGATGCTTTCGTTCTGCAACACCGTTCTGCTCATGAGTATGAGGACATGATTGTTGAAAAAGAGTCCCATGAGACTGAAGGATAGAACGCATGGTAGAAGAGAGATATTCGCGAGTGCAATCGGACCTAAAAGTTTTAATACGGGCATGAAACTGAGTATGAACCATGGTGGTGAAGGTCTGATAGATGTCGGGAATATCAGAACGCTGACAAAGGAGATACACCCATGTAAAACGAGAATAATCATCAATAAAGCTAACATAATAAAAATAGCCATTTATAGAAGGAAGAGGTGCAGGACCCCAAATATCTGAGTGCACTAGATCAAACGGACTACAGGACTGCGACAAACGGGTAGAAAAGGGGCTAGTAGAATGCTTAGCCAACTGACATCCCGAGCAAAAAGAAAGACGAGAAAATGAACCACGGCCTAAAGCACTAGATTGAAAAAGACTTTTAAGCCGAGGTTCAGACACATGACCTAGCCTCCTGTGCCATAGGTCGGCATCAGAAGAAACAGCACTACAGACGACCTGAGGAGAGACAAGAGGTAAATGAAGGTACTCCAGGTGATATAGGCCACCGACCCTACGAGCAGCACCAATCCTCTGTCCCGAGCGAGGATCCTGCACAACACAAAAAGAGGAAGAGAAAGCAACTGTCAGACCGGAATCACAAAGGCAGCTAATAGAAATCAAGTTCATGCGAAGCTGAGGAGCATGTAGAACAAATGGTAAAGAGAGAAAGCCCGAAGTGATGGACCCAGTCTGCGAGATGGCTAGAAGAGAGCCATCCGCAGTGTGGATCAGAGGAATACGGTGGGCGAGAGAACATGCAGTAAGAATAGAGTGGTCAGGTGTCATGTGGTGAGAGGCCCCAGAGTCCATAATCTAAGGTGCAGAGGTACCCGAGGTGGCAGAGAGACCGGAGGGGCCGGAAAGACCAGCAGTAGGCTATAGAAGGAGCTGCTCAAGACACATCTCGAGACGCTGAAGACGATCCGTCGTAGTAGCTGCGGTAGAAGCCGGAGCAGGAATAGTAGTGCTAGCAACGTCAGCCGCAGATCGATTACGGTGAGGTAGACTCGCACGCTTTTCCGGATGGAGAAGCCAACAGGAGTCAATCGTGTGTCTCGTCTTGCCACAGTGGGTCCATCGCCGAGTATCAGGCAGACCGGCGGGACGAGAGCCACCCCGAAAAGGAGAAATTCTCGGGGGGTGAGTGGCCGCTAGAACCCCCTCAAAGCTAGAGGGTACAGGTGCCCTGCGGGCAGCCATAGTGCGAAGACGTGTCTCCTCAGCAAGAAGCTCGGCGACGACAGCATCGAAACGGGGAAGCGGATCTCGATGAATCAGCTGACCCGCAAGAGGAGAGAACTCTGGGCGAAGAGCCATCAGAAATTGGTAGAGTTGTCGTCGTTCCCGAAAAAGCTATAACTCACGCCAGAAGGCACTGACTCTGGATACCTCCAACAGAGGGGGTTCCAAGGCCTGGAGCTCACGCCAATAGCCGCGCATAAGGCTATGAAATTGTTGAATGGTCTGCTCTCCCTGCTGAGCAGACTGGGCCTGAGATAAGAGTTGATACTCGCGTGCCCCGCTTTGTTCCACAAAGCGCTCAGTAAGGTGGGCCCAGAGCTCTGCCGCAGTAGAGAAAGTGACAAGATCTGCACGAAGAGAACGATCGACCGAAGCAACTAGAAAGGCACGAACGCGGCGGTCACGAACATTCCAAGAGTCAATGGCCGCTGGGTGAGAGGGTGCTGTAGGAGCAGGAGTTGAGCCGTCGAGGTGACCGTATAATGCACGGCCATCCAGACCGCTTCGGACTGTAGCCGACCACGCAGTCCAATCCACAACGGTTACAAGAGGAAAGTTCGTAGAGATTGGAAGGAAATCCCTTGTCTGCTCGATAGGTGTTGCCGAGAACTGGGCTGAGGACACTCCAGATGGAGCGGAGGACGTCGATGTGGACTGATCATAAAAGGCCATTAGTTACAGGGCGCAGCGCAGGTAGGAAGAGCGGTGCGGGATCGGCGTCGTGCGTGATAAGACACCGATACGGGATATCTTTCCGTACAGGATATATTCGGATTCGATACGGGATAGGCACCGGTGCGGGATAGGTACCGGTACGGGATAACTCCGGTGCGGGATAACTGCGGTGCGGGATACTCGGCCGAACGGATTGCTGTGGTGCGGGATAGAACCGAACGGGATAATACCGAACGGATCGGACTCCGGTACGGGATAACTGCGGTGCGGGATACTTGGCCGAACGGATCGCTACGGTGCGCGATACTCGGCCGAGCCGGAGACGGGAGCGGGGCCGGGGCCGAGCCGAAGACGGGAGCGGGGGCAGGGGCCGGGGCCGAGCCGGAGACGGGAGCGGGGGCAGGGGCCGGGGCCGAGCCAGAGACGGGAGCGGGGGCAGGGGCCGGGACCGGGACCGGGGCCGGGGCCGGGGCCGGAGACGGGAGCGGGGGCCGGGGCCGGAGACGGGAGCCGGAGCCAAGCCGGAGACGGGAGCGCAGGTGCAGGCGCAGGGGGCAGGAACTAGAGAATAGTTTTGGGAGAGAGAGAGAGACGAGAAACTAAAAACAGAAAATAGTGCCCGAGCTCTCAAGAGCCGGCTCTGATACCATGTTACGAAAACAGGGAAATAGAGAATAGTTTGGGGAGAAAAACTCCTTGTGTTTTCCATTAACCTCATACCTCTCCTTATATAGAGAGATAACATACACCTTTACATTACCACAACCAAGGTGAGACTAATATAATACTAACAGTTCTAGATCGTGCTCGGTCCATCTGGTTCGTCTTGGCATGCCACATGTCATGATCTGGTCCGGTAGGCGAAAATACCCACCTACAGGTTTTACTTCATGTGGTACGAAGAGAAATGTTATTCAGCTCGAAGGTTTTTTCCGATTTCGCTCGGTGTGGCTGACGTGGTAGCATACAACTGGTGGTGTTAAAGGTCGAAATGTCGCTACCGAAATTCAGCCACCAAATTGTTTGCTGCCACATCTGTCGTACCGAGCGGAATCGAGAAAACCTTCGGGCTGCAAGTTTTGCTCTTTTCTTTTTTTCTGTTGGAAATCCTCACAATTACGTCTCCTTTATGCTTGGTTGGTTGCTGTATTAGATTATTGTACTACTACTGTGATGTTGGTTGAAGTTGTAACAAAATCGTTCTCCAACAAAACAGGCCAACTAACATGTAACTTCGAAAATGCTTTCGTAAAAACAGACAGAAATGAACTTCAGACTCCAGAGCCAAAAAGCAAGAGCACCCGTTTATCTTCGAGCGCTGTTATTTGAACATTCATGGGACATACTTACGGACATACTGCCGATCGGCCGGGAGAGTGATTTTGTGCAAGCCTTTTAAAAGAGGTTGGAGCATCACCCTCTCTATCATTGGTCATGTATGCCATTTTGTACTATTATCATAGTGAAAATTGACCCAAAGCCTTCTAAATGGACCAATGAGAGAGAGGGTGATGCTCCAACGAGGTAGGGACAAAATCGTTCTGATATGACGGCTATCGCACTGAGCGCTGACCAATGCCCTCCACTTCACGATTATGTCCTCAAGTGTGTCCCCATGTATGTTCAAATAGCATTCTCCATTGATCCGGCCGAGCTTTCTATCGGCCTACTTTTCCCCTCGGAGGAACACTTGCGTGAGTACAGTGCATGCATGCATCAAATATAAGATGAGAGAGAGAGAGAGACCTCTTCGAATCGGAGTTCCACCAATTTCTCTTGGAGGACAGACATAACCTTGATCTGACGTTTGTTGAGCATGGTGATGCTGGAGATTTAATCCATGGCCCTGGAAGTTTCTAATGCAACGGTTCTCCAACTCATCTACCTAATACATCTGCTATCACCATGTACTTTGATTTATTTAATTTAATGTTAAGTTGATTCATTGGATTTTGCGATGGACAGCCCCGTATTTGATCAATTCAACAATATAATCCCCTGCGATCATGTTTCCTCTTTTGTGATGGCCCATCTGAGGTGTTGACGATCCAGAGGTTTCGACGACCGCCCACCAACCTCTGCCGGATCTAGGTGTTGACGAGGGGTCCAGAGGTTTAGAGGGATCAAGAGGTTTTGATGCCTAATCAACCCCGTCGGATCTGAGCTTTTGACAATGGATCTAGAGGTTTTGATCGTCCATGCAATAACCCCGCCGTAGAGTCGAAGGAGAAGGGTGTCTAAGGATAGGTTTCCGGTGGCCTACCAACCCCGCAGGATTTGATATCTTTTTCATCGTGGTTGATGATGGTTGCCGGATTTGCTCGATCATTTTCGGCAGCTCACCAATGTACGTACCCCGCCAGATTTGGTACCATTTTCGGCCGGGTAGATGATGGCTTCCGGATTTGCTTGATCATTTTCGGCAGTCCACCAACTCCGTCGAATTTGATACCATTTTCGGCTGGGTGGACGATGGCTGTCGGATTTGCTCGACCATTTTCGGTGGCCATCAACCCCGTCAGGTTAATTTGATGGCTTTTTCGGCTGTTGAGTGATGGCTGTCGATTATGCCACCACAATAGAACTTTTCTATTGTAGTGAAGAGGTTTAGTGTATCTTGAAAACTAGATATAGCCATGAGGCATGTATACTAGGGTTGGGACTTGTGCGGGTCTGACCCAAACCCGACCCGCGCGAAACCGAACAATGGACAAACATGGTCAAAGCTAGTTAAAAACTTGGACGGGTTCAGACCGTAACAATTCCCATGCCCCCTCAAAACCGGTGATGAGAGGGAGGGGGTAACAATATATAAAGACGTGGAACTCCCACCCTTTTACCGATGTGGGACTATTCTCAACATCCACCCGCACGCAGAGCACCTCTCGATTTGAGGAAGTGAGAAGATCTCGATCAGAGGGAGAAAAAGAATGTGACGGGACCATTAGAGGGGAGATGGGGTGAGGCCTAGCTCTGATACCATGTTACGATTCCTGTGACCCCTCAAAACCGGTGATAAGAGGGAGGGGGCAACATAATATAAAGACATATAATTCCCACCTCATTTCCGATGTGGGGCTATTCTCAACACCCGTCCGCACGTAGAGTGCCTCTCGATCGGAGGGAGGAAGAAGATCTCGATCGGAGGGAGAAAAAGGGTGCAACGGGACCACATGAAGGGGAGACGTGATGGGGCCAAGCTCTGATACCATGTTACAATTCCCATGCCCCCTCAAAACCGGTGATGAGAGGGAGTGGGCAATGTATATAAAGACGTGGAACTCCCACCCCTTTACCGATGTGGGACTATTCTCAATATCAAAAAGAAAAGATCAGCCTGATTTCAATTCGGACGGGTTTGGGCACCGATCTTCCTAACCCGAGGAAGTGACACACTAAGGTTGAATGCTTTGGTAGTTTTTTTTTTTATGGAAATCAAAGACTGTCTTTTTGATGTTGAATGCTAAGAATTCGTTTGAAATATGTAAGGATATCGGTTGGACTTCATGTTTACGCTATGCAATTCAAAGATTTTTTTTATCCAATTCAAAAATCTGTTGGGCTTTTTTTTTTTTTCATCTATTTAGGTGCACAAGCATTTCTAATTGGGCAACCCGCCCAACCTGCCCATTATTTTGTAAATTGGGCAACCCAAGCAGCTAGAATGGGCAAGCACGGATTGGGCTTCCACGGGTTCTTCGAATTCCACAAATAAAACAGGTTAAGATTTATGCAAGTCAGGTTGGGCATGGTCAGACCCTTCAACCCGCCCAAGTCCCACCCCTAATGTATACCAAGGTCAACATCTAAAATCAGTGTTGTAGACACACCTTAAAATGACTAAGGAAGGTATATAAGTTTCTCAACAGTTTTTCAGATGTATCATTTCCAACAATTCTCTTATCACTCCTCAAGCTAAAGAAAAAATATTCTATGGGACAGTTGCACGTCATCAACGGTGATTACGTTGTGCACCGTTCCACTAAATTAACAATATGTTGATTTTTTAAAATGGAGACCGACATCATCTCATCATTTGTCTCTTTCGCTACCCAAATCGCTCTCGCCTCTTTCGGAGGCTGAGGGTTGCAATGGTGAGGAGTATAGTGGTTGGTAGCGGTCGCAATGATGAGGAGTATAGTGGTTGGTGGAGATTAAGATTTTTCCCAAAGTGACCATCAGGTTTGTCGTATTGCTCAAACTAAGTACAGAGGCCAAAAATATTATTTTTTTTATCATCTACACGTGCTGATTCAGTGGCACAAGTGTTTTATGACTTTTTTTGACCATTTTGTCCTTACTAGCTAGTAGTAAAAACATTGATTGAGTAATTTTATTTATGTTTAACCCGTATCTTTGGCATCGGTTTTACGTCTTATCATCTTCCTCCCCGTCGACTATTGCAGACGATTTTCGCCACCATCTCTGTTGTCCAACTTCTGAAAGCCATCGATTACAACCGTTGTCCATCGCCGACGACCGTACGGTGTACATCTCGGAGACCCCGACGGAATGTTCGAGCAAAGAGCCGAAAGATCCACTTCGTGCAATTAAATCTTCTTCTCCTTCGCTGGAAAGCAAACTAGACAACATAATTAAGGTATAAACCCTAACCTTTTGGTTATATTTTGGTCACAATGGTAATATTCCGTAGAATTGGAAAAACCTAACTTTTGTGTTTGTATTGTGCGTCTTTGTGGTTAAACTGCATTAGTTTTGCATTTGCTAGCGTCTTATGTGAGTTTATATGTTAAACTTACATTTGTTGGCTTTTTTATTACGTCAATTTTGCGTTTATTTGTATTTGTATTGCGTCCATTTGCGTGTAATTTGTGTTTATTGTGTCGTACAAATATGGGCTACAAAAGAAAGAGAACGGGGGATGAAAAATCTGATGAAGAAGTAAAAGAGAAAGAATTACAAGAAGAAGATGATGCACAAGAGCAGGAGGAACAAAAAGAGGATAAAGTCGAACAAAAAGTGAAAAAACCCAGAAGAAGAGAAATGTCTAAATTGCACCTACTGACATCTTGACATTTGATTCTCAACACTCAGGCAGGAACAGTGTCACTTATGTCGATTGTTTGATTGAACTGTTTACTAAAATTGATGATCGTGATGGCACAAACCTCCTAAGTAGACTGAGGAATTTATGTTTTGGTTTTTTGTGTAATTTGAGAATATTGCCATGGATGTTTTTACATGGGTTTGCCCACTATTTGTGGCAGAGATATTTAGGCAGGTTACATTTTAACGACAAGAATGTCACTTTACACCTAAGGAGTTAATCCAAATCCTTGACCTTAGGTATAGTTACCCAAAACCTTGTACCCCACTTCGTGATGATGAATTTGGTGGTCCCTTGAAAGCTCAATATTTTCAAAGGATTAGTGCAACCAAAGATGTATTGTGGGTTGTCATTCAAACACGCAACAATCAAGATGATATGCTCAAGTTGTCGTTGGTCTTGATACTGGATAGCTACTTTCTAGGCACAAACAAAGTAATGTCAGTAGCTGGCAAGTTCCTGTGGATAGCGGAGGACCTCAATGCATTCAATAACTACCCTTGGGGTAACTTTGTTTATGAAGATTTGGTGAAGAGTTTAAAAGGTGCAATAAAGGTCAGAAAGTGGTCCATTAAGTACAACATTTCTGGTTACGCTTATGCACTTCAGGTTTGGTTCCTTCTACCTTCTATGTTATTCATTGATACCATTTAGAATTATCAAATTTATAGATTTTATCATCATTTATTACAGGCTTGGGGATTCCAAAGGATCCCCTATATTGGAAAATTCCTTGCTAAGCAGGAACGAGATGACAAATTTCTACGTGTCCTAAATTGGACTGATTGCAAGAAATGATACTATTTGCAAGTAATAAGAAAGGAGGTTGAAAAGGAAAAAGTAAGTACATACTTTGATTGATATTATTATATTTCCTTAATGATAAAATGATAAATGATAACAAAAAAACACAATATCAACGTAATATAAACGCAATGTTAACGCAATATAATTATATTTGCATTTAATTTTGTTTGATTTGCGTTGTTTTTGCGTTTAATGTCGTTTTGTTTGCGTTTAATTGCATTGCTTTTGCATTGAATTTTGTTTGGTTTACATTTCATTTGCGTAGTATTTGCGTTAATTTCATTTGGTTTGTGTTGTATTTTCGCTTGGTTTGCGTTTAAAATCAGGCAACCTGAAAACTGAAAGTAATCATATTTTTTTAATGTGTTGAATTATGCAGTGCTTCATTTTAGATAATTTGGAATTCACTAATTATGAGAGGTCAGTGGAAGTCTTACAGCCATTCGCTGAGGTCAAGATGTGCCCAAAAAGGATAAGCCCAATACGGGTAAGGATGTCCCTAGGAAGGATATGCCCACTGCTACTACTGTTTTTACTTATGATGAGGATGATGATGATGGTCTGAATTTTTTTATAGAGAGAAAAGAGTCAACATGTCTTGATGCTAATTTGGAAAGACTGGTGCAGAAAAAAATTGAAAAAGTAGTTGCTTCAATGGTGGAGAAATTTAATGTTAGATTCTCCACCTTGGAGCAAGAGATTGAAAGATTAAGAGAAGCTCAACAATTCTCCACACCTATGCCCAAATCTACACCTCTCAAGAACCCCTCCCCTCCTCACAAGGACACCTCCCCTCCTTATAAAGACCCCTACCCTCCTCCTAGGGACCCATCCCCTCCTCCTAGGGAGCCCTCCCCTTCTCACAAGGACCCCTCCCCTTCTCATAGGAACCCCTCCCCTCCTTACAAGGACCCCTTCCCTCCTCGTAGGAACCCCTTCCCTCCTTGCAAAAAAGAGATTGTCATAGAATCATACCCGGAGGGGAAGAAATCGCCCTTGAAGATATAATTTGATTAATTAATTTGAATTTAATTGATTCTAATTGATTGAAATATTTTTATTGTTAATTAATTAGTCTGTAACCTTATGTTGTAAAAAGATCGGACCGACATAAAAAGCCTAGACCCCAAATAAAGAGCCCATTTATCGATCCCATCAAGAAGAAATTATATAGGAATTTTTTTTATAGAGAAGGCTATAGGTTCTCCTGTAGCAATGAAGAGGCTCTCCGACAATGAGAGAAAGAAAGTTAAGTCATTTATGAATAATAATCAAAATAAAGTGTAAGTATTCTTTTTCTTATATACTTCATGTATAGATTTGATTTAATTTTATTATATATGATATAAATTTTAATTTTAATTATTGTAGGGACATACCTATCCTTGATGGAATAGAGATAACACCTTCACTTGTTACTGAACTATATGATAAATATTCATGGGTGGCTTTCGATGTAAGTTTAGTTATTTATTTAAAAATTATTCTTTATCAGACATATTCATAATAAATGATTAATTATAAACTTGTGTATGTGGTAGTACATCAATTCATATATGTCTTTGCTTGAGAAAAGACTTCTAACATTGCGAAGTCCAAAACAACCCAAGAAGTACAGAATGGCATTGGCGAAAACATACTTTTGGGTAACATGAATATCTTTTATTTAATCACAAGTGCTTTTACATCCATGTTAATACAATAGTCTAACTTTTGATATAACTTTTTTTCAGCCATTTGTGCAATTGGCCTTTAAGGAATTCACTGAATTTGTCGAGATGTAATCAGTGATTTATGCTCTTTCTGATTTGGCCAAAATATTTCATGAAGCTGTCTAGTACATGGAATAACAATCTCATTACCAATTTAATCAAATCTGAATTTCGCGTGAAAGATTTTGACACAAATATGCCTATACCAATGTAGAGATGTTCCTATATTCTTATCCCAGTGAACTATAATGGCATACACTGGTGGCTAGCTCTCGTGTATATAAGAAAACATATAGTGATTGTTGTTGACTATTTTTATGAAGATACAATAGAGAGGTACAAGACAGAAACAATCAATTTTCTAAGGATATTACCTCTATTGTTTTATTCTTTGGGAGATTCCACGACCATCGATATTGAAAAGTCATAAATGGTAAAACCGATATCGTCCATAGTATCGAAGTAAACAAATGGGTAAGACTGTGGAATATTCTTTAGTATTACTTTATTGCTATTTGATTTTATAATATTAAAATAATTTAATGGTTTTGTATGCATGACTGTGAAATATTTTTAATGACTTATGCCAACTATGTCACATGTAACACAAAAATTGATTTTGATCAGATTTTTTATAATTTTTTATAAAATTCTTCATGTTAAAACCCAACTATGCCTCATCTAACTAAATTGTCCAATAGAGCCAAATGATGATTTTTAGGAGGCGCATTGCGTACGAGTTAATAAAAAAACGCGCTGAAGTTTTAGTTTGAGTTATTTTAAAAACATTCATGGTGTAAACATTCTAAGTTATTGTAAACAGGTTTTTATAATTTTGTAAACATTCATGTGTTTATAATTTTGGTTGGTTAAACAAGCAAAATAGTTCTGCGTTGTTGTAAAAAAGATTTTCACAATCCAAAGTTCAGCCTACTGATTTGTTAAAAAAAAATATGTTTGTGTTATATTACGTTATGTTTGCGTTATATTGCATTATATTTGCATAATGACACTGAGTTGTTAAATTTGTGTTATGTTTAAAAATTTTACGTTTGTGCTATATTGCGTTATATTGCGTTTGAGTTTGTTAACATTGTGTTAAATTTGTATTAAAATTATATTTGCATTAAAATTGTGTTGGTTAACATTATATTTATTTTTGCGTTAAGTTTGAGTTAATGTTACGTTTGCATTTGTTAACATTGCGTTTAGTTTGCATTTATTTTACGTTTACATAGACATGTACATTTATCTTTTTCACATTCATTCATTTATTCATTCTATTTACAATAATTAATAAAAAAAATTACAAAACATGAAGACATAATTAATTACAGACTTGTTCAATTGGATTTTTACAAGCTCTTCTATTATGTCTCGATTTTTTACATCTTTCACACTTAACAGTTTTGAGTTCTTCACTTTGGATTAAGATTTTATTTTTCTTTAGCCTTTCTACTGGTTTTCTACACCACCGGTGGTAACAATTTATTAGCCTGCAGAATATCTTCTAGAATTTTCCACTGGTTTTTATCTCCGACTGGGTAAATTGATTCCTGATACATTAATCTATAATTTTCAATTGTATAGTAGTGTGGACAATATAAGTAAGCATCCATCTTGAAATGTATAATTCCAGCCAAGGCATGTGAGCATGGTATCACCATCATATCAAACTTATGACAAATATATTTTCTTTGGCTTAAAGAAACTTGATCCTCATGTTCCATAGACCTAACCAAAAATTCATCGTGATTAATCGGATAACATGTCATCCCACGTGCAACCTCCATTTATTTTCCTAACTCCTTTTCAGCCCAATTTGTTAGATTCGTTGTCAATGCCGTTGAAACATTTCTACTCTTGAACCATATACCTTGAAGCTTTTGACAAAATCGCTCAGCAATCATTATGATTGGATGCTCTCTAACATCTTTTAGAACATTATTTTAACTTTCTGAAGTGTTTGTTGTGATAATGTTATATATTCTCTTAGAAAAATACACTGAAGTCCATTTTACTTTATCTATCTTATTTAGCTAATTGTATGCCTCTTTGTTTACACCTTTAATTATTTCCAATAGCTGATGAAACTTTGTCAGTCTTGTCGCCTTCGCAGTTGTGTAAAAATATGGATACAACTGGGTTTGCTTGAATTTGGCAAACATATTTTGTGCTATATGAAATGCACTATAACTATGGAATGTATCAAAAAAAACTTGAGGCACTTGAGTAAGTAAACTCCTATTTCGATCCGATATAATCACCAACCTCTCAATAGGCCCCAAGGCATCCCACAATTGAGTTAAAAATTATCTACAACTGTCATTGTTCTCAGATTCTCCAACTCCTATAGCGATCAGAAATATATGATTATCACTATCTAATATGGTCATTGTGAATAAAGTATATTTATATTTCTCCTTAAGGTGTGATACATCAACAGAAATAACCAGTCTTAGTGTATGCCTATGAAAACTCCTTAAATAAGGACTGAGAGCTATAAAGAAACGCTTGAATCTTCCTTCTTCGCTTAAAATATGTGCAATGGTATCTAGATTCTTCTTCTTGAACTTGTGACAATATGCTGGAAGTACCTCAAATGATTTCTCATATGATCCTCTTAGAAGCTTTATTGCAATCTCCCTTGTCCTCCATGCTTTCTTGTAACTTATCTTCACACCAAACTCTTTTTGGATATCACAGAATATTGCCTTCGGAGTATATGATATATGTGCATCCAATCTATACTTTACATACTCACTGATTAACAAACTTGTAGCTTGTTGATGATTCTCACTATGTTTCCCATTTGAGCAGTTGTGTCCAATAGTTAGCGAACTAATCTTGAACACTTTGGTTCCTGTGAGCATCGATATATGTAGTCTCCAACCATGCTTTTTCGACTTGCAATTTATGATATATCTTGTCTTGATTGACTTCAAAACATTATACTTAAAATTTTGATATAGAGTATACATGTTTAATATCTTAATCAAAGTTCCCTTATACTTAAACATTTGATATAGTTGAATTTCGTGGCAATCAACCTGAAATTCTATATCTATAAGAAATTATTATATCTGAATATAAAATAAAACCAATAAGTTATAAAGCAGGTCAAAGAAAATAGAATTTTACCTTACTAACCAACACATATTTTTTCATACATGAACTCAGATGTTGTAGGCATTGGAGCTTTGCATCGTGATCCAGTAAACATAAGCATTTGGTTCGAATGTACATCTTGATGAGGAGTCATTTTACGAGGAGTTCTCACGAATTAATTTAGTACACCACATCCATCATCCATAGGGTTGACATTCAGATCTATATTGACACCAACAATCATTCTCTTAGCGAAATTCTGATCTTTCCCACTATTAATTGCCTCAATATCTAAAGAACATGGCACAATATCTATGTCACCCGCTGAAAATAATTCTGCTTCTTGTATCGTAGTAACTAGTAATGAAGGAAATAAATTACGATAACTAGCTTTACTTGGAACTATTGTCGATTGATCTAATTTTCTCTTGCAAACAGATGGTGGTGATGATATGATATAGATAGAATAGGATCCTTTAAGCACTCGTGTTATTAGTAATGGAATATTCTTGTTCATATTACGAACGTTATGGGCGATGTACAAACTACGTCATCATTATTCACAATTTCTTAGGTGGACACGATATGATACTAGGATATAATACAATAAGTAATGTGGTACTCTTTGACACAATCATTTGTGATCTGATGGATTTTGTCAATGAGTTACTTATAACTAGTAAATGTACGCAACAGAAATATTTTGGTTTGCCCGGCAATATAATCATACTTGGAGGATTCCACATCGAGGGTCGGGGGAAAGAGAGAATCAGCATGGGGGTTTAGGATCTCGTGCTCGCCGGACCAGATCTCCTCCTCGACCTCGCCGGACAACCTTGCCGGACCAGATCTGGTGCGCCTCCTCCTTGATCTCGCCGGACCAGATCTGGTGCGCCCTGCTCGACTCCTCCTCGACCTCGCCGGACAACCTTGCCGGACCAGATCTGGTGCGCCTCCTCCTTGATCTCGCCGGACCAGATCTGGTGCGCCCCTGCTCGACTCCGTTCTTGGTGCCTTATTGGACAAGAAGATCTGGTGCTAGAACGGCGTCGTCGGACTGGAGCCGGCCCGTCAGCATGAAGAGGATGCCCGCCCCGTCGGATTGAGCGGGTCGCTGCCGCACTGTCGTTGCGATCCGATCGCATCCCACCCCGCCAGCCATTCCCGGCCCCGATCTGGACCTCCCAAACCTCGATCCGCGCCACACGGAGTCTCTTCGAGCAGCCCGGCTTCGATCAACGCCCATCCGGCCTCCCCCGCCTGACGTGGTTCAGCCCTCTTTGGTTCAGTTCCCGCGATTGAAGGAAAAACCCGGAGGCAGATGGCGAGAGGGCGATCCCGAGGCTCCTCGAAGACCAGGGAGATCCGGGGGAGATCTAGGGGGAAGTCCCCCATGCCCGAATCCCATAGCCGCTCTAAGTCTTCAGCTTCCCGAGGTGCATCTCGTTCAGGAGGTAGGGCTCTCGAGGGGAGGGTTTCTGGAGGGGTGGAGGCGGAACGTCGTTCCCGGGATAGGCGTCCCGGGGGCGTTTCAAAACCACCATCTACAGCAACACCCCCGCAAAGAGTCTCCTTCGCGGATGTAGTGCGCCGCCCGGCTTGGTCTCCGGGGGCTGCGAGCGGTTCGGGGGGGTCTAGGGTTCCGGCCGGGCGATCTTCTAGATCCTTTCGAGGAGGGCGTCTTTCTCAGGTCCGTCGCTGTCATCGGTGTGGAGAGCGCGACCACGTTGTCACCGCCTGCCGTAACCCGCTTGTCTGCTTCGCCTGTGGGAAGGTCGGTCACACCTCACACCGGTGCGGGATGGCCCGTTCGTCTGGCTCGACTGGTTCCTCGGCGGGCTCATGATCGTCCAGGGAGCTGCCGGTGGACCCTCGGAGGGGGGAGATGATGGAGATCCTGGATCGTTCAGGGGTCTGCCGGGTCTTCCGAAAGGCGGTGACGGCGGCGGAACTTTCCTGTCACCTCAGGCATGTGTGGCAGGGGTCGTGGGAGTGGCCTACCCAGGAAATTGGGAATGGCGAGTTCCTTGTGGAATTCCCATTCCGGCAATTTCTGGAGATCGAGGTAGGTCGGGGGGTGAGGGATCTGGGAGCAGTTTCCGTCTCCTTCCGACCTTGGGAGGAGATGTCCGGGGCGGTCTCGCGGCGGCGGAGGACAGCTTTGCGAGTCACAATTTTCGGGCTCCCTTTTGACGCCCGGGGGGAAGGCTCGCTGCGGACGCTGCTCAGCCCCTACGGCGAGGTGCGCGAGTGCCATAATGTGTTCCCCTAATCTCTCATCGCCGATTCTGCCAGGCGACCATGCTCTGTTACGAGCCGATCCTCATCCCCCCTTCGATCCAGTTCGCCCATGGATGCGGAGTCTTCAGGGTCCGGCTATCCACCCAGTTGCTAGGGGACTGCACTTCGCTCCCTCCTCCCCCTGTTGGGCACCTGCCTCCTCTGGATCATGGCTTCGGGGACCGTATGCCCTCTGGAGAGCTGGTGATTCCTCCGGGATTCGGTCCACCGGTGGTCTCGCCGCAGCCCACTCGATTCCGGCAGCCGTCCACCGGGCCTCCGAGGTTCCCTGGTCCGCCATCTGCAGGGATGGGTCCGGCGGGAGGTGAGGCGAGCAGCATCCAGGAGCCAGGTACGCCTTCCCTGCAGCAATTCTCCCAGGATGCAGGTTTGGATTAGAATCGAGAGCTTGGCACTTTTCATAATGTCGGCATTTTTTCGTTTGAGGGAGCGCACGTACCCCCTACTGCTGTTCTGCATGAAGGAGACCATGTGGGGTTGGAGGAGGAGGGGGGCCCTCCTTTGAGGTCCCCTCATGTTGTTGGTGCTTCTTTTAATGTGGATAGTCCCATCTTGAGGATTCCTCATTTGCCTGACCTCGATGTCGACAGTAGGGGTGTGCCAGGTCAGGGGGACGGGGTGCAGAGGTCCGTAGCTGTGCAGGATGTGGACCAGTCTTCGTCGGACTCGGCGGGAGTACCCCATCTTCAGTCGGCAAGGAGGAGCTTCCGGCAGATTTTGCAGCGCTCTTCGGACGACCCTCGGCTAGCGCAGGCTCTTGTTCAGTCCAAGATGCGTCTTCTAGACATGGACCAGGCTGATCCTTCTGTGTCCCTCCCCCTGTCTTTTTTGGAGGATGATGTAATTCTGGACATAGCTAGAAAGTGTGGGTTTATCACTACTCCTGAGTTAGATAGTGTGAGATTTTTTCTTGACTCTATCAGGGCTCTAGAGGAGAAGAGGGCAAAGTTGGACTCCTGAGCGGGCGAGTCCTTGTGTGGTTGTGGTTGGTGTGGAGTGTTCTTGTTTGCATGAAGATTCTTTCGTGGAATGTCAGGGGCTTGGGGAAGTCTGAGAAGAGGAGAGCGGCTAGTTCTTTCGCGTCCATCCATGAGGTGGACATCATTTGTATCCAGGAATCGAAGCGGGAGAACCCGACGAGCCATTTTTTCCGTTCGCTCAGCACTAGAAAGATTGCTAAGTGGGAAGCTAAGGATGCTACAGGCGCGTCAGGAGGCATTCTGATAGGCTACAGCGATGACCTTTTCCTTTTGAAGAGCACGAATGTTGGAGTCTTCTCACTGTCGCTGGTGTTGCAGAATAGACTGGATGGCTTGGAGTGGATGCTGTCCTCGGTTTATGGTCCCACGGACCACAGTAGGGGAGATGATTTTTGGACGGAGTTGTCCTTGCTCAGGACCAATTTTCGAGGACCATGGGTCTTAGCGGGGGATTTCAATGTCACTCGAGGTGCGGGGGAGCGGCTTCGCAGTGGTGGAGACGCCTCAGCTATGAGGGCTTTCTCCCTTTTCATAAGGCACCAGGAGCTGGTAGACTTGCCGCTGACCGGGCGAACCTTCACATGGAGCAACAAGCGGGAGGATCCCATCTTGGCTAGGTTGGATAGATTTTTGATCTCGTCGGAGTGGGATGTGCAGTTTCCAGGTTCGATTCAGACTGGTCTGGCATCTTGCGTCTCCGATCACGCTCCAATCCTCCTGGCGACCGACTCGATAGCTCCGGTCCGGCCTCCATTCAGATTCGAGTCAATTTGGTCGATGGAGGACGGATTCAAAAGCATGCTGGCGGACTGGTGGTCTGAAGCAGGCTAAACGGAAAATTCGGTCTTGAACATGGTGAGGAAACTCAGGTTCGTTAAGAAGAAGTTGCAATACTGGAGCAAGAGCCATTTCGGGAATGTTCTTAGGCAGAAGGCTTCCATCTTGGCGGAGATTCAGGATCTAGAGGTGAAGGGGGAGTCGGCCACCCTTTCACCTCCGGAGTCGGTCAGGCTGAAGGAACTTAACGAGAGCCTTGTGTTGGTTTTGAGGAAGGAAGAGGAGATGTGGCGGCAGCGCTCGAAGGAGCAATGGGTGAAGTCGGGGGATGCAAACACTTCCTACTTCCACAGAGTCACTAACGCCAGGATGAGGAAGAATTTTCTGACCTCTCTGAGGCACGAAGATAGAGAGCTTTCGACCACGGCGGACATCTTAGGGGCTTCCACCTCCTACTTCAAGTCTTCTTTCTTGGAGTCGGATGCTCCCACGGGTATTTCTTTCGACTGGGAAGGTGTGGACTTCCCGAGGCTGCCGTCCGGCTCCAGCATCGATGCAGATTTTTCTGACGACGAATTTCGGAGGGCGGTATTTCAGTCCAAGGGAGATGGAGCCCCGGGGCCGGATGGATTCCCTATGTCCTTCTATCAGGAGTACTGGGACATGCTGGCCAGCGATCTCTGCCGGCTACTGCGGGACTTCTTCTCCGGGAAGGTGCGTCTTCATTGTTTGAACCACTCGTGGATAATTCTCCTTCCTAAGAAATCTTCTGCAGAATCTATTCGGGATTATAGACCGATCTCCCTCTCAAATTGTCTGTACAAGATTATTTCGAAGGTCCTCGCCAATAGGCTGGCGGACAACATATCCCTGCTTGTCTCCCCCTCCCAGACCGCTTTCATCAAGGGGCGTCTTATATTGGACAGTGTAGCAGCGGCGCATGAGGCGATTTTTCACCTTCGCGAATCTGGAGAGGAAGGAGTTTTGCTGAAGATCGATTTCGAGAGGGCTTTTGATCAAGTCAGATGGGACTTCCTGCTGGACCTTATGAGGGCTAAAGGATTCTCTAGTGGGTGGCTGAACTGGATTAGAGAGATTTTGAGTTCCTCGAAATTATCTTGTTTGATAAATGGGGAGCAAGGCAGGGACTTCAAGGTGTACAAGGGGTTGAAGCAGGGATGCCCGCTATCCCCCTATTTGTTCATTTTGGTTGTGGACGCCTTTGATGCCGCAGTCCGGAAGGCGAATGCCGAGGGCCTGGTTAGGGGGGTGGGCGGTCATGGTTGGACTACGTCTAATCTTCACTATGCTGATGACTCCCTCTTATTCACAGTGGCGTGCCCCTTCCAGATGGTCTCCCTCAAAATTCTTCTTTACGGTCTGGAGTTGACCTCAGGCCTGAAGATCAACTTCCAGAAGAGTAGTCTTTACTATATTGGCTCAGGAGATGCAGGTGGTGGGCTTGCTAGACTTCTCAACTGTAAGGTAGCCTCCCTACCTATGAAATATCTACGTCTGCCTATCAGCGACAGAGCTCTGAGGAGGGAGGATTGGGAGCAGCTAATTCTCAAGATAGAGAGGAGGCTTGAGGGCTGGAAAGGAAGATTTCTTTCTTCGGGTGGCAGGCTGGTGCTAGTGAACTCAGTCATTTCTTCTATCCCCTGCTATTATCTTTCTTTCTACTACCTGCCTTCGTGGGTAATTGACCGGATTGACAAGATTCGGAGATCCTTCCTTTGGCATGGGGTCGATACTGCAGGAGGCTACAACCTCATGAGGTGGGATCAGGTTTGCCTCCCAAAGAAGATGGGTGGTCTGGGAGTTCTGGATCTTCGTAGATTTAATATTTCCATGCTGGGAAAATGGTGGTGGAGATTGCAGTAGGGAACTGGGGGTTCCTGGAGAGATGTCATATTGGCTAAGTACTTTAGGCGGTTCTCCCCTCTGCAGGCGCGGGGTCGATTATCAGGCCGGATATCCCATTTCTGGCGGGGCATTCTCAAGGTCAAGGATCTGTACAGGGAGGCCACTACTCTGGTGCTAGGTGATGGGAGAGATATCAGATTCTGGAGGGATACTTGGCTGGGGGACAGACCTCTGGAGCATCTCTTCCCAGCTCTTTTTGCGATGGTCCGGAACAAAGGAGCTTCAGTCCGGTCCCAGGCTAGTAGGAGGCGTGGGTCTATTGAATGGCGCTTGCGGTTCGCTTCTCCCTTAGACCATGACGGTCAGTGTGAGCTTCGGGACCTCCGTCTGATTCTCCAGGCGGCCTCGTTCCGACCGGTCAAGGATGAGGTTCGTTGGAGCGGAAATTCCTCAGGACTTTTCTCGGTTAGATCCTTCTACGATCATCTCCTCCCACGGGTGCAGAGGCACGGCCCGTCTAAGGCTATATGGAAGTCCAAGGCTCCCTCTAAGGTTCAGATTTTTTCCTTGTTGGCTTCGAGGAATAAGATTCTGACGAAGGCCAATCTGATTAGGCGTCACCACCCACAGACAACAGATGCTTCCTGCACATTCTGCGCCTCGGAGGAGGAGACTACATCTCACCTACTGCTTGGGTGCCCTTTCGCGAGGGTTCTATGGGATCATTTCGAGAGCATGGCAGGTCTTTCTTCGCATCCCCGGTCCCTTAGAGGGCTCTGGACTTCTTGGAGGAGGAGGAGAATTTCGGTGGCGATTCGGAAGCCATGGGACGTTTTGGCCATGGCGATACTCTGGGTTATTTGGCTCGAGCGGAATAGCAGAATTTTCTCTGGTAAGTCGGCAGGGCAGGATAAGCTGCGGATTTCGGTGATCTCTTTCTTCCGCGCTTGGATAGCGCCTTGGAGGGATAAGCTTGGGGCGGAGGCTGCCATTTTTTGTAACAGACTTTGTCTTGAGTGATTAATGGTTTCTGGTTGGGGTCCGCCAAACCCTCCCTCCGTTAGGAGGGGTTCTCAAAAAAAAAAAAAATAATCATACTTTTTTTGTTATATTTGAACTCTCCATCATAAATGCAAAAGATAGGTAGTGATAAATCCATTGTTTCGTAATTCTGCACATAAAAATGTTAAAACGCAATTAAAACAAAAATGAATGCAAATTTAACGCAATTATAAATGCAATAATAAAAATACACAATTAAACGCAACAAACGCAAACTAGATACAAATTGGATGCAGCTCAACGCAAATTGGCGCAACAAAACACAATGTGACGCAAAAGATTTGATTTATCGAAATTCACACAAATGAAATAAACGCAAAAAATGAAAGACACTACACGGTTTGCCGCAAGTTTTCGACGAGAGAGATTTGTATATAATCTACCGAGACGACGAGGTTCCGATGAGGTTCTAGCGTGGTTCCGGCGAGGATTTGCGCCAGACCATCCGATAATAACCCGATAAAAAGGTTCTGGCAGGTTTCCGGCGAGGATTCTCGTCAAGAGATAGTGAGCGAAAGCTTATGAGAACTGGGGAATTGATGAAGTTTCAGAAATAGCGGGAATCAGAAAATAAACGGCGGGATAAAATATTGGGGGTTGTGATTCAACATAAATGCTATAAAGGTAAGGGTGTTCTAGTCCGAAAATTTTCTGAGGTAAAAAAGCAACGTTTTTGAGCTCTATACTTAGTTTGAGCAATACGACAAACCTGGTGGTCACTTTGGGAAAAATCTCGTGGAGATTTGATGTGAAGACGGATACGATAATAACGACGACGAGCAAAGGCAGACGAGATTACGACAATGACTACGGTGAGTAGAGATGGCGATGAGAATTTAGGGTTTCGTTACAAAAACAAGAGAAGGTTTTGGAACATACATGAAGCCCCTCTCTAGCTTACATGCAAGATTGATGGTGGTTTCGTCGAGTGTCACGATGCTGATAATGACAGCACAAAATAGCCTTTTGAGAAAAAATGGGTGCTGTTACACCATTGGAAAATACTTTTTAACAAGACAGAAACCTTTATAGGCTTTTAAGACTCGATCACAACTATATGTTGCACCCATGTCTGATCGGTGAATCGCACTCCGCCCGATCGGGAGGCAACGGACAACTGTTAGGGTAAGTCTTAGAGTTTCTTACAGTCATTTGCTAGCTTATAACACAGTTTATAAAATTAAAAAATAATATTTTTTTGTAAAATAAAAAAATTGTGCTAAAAATATTGATTAATGTCAAATAAGTCCACTGAAAAAAGTTTATCATTGAATACTTTCGGGCAAGAGCCCGGTCTAGGCCTGATTGTGTCCTGTCCATTTTGAACGGATTTGAACTTATATCCCAAATATTATATAAGGACGCAGACTTATAGTATGGGCCCGAAATCAGAATGAGCCGTACTTGGATTTGTATAGGTAGGGCTCGAACCCGGCCTACTTTCATAGTTAAGATCAGGTCTATCTGGCATATGGACTTTTTCCACTTGATTAGGTAACTACGATATGTTAGAGAAAGTTTTTGAATTTCTTATAGTTATTGATAGCTTATAACACAGTTTATAAAATTAAAACATTATTTTTTGTAAAAGAAAAGAATTGTGCTAAAAACATTGATTAATGTCAAATAAGTCCACTGAAAAAAGTTTGTCATTGAATACATTTGGACCAGGGCCAGTCCAAACCCGAATCTTTAATAAGGGGTTGGACTTGGGCTTGGGCTTAGACGTGCCCTTTAAAGTCCAATACAAAACGGGCTCTCGAAAAAAGCTCTCTCTCTCTCTCTCTCTCTCTCTCTCTCTCTCTCTCTCTCTCTCTCTCTCTCTCTCTCTCTCTCTCTCTCTCTCTATCTATCTATCTATCTATATATATATTCTTTCATTTTGTTTTGTTGGGCGGCAACATCTAACCGGGTTCATCTACTTCCGATCAGGTCGTGCCTAGTAGGGGTGAAACCCGGGTCGGATTGGTTCGGGTTTGAGATAACCCGGAACTGAACTGAACTAGTTCGGTTCTACCCTATTGAAACCTGAACCAATTTGACTTGGGCATAGACCCACCCGAACCAACCCAACCCACACTAATTATGGTCGGGTTGGTTCGGGTCAGCTCTCGGGCTGGTAGTTGGTCTAAAAAAATAATGATCATTGTTTATTTACTAACAAGCCGAAGGTCCACATTGGGTTTTAGGCTTTAGTCACTCGTTGAGTTCTTTTTGTAGTTCGTTCAACATTAGCAAACAACTAACGTTTACTTTGGTGCTAGGGTGATGTAGTCCAAAAATCCAACCCATAACATATATATGTGGCTTAATATATATGAGTTCGGTTATCGGGTTGGGTCGGTTCTACCTGAGCCCCAACCCGGAACCGATCCATATTTAGTCGGGTCCACAAAACTTAGAACTGACCCAATCCATTTAGTCAATTACCCAAACCAACCCGACCCATTTAGGTCGGGTTGGGTCGGTTCTCGATTTTACCCAACTGAAGTTGCACCCCTAGTGCAGCTGCGAGCGATCGGGGGAGGGATTTTGTTCTTAGGGCACCGATTACGTACCTCGGGTCGAAAGAGTACAGTATTCCAACTCATTCATTCTTTTATGTGATTAATATTTCTATGAGAACTTGTATTTAAGTTCCAACAGCTTGGCTCCTAATGTCTGAAATGAACTCTTCGATAGAGCCTTAGCAAAAACGTCTGGAATTTGGAGATTGAGTAGAAAACAAAGGGAGTAACCAATGAGCCAACAGCCACCTTTTCAAAGACAAAATGGAAGTCAAATTTCAAGGTGCTTCGTGGCAGGATCTGGCACAATTTGACCCCCTTGTACATAGGGGCTCCTCCGGTGGCCGTTTTTTGTGATCTTTACGATGGTGAAGCAGCGACGTGCCTCTCCTCAGCTTCATCTGCTCCCACTTGGCGATGGGGGTGTGGTTTCTTGCCAGAGACAGTCAGAGTGTCAGATTTGACCCCGAACCCCTAGTTGGCGTCGGTGGCTTTCCGAGTCGCCTTCCCTAGCCGGCGGTGCGGGTCCTGGAGCTGTGTTGGTGGTGGCGTGCGACAGACACAAATGTGTGGCTGCAGATCCTTCTAGTTAGCCGGTTGCTGGAGCTGTGGTATGGTTTTTTTTTTTTGTAGTCGTTTTTTGGGTTTTTTTGATCCCTTTTCTTTTCTTTCATATTCTTCTTTCCTACTGGTGGCGGGGGTGATGTGTCCACCAGTGTGCGTGTTGCGGATCCTCCTAGACGATGTCAGATGAGCAATTCGATATTGAATCGCTCTGACCACATGGGCCAACCTAGATCAATTGCAAAAGACGATTCTCCGACGAATCAATGCGGAACAAGCAATCCAACACAAATAGAAAAATAGTAAAGCAAGAAAGAAACGACCACAAAGCATTCATAGAGAGAGACTCGAGAGATTTACATGGAAACTCTTGCAGAAAAAATCTCGGGTGAAGACGATTGGACGATCCACTATCACGAAGAACGAAACGGAGCTACAAGCAACGTCCAAGTCCAACGAGATGAACTCCCTTTGCTGAGAGCACCTCCATCTTCTCCAAACCCTCTCCAAGTCTTTCTCAAAGTTTCATCTTCAATGCAATACAATCCCAAAAACCCCCTAGACTCATTTATATACCAAGGGAATATGTTACATAAGCATAATCCTGAGATTCCCCTAAAATAGTCCAATCTGGAAAGTCGTATCGTGCTTGACCAGGGCTGACTCGTGTCCGTCAGACACAGTTGTGCGCACGACTTGGAAAAGTCATGCGCACGACTGCCTATAGGCTAGTCCCATCTTCTTGCTGAAGGACGCGTCGATAATCTCGGGCTCCAGCTTGTGCGCACAACCACCTATATGTGGGTCCTGTCTTCCAGCAGAAGGACGCGTCGATAATCTCGGGCTCCAGGTCGTGCGCATGACCCCCTAGGGACAGACGCTCGCCCTTTTTCAAGGGCGCGTTGACTTTTTCGGAGGACCGAGTCGTGCGCACGACCTTTATTATCACGCCATATCTCAACAATCTCCATCTTGGCTAGAAATCTGAATCCAAATCCAATCGTGATCTCCACGTGCACCCTGACGGTACACAAAGATGCCTCCTCAGCAGCCTAAAACACGTCCTGAGGATGCACCCAAAGCACCCTGAAGATGTGAAACTCCTCAAATCATCTTGACCAAGCTCAGACAATGTCTGAACTTAGTCAATGGAACTGGATTCATCAACATATCGACATGATTATCATGCATATAAATATTCTTCAAAGAAACTGCCATCTTTTTGATATGCTGCCAAACAAAGTGATAATGGATATCAATATGCTTTGTCCATGAGTGATGGACATGATCAATGTTTGCCAAATAGATAGCTCTCTAGCTATCTGAAAATATCTCTACGCTAAGCTGCGAAAGATCAAACTCACCCATAATGCCTCAGAGCCAAATAACCTCCTTGGCGCCTTCCGTAATGGCCATGTATCTATCCTTTGTCGTCGACAGTGTAACCATGTCCTGTAAGAAGGCCTTCCAGTTCATTGAATCATCTGCCAGTGTGAATAAATAATCTGTCATAGACCGACACCCATCCAGGTCACCAGTATAATCTGCATCGATATTTTTTTTTTGAAAAGTTAATCTGCATCAACATATCCAACTATATCTCTAACTGACTCGCCATCCCGCTAAAAGAGTAACCCACGTCCAGTGTACCATGAAGATACCGTAATATCCACTTCACGACCTGCCAATGCTCATTCCCCGGATCAGTCATGTAACGACTGACCACACTGACCGCCTATGTAGTATCTGGACGAGTACACACCATGGTGTACATCAAACTGCCAACTGCGCTTGCTTATCCGGTATCGTCTAGGAGGATCTGCAACAGTGTGGGTTTTGGCTTTGTTCCACAGGGTCGTGGTTTAGTTTGTTCCGACCGGGTGGCCATCATCTCGGGGTTTTGTTCCCTTCTATCCACTTGATGATGGTGGTTGTCCCGCTGCAGGATGGTGGTCTGTTGCTAGCACCAGGCGGTGGCGCCTTCTAGAGGTTATTTTGACCTCCCATTTCCATGAATCAAAAAAAAAAAAAAGTTATTGTAGTACGTGGGCATTTCCAACGGCTAATCAGGCCCTGACATGTGGCACCGAGTTGCTAAGTACGCGACCACGGTTAGTTGGACGCTTGGGCTCAAGGGTGTCTAGTCGTGAACCGACAGCTCAAAGTGACTCGAGACTTGAGTAGTGGCGCTCCTGGAAGGTGAGGCCGTTTGTCTGGAAGTCGGAATACCCGAGAGGATACTTAAGAATTTTTGTTTTTTAAGAGGATATACTTGTCTGGTTAGAGCGGTGCCTGCAGCAAATGATATTGCACCAAAGAGACCACGGTTTGAAGCCTGCAAATGATATTGCACCAAAGAACTTATAGTTGCTAGCACAACCATACAATTTTTTTGCATTTCTATTCATGTAATTTACTAGATCATTACATAATGTCTTTATTTGATAAGCAAGAATCAAATAAATAATGTAGGATTGTGTGAAACGGATGACTATGACTGCGACCCCTCAATATATGAGTACTCAGAATGGTTGTAATTGTTAACTATATATCACAAACTCATCGATATACATGGGTACTCGGGTTCGGGTTGGGTCGGGTTGCCCGACCCCTCAACCCGAGCCCAACCCAAATTCAACTCGGGTTGTATTTTTTCAACCCTAACCCAACCTAATTTTTAAATACATCAACCCAAACCCATCCAAAATTCGGGTTGGTCTTGGGTTGGGTCGGGTCAAACCTGCCCAAGTTGCAGCCCTATCCCGAACTAGGGCGCATACTACATCAGGAACCACCGTGTCTCAGTAACGTTCTCTACCCATAACCGAAGCCTCCATAGCTAGTGCGTCGCCTTGTTAGTTGTTCTCGGAACCCATATTACCGTCACATCCTGAAGCTGATCCCATTCGACCAGACAACAGCGTGCTAACCGTTGGGATGCAACCATGGGTGCAATGTCCTGGATCATGGCGGAGCTTGGAATGAACTCGAAGTCAAGGACCCAATATACAATTAGTCGGAATAGTGTCAATTAGTCAGACATAGTGTATTCGGGAGACCGCAATCCGAGTAGGATTGTAGAAAAGAGCGAGAGCATGTGGGCCGTGCGCGTACGAGTTATCGGACACCAACACCTGGGTACCCGAGGCCCGAGGGAGAGCCCAAATGATCCAGGTGCCCTGCTGTACTAGTGTTGGGCTGTAGTTTGTGTGGAGTAAAAGCATTAGAAGGGTGGCCCTCTTGATGCTTTTCTTCTTGGTAAATATAAGTACAGAACCCAAACCGAAGTTTTGTTTAAGCTTCTCCGAAAAGTGGGCAACTCAATTTCAGAAAAGGCTCCGCGGCGGCGAAGCGTTTCTCATTTGTCCTAGGGTTAGGGTTTAGGTTGCTGGGCTTCTTGGCCTCCTTGGTGCCGCCGTTGACTCCGGGGAGGCCAGGACTCGAGCCGCATCGGGCTGCTGGGGTGGGATGTAGCCCCCATCCTCTCTTTTGTATATAGGGGTTTCTCCAACAGCGGTTTTTTGGTGGCCATCATGGCGGCCTCAGGCAGTGTCTCCCTCGGGCTCGTTTGCTGGTCTTCGGTGGTGTCGGTGGTGGATCGGTTGCCGGATGCAGCAGGATGGTCGGCTTTGGCCCTAGCGTTGAGTTATTCCGCAGGTGGTTGTCCACAGCGCCTCCTCTGGATGACGAGCGGTCTCCCGGCGGTGCGGCAGAGGTAGCTATTCGAAGATGGTTCGACGACACCGACTACTACTCCTCTTGTTTGCCTGCCGCTGAATCGGGCGGTGGTTTGCCTAAATTTTTATGTTTTTTTGGGTGTTTTGTGTGTTTACTGTTAGTTTGCCCCCTTCGTGGGGTCTGGTCTGATTCCCCTGTCAGTGTGCAGGTGGTTGGCTTCGGCAGTGAGCGGTTTTTGGTGTGGTTTTCAGCGCCGGTGAATTGATGGTCTTTGATGTTGAGCCAGTATGTGGCTCCTCCTGGTGATCCAGTTGGGATCTCCCCTTTGCTGAATACCAAAAAAAATAAAAAAAATAAATAAAAAAACCTAAAATAAGAGACAGCCTCTGTTGGATGCAATGCAAGCATCAGAGCTCCTTTCCATGAACTTCAGTGGAGTGAAAAAGCTCTCTCAGAAATTGTGGAAGCCACATCATCCCATGTTGGCTGCAGTCCTCTCCACTGTTTTTTTCACCACCAGGGATGGGGTTGATGTCGAAAATGCCCCTCCGTGCAGTGGAGGGCATCCTCACATGGATGGAATCAAGAAGAAGGAAGGTGACGGTGACGGTGAGGAGGGAAAGCAAAAAGGGCCTTTCCAACTGGGTCAGATGGGGGGAAAAAGATTAGGTTGATGGTCTAATGCATAAAAAGCAGGGAGTTCTTTAAGGCTGTGTTCTTTTCCTTGGGAATCGGAACTCCCAGGAAATGGTCCCAGATGGCATGAAGCCCGTATTCTTTCCATAAATTCACCAGGTTGGCAGGTATACACAACTGAAATTTTCTAGGCTCCTAACCTATTTTGACATATTGATATTGGCACCCATAGAAATCTCAAAATATCCCTTCAGTCCACAGTCGTTGTCCATGTCTCCGTCCTGCCTAGTCGCTCTCCTCCTTGTATCTTCCTCTCACCGGAATCCTAAGCCTCTGGCCCTCCTCCCCATTCTATCTTCCTCCTCCATCTTCCCCGAAGATGGAGGAATCAAGCGTGGGGTAGATGGAGGAGAAGGGAGGAGAAGGAAGAAGAAGAAGACGGAGGAAGGAAGAGGCGCAGTGGATTAGGGTTCCAGCTTGGGGAATATGAGGTAGAAGAAGGAGGAGGACAAAGAAAAAGAAGAAAGAAGAAGGGCGGCAGGACGGGGACAGCCGCGGTTGGCTGGGCGATCAGATATGGACGACGGAGGAGGCAATGGCAGCGGAGGGTGTCGTCAGAAAAGACGACGGCAAAGGAGACTCAGACGACACCCGAGGCGGATGACGATAGGGCGGCAAGAGGTTGGGGATGAGAGTAAATAAGAAATTAATAATTTTTTTAAAAGATTAGGGTGTCATCACTAGTTCCATGGGTGCGAATAGAGGGTCCTGCCATATCTGGTTTGTATACATGTACATGCTTGCACCATGAGGCTGGGGGAGGAGGCACAATGAATTTTTAAATCTTAGGTATTTTGGTTGGCAAATAAAATCCCACAAAAAGTGGACTTTCATTTCCAGGGTGTTACGAAGAGAGGGGGAGAGAGAATAGGATTGGAGAGAAAATCTCCTTGTATTATCTCATCAATCACACACTTACATTACATAAGACTACCTCTCTTTATATAGAGAGAGTACGCACACCATTATGTTACCACAACCGAGGTGGGACTAATATAATACTAACACACTACATCTAATACCCCCCGTCAAACTGATGTAAGGTATAAACCGACATCAGTTTGCTTAATAAAAGGAAGGAGAAAGAAAGAAAAAAAAAAAAAAACATCAAATAACCCTTTTTTTATGCTGTAAAGTAAAGATAGTGCCAGGGCGACCTGCAAGCAAGTCGTCCTGGAAATCCGATTGACCTGCAAGCAGGACAACCGGGGGAACCCGGCCAACCTGTAAACATGTCAACCGGGAGAATTGACAATGATCACTAAGGATCGGAGCGGAGGAAACCGACGGTGATGGAAGCCGGCAATAACGGAGGCCGAAAGGAGAGAGAGCGGCGAAGAAAAGATGTGAATGCGTGAGACCTCATAAGAGGCAAGCACCCGGCCGAAGCAAGTACTTGACACCTCTTAGAAGATCTCAATCATCACAGACAAAGAAAAAAAAAGAGAAGATAAAGAGTCGTAGCTCTGATAGGGTCACAAGACCAAGGAAATGAAGAGGATCCAAAAAGCCGGCACAAAACAAGTATGACCGGAACTAGAGAGGATCAAAAGCCGGCACAAGACAAGTGTGACCGGAACGAGAAAGGATCCAAAAGCCGGCACAAAACAAGTGTGACCGGAACTAGAGAGGATCAAAAGCCGGCACAAGACAAGTGTGACCGGAACGAGAAAAGATCCAAAAGCCGGCACAAAACAAGTGTGACCAGAACTAGAGAGGATCAAAAGCCGGCACAAGACAAGTGTGACCGGAACGAGAAAGGATCCAAAAGCCGGCACAAAACAAGTGTGACCGGAACTAGAGAGGATCAAAAGCCGGCACAAGACAAGTGTGATCGGAACGAGAAAAGATCCAAAAGCCGGCACAAAACAAGTGTGCCCGAAACTGGAGAGGATCTAAAAGCCGGCACAAGACAAGTGTGAACGGAACGAGAAAGGATCCAAAAGCTGGCACAAAACAAGTGTGACCGGAACTAGAGAGGATCTAAAAGCCGGCACAAAACAAGTGTGACCGAAACGAGAGGGGAGCTAAAAAGGTGCAAGGCGGATCGGTAGGGCGTAGAGCGCAAAAATACCAAGGCGCAAGGGCACAGAGCGAGGCGATGGGGCAAGCTAATCGGTAAAGTGCAAGGGCATAGGGTGCAATGCGGGCTGACAAAGCTTAAGGTGCAGCGGACGGTGGGCGCGGGACGCGAAGGCGGCCGGATCAAACGGCTTAGGACTCCGGCAGCCGGCAAGACCGATGGGCGCAGGCTGGAGCGGAAGGAGGAGCGGCAACTCGAGCGCAGGGACGCAGAGAGAACGCATGGCACAAAGGGCCAGGTGAAAGAGGGCCAGATCCTGAGAGAAAGTAGACACCAACGGTTGTGATCGGGTGTAGGGCACAGTGCAGTCACGGGCGCAAACTCACGGGTTTTTAGGCCGTGATCGGATCGGGTGTAAAGCATAGGTGAAGCGTAAAGCACAGGCTCAAGGGATTCGCGGCAGCAAATCGTAAATCACAGTCATTCGATGCAAATCGGATGGCTGTGATCATTTATATAGAGAGAGAGCCACATATCAACAGAGAGGGAGAGAGATGATCGGATGAGAGGGAGGATCTGGATGCATGGACGGCTGTGATCAAACCAGAAAGAGAGAGAGATTGAGGGAAAGGGACGGCTGTGATGTGATTTTAAAGGGATGATCCGGATTATAGGAGAGAGAGAGAGATTTAATAAAAGGAAAGAGACTGCAATAAAAGCAAATCCACCGGGACACCACCGGGACACACAGATCCGAACCAGACTGCAATAAAAGGAAAGAGACTGAAAGAGATTTAATAAAGAGAGGAGATCGGGATCTGAAAGGGAGAGAGAATGGAAAGAGAGAGAGAATGGAGGACAGAAAGGAAAGAGAGAGAGAATGGAGGAGAGAAAGGAGAGAAGATCGGATCGGAGAGAGAGAAGTCTGGAGATCAACCGGGCAAGGCGGGAGCGGCGGGACGGCGGGCGCCGGCGGTCCGGCGAGCAACGATCCGGCGGCCGGCGGGCGCTGGGCCGGCGCGGTAGATCTGGGCGGGTCGTGAGCTCGAGGCCGGCGGCAAGGGCTTGAGCCAGGCGCGGGGGAGCAGGTGGCCGGGTCTGGGCACCGGTGGAGACGGAGGCAGAGGTCAGATCTGGGCACCGGTGGAGACGACGGGTGCGACGCAGGACCGGGCCGGTGGGAGGTCGGTGCAGGGCCGGTGAATGCGGCGCAGATTCGGGCCGGGAACAACCGATCCGTGTCGTCCCCTGCTGCTGCACGTTGCCGATGATGGACAGCGGGGACGACGTCGGCACGAACGCGAGGCAGAAGGTCCCCGCCGAGTCGACGGGGATGAGGTAGTTCTTCGCCGGCAGCTTCAGCTCCCCCCCCCGCCGGGGAAGTGGAACGACATCGTCGGCACGTCCACAGTCGTCCTCGACGACAGATCGTAGCACGTGTCGAACAGCGCCAGAGAGAAAAGGGGTTGCTGCACCGTGCCACAGTTGCTGCAGCGACGGTGGCTCGGCAGCAGTGCAAGGGGAGCTCGACGGCTACTGCAGGGAGTAGGCCTCGACGTGGCCGGCGAGCGCGAGGGCGAGACCGGCGGTGTTGCGGGCTCGCGAGATCAGAAAAAAAAAATTTATTGTTCCCGGCCTCCTCGATGTCGTCGATGACGACCGAGGAGGCCGAGGTCGGAGAGGAGAGCGTCGAACCCTAGGCCAAGAGGGTTGACTCTGATACCATGTTACGAAGAGAGGGGGAGAGAGAATAGGATTGGGGAGAAAATCTCCTTGTATTATCTCATCAATCACACACTTACATTACATAAGACTACCTCTCTTTATATAGAGAGAGTACGCACACCATTATGTTACCACAACCGAGGTGGGACTAATATAATACTAACACACTACATCTAATACAGGGATTACGCAAATATACAAGCCATGCTATGGAAACAACGTGGGAATCAGCCCATTTCCTAGAAAATTCAATTCCCAGGATATGGACACAGCCTTATGATCAAACTTATCTACCTCATTAGTGTCGGAGGGCTTTGAAGGGGTGCCAACAACCGATGTAAAATTCAACAAATTTGCTCTGATTCAAAGAAAGAAATCAAATAATGTATATTGAGATAGGAGAAGTTACAATATATATTACTTTTCATTGTTTTTTTTTTCTTATGAGAAATCCCTAAGAATGAGGGGGGTGGTAGGCAGACCCCCCCCCCCCCCCCCGACCAATCTATTAAAAAGGTAAAAAAAAAATAGACCTAAAGAGGGTTTCAAAAAATGAAAACTTTAGGTGATTGATGATTCCTACTTCAACAACCAAGGTAGCCCAGAGCTTGAACATGCCGACCACCCTGCCTTGATCTTCTGAACCAGTGTAAGCTTTTTCTTGAAAATTCTATTGTTCCTCTCTAGCCAAAGTGATCATAGTATTGTCGTCGCCAAAATGTCACATACTTGGCGGACTGCTCTTGGTACCTTCTTCCGATGCCAGGTTGTCCATAGCGACCGAATCGATGATGGATAACCGTTGAATCCTAGATTTACCATAAAACTATTTCAAATCCTCCGCATATGTGAATGGACACTTGAGAAGAACTTGTGTCGTGATCGTGTCTTCTCGATCACAGAAGGTGAATTTTCAGATGGCCTCTTCACCAAGTTCGCTTTTGTGAGAATCTTTTCTTTGTCCACCACAAAGGAGAATACACATATTCTCTATGGTACCTTCGCCTTCAAAATCAGTGTAGCTGCAAGAAAAGGGTCTCATTCTAAAGAAAGCATATATAGAGCAGAAAGATTTGACCAAGAAGATCCCCAACGGATCCCACTTCCATGAGCGTGCTTTACTAATGTAATTGGAGAGAGTAATTGAACCAAAGCGTCTTGGTCCACTTGTACAACTTGAGAGATCCCATGTTGAAGGCTCAATCTTCAAGTTCTCGACCTTTTGTTAAAATAGGACACCGAACAAGATATATCTCCAAGCCAAACATCCTCCCAAAACCTTGTGGAAGTGCCATCTCCTAAAAAAATCCCGCACCGAGCTTGAAGGCATCTCTAGTCTTGACGACTCCTCTCTAAAAAAGGAGAAATCATCCTGGAGACTCTCGATTTAACCCCGAAAGGGTTGAATTTTCGAAAGTATTTAACTAGTAAGATTTGCTTCCACCTGGCCACCTCACACTGTTGCAGTCTCTATCATTACTTTCTTAATAGTGAAATGTTAAATCTCCTGAGGTCTAGCACTCCATGACCCCCAAATTTCTTCAAAGAAAAATTTTCTTCAACTTCATTAGACTGTAGGTCTTAACCGATGGATCTGCCCCTCTCCACAAAAAAATTATCCATATATATATCACCCGGATTACCCAAGAAGACAAGTAGTAGAACGACATAAAATTAATAAGAGGGAATAGCAGTCATAACTGAGTTTAATTACCAATGTCAAGCGACTTCCAAGAGATATAAACTTCCCTTTCCATCCTTCTAATCGGGCATCTATCTTCTGTATCAGACCACGTCATTCCTCCTTAGTGCCCGATTATACATTGGGAGACCCAAGTACTTCATTGGAAGGAGGCCTTCTTATAGTTCAACATCGAAGTGAATGTGTCACCCGCCTCAATGTCACCTCCAATGTAATAGAGATTGCTTTTCTGAAAATTAATCGTCAGTTTGGACACCGATTCCAGACTATACAGGAGAACAATCAACGAAGCAATCTGTAGGGGACAAGCTTGGCAAAAAAGCAATATCTTGCTTGCACAATGTAGGTTAGAGGTAACTCAACTCCCATCCCCTAAGCCTTTGGTGTCTCCTGAAGAAATCGCCTTTCTGAGCAAGGCACTGAAAGAATCCATCGCAAGGATAAACAAATAGGGTGATAGAGGGCATCTGTGTTTCACATCTCGCTTCATCTTGAACTTCCTTCCTCCAGCACCATTAATAGAGCATGCAAGCTTCGAGGTTAAAAGGTTGAAAGGCAACTCCAGACCCATGATCTCCACTTCTTAGAAAAACCTTTCACTTGCAGTAACTCTATTAAGAAACGTCAATCCAACCTGTCAAAAGCTTTCTCAAAATCCAATTTCAGAAAAAAAAAAAAAAAAAAATCCCTCTCTACCCAGCTCTTCCATGTTATGAATAATCTCTTGGGCTGCTACGATGCTATCTCGGATGTATCTCCCCTCGATGAAAGCCAATTAAGAGTCAGAAATAATCTTCGATAAGAAAGCCCCTAGCCTATTCATCATGAACTTTGTCATTAGCTTGTTGAGACAATTCAAGAGACTAATTGGCCGAAAGTCCCCAATCGAGACCGTTCCTGATTTCTTCGAGATGAGAATGATTCAGGAGTAATTGAACACATGTATTTTTGCTCTTTGTACAAAAAAGTCAAACAAAAATCGACAAGGGAATTCCATCACCTCCCAATATCGATCTATAGACGAAAACCATTCGGTCATGGGGCTCCGTATTTCTCGAGTCATGTTAGCATCCCTGATAAAGTTTGAGAACTATTGAATAGCTCAAAGGTCCCCTATACGTCCTTGCCTCTCATCCGAGAAACGTGTGATATTAAAATCACCCCCCACAACCCAATGTCCAGCAAAACATGCTCGAACCATCAGTAACTCCTCCCAGAAATAAATGCCTCTGTGGTGATCCATGGTCCCGAACCGAGGAGACCATCCAAACTAAACCCTTTATCTCTTGATTTCAAGACAAGGGATAGCGAGAAGGATGCTTCAACCCTATTTTCCAACACAAAAAGATCATCATTGTAGCTTATTAAAATACCTCCTTGATGTGTGTTCCATCTTTGACTCCGATCTATACCATATAACGAAGCGAAATAATTCACCCGTCTCGCTTCAACTCCGGTAACCCTAATCCTTTGACATTCCAAGATATGATCTTTATGTAAAAATTAATAATGCAACACCCATCGCAGAACAACTAGGATTTATCCCTCTCAAGACTCATAATATTGTCACAAACAAAGTTTAGTACATCCCTCATTGGAGGGATGTACTAAGGAGGGATCTCCCGAGTCTAGTTCCACCTCTGATTCCTCTCAACTTCCCTTCACGACTTGACGTTGGCTACTTCGGTACAAAAAACATATGTGGAGGCTCCTCTACTCCAAAAAGTGATTCACTTGGGGCGTCTTCCTCTACCACCTACCTATCCACCGCATCGATAGAAAGAGAGGTCAGAAATCGGGTTGGGGTTTTAACTCGGAACGGGCTAGAGATGGCTCGACATGATCCAAACCATGCCTTTCCAAAGGCCCAATATTCTTTTGGCCTTTCTCCCGGTCTCTACCTTTTAAAAGGCCATCATTTTGAGTCCCCTCGCAATGAGTGCCACTATGAACATGATCGAGTCCATCAGATCCTGGATTTGCCTCGCGGTGATTATGGTTCGTCATAACTTGTACACGATTACTAGGCTTTGCACAATCTAGTTGTCACTAGCATCTCTCGACAGGGCGATGTAGCTCACTGACTCTAAATTTCAATAAGGTATGCTCATAAATTATCGCTAGACGATTTCATTGGCCAATTGACTGTCCAAATAATCTCTAGACAATCGAATATCCATAAATCATCGAATAGTTCACCAGTTTCAACCATTTTTCTTCAAATGATCTCAAGTTGGATATTAATTTCTCACAATTTATTGATTATGTCTTTATCGATATAGATTAATGATGTTTTAAATGTTACTTTTGCCTAACTTATGCTTGTTTCTTCATATATAAAGTTTAAGCTGTGATCGGGACATATCATTCCGGTTAAAAGAAACGACTAATTAGGTCTAGGTCCTTGACTAGTTTGCAATAAAAGTCGCAAGACACATAATTTGCTATATTAAGAGTCGTCTTCATAAAAAGTATATATTCGTCGGGAGGGACTAAGAGTGTCTCTCAAAAATAACTTATGTCAAACTTTCCAAAAAGAAACCAGTAAAACATTTGGGTTATATTATATTTTCCAAAAAATTAAAAATAAAAGGTAAGAACAGAATTGCATCACATCTTCCTCCTCAATGATGGGCTGCCCTTTCTGAAAAGGACCAAGCACTCCTGACAATCATCTGAAATTTGAATGAATGCATGTCCTCGTAAATCCCACCATTATCTGGCAATTAATTGGGAGACTATCAGGTTGTAGGGACTTCATTCCAACAGTGTGGCTTTTGGCTGCTCCAATAGTGGGACCTGATGGACTCCCCGATTCCGTCCTTTCTTCGAGTCTTTGGAGTTATGCCTTTGATAGGCCGCGCTCATGTTTCAATGGCAGAGATCGATCATTTTATGTTTTAAATCGGGCTCGGTACAGACAACCAAGCCCGATTTAAAACATAAACCGATCGATCTCTGCGGTTGAAGAATGAGCACGGAGGCTGGACTCCAAAGACTCAAAAGAAAAGACAGAATCGAGAGGAGCTGATTCCCTTGGAACTACCTCAGCCTACCACCAGGCTTTGGGCTGCGATAGTCTCCATCGGATCCTAATCGAACAATCACGATTAGACTTTCTGATTAAGAACGATTAACCGTACCTAAGTAGTGACCTTTTCTTATATTTTTCTTACAATTTTTGGTTGTTTCGTCGAATGTGCCATGGCGTAACCCTTTCATTGCACATCTGATCTCCACTTACTAGCGCCTTGATGAATATACGATTAGCATCTTAATCTGTTCTCCATCATTTTATTCTAACATATTTTGGTAATCTCACCATCAGCGCATCTTCTTATTTTAAGCAAGTCCACGAAAACATCCTCATCAGTGGCACATCTAGCTGTATGAGCTCGGCTTCTCCTTGTTACTCATCATTCTCGTAGATATTAGGGTCCGTTAAAACTGTTGAGACAAAAAAAGTTCAGTTTGATGAGCAATGAAAGAACATCCTGATTATTAATTGGAGCATAGTCCAAAGGAGCCTTTCTGCAGGGTGTTACAAGGCCGAAGCTATACAAGACATTTTAGGGGGGGACTTCTTTGTTGTATCAGTTGTTCCTCGTTATTTTTTTTTTTCTGAGAGCATAATAAATTTTAATACATATATTTTTTCTGAAAGGCTTTCCATGTAAATAGTATCTCTATGATTGTTTTCTGGTTGTTTTCTTTATAATATATCATCCCCCGTGATCGGAATTAGGGTTTCCTAACAAGAACTATATAGAGCATGATTCTATGAATAAACAAATAAATAAATATAAATTTATATAAATAAATGAATAATGAAACACAACATGATGGAGGGAAAGAGGGACAGGTTCCAAAGAAAACAAAATATGGGTCATTTGAATAAGGTGGGGACCCACTAGAAGGCTCCCCCCCACCTCCCCACCCCCTCCATAATTCTCTGTATTCCTTGTCTTAGATGCCTCCCTATATTTCCAAAGCCCTGACAGCCCCTCCATAATTCTTTCTTATTTGGCTCCATCCCTGCTTTAAAGGATGCCCTCCACCCTCCCCCTCCTTTCCCAGCAGCACCACCACCCACTCCACAGCCAAAGCAACAAGTAGGAGTATTAGAGAGAGAGAGAGAGAGAGAGACAGAGAGAGAGAGAGATGGCAAATGGCCTCCAGTTGGTAGAAGAGGACTACATAGACATGGATATCAGCTCCTCCACCACCTTCTTGTGCTACACCATCCCCTCTCCTCCACACTCAAGGGAGTTTGAGTTCCAAATGTCCTCCATCAGCCAGAGAGGGAGACCACCACCTCCCCTGCTGATGAGCTCTTCTACAAGGGAAGCTCCTCCCCCCTCCACCTCCCGCCGCGCCTCCAAATGGTTGAGATGCTCCTCCAAGGCCCCACCACCACCACCACTGCCACCGCCGCCGCCACCACTCATTTCGAGTCCTGCGACATCTCGCCCGCCAATTCTTGCTGCGTCAGCGGGGAGCTGAACCCCGAAGAGTACTTCTACGAGTGCTCCACCGGCCTCATCCAGCGCCACTCCAAGAAGTCCTGGTCCAGGAGGCTCAAGTCGATCAAGCAATCCCCCCTCGGCCTCAAGGTGAAGGCTTCGAGGGCCTATCTCAAGTCCCTATTCAGCAAATCGAGGTGCGCGGACGAGTCGTGCGCCATCCCTAAGGCGAAGGAGTGCTCGGACGGCCATTCGAAGTCGGGGAAGAAGATTAATGCATTCGGGCAACTCAAGAGCCAAAGATATTCAGTGGCAAATAGCAATGCTACTACCATTGCGAGGAGTATCGACGAAGGCCACCTCGCAGACGAAAGCTTCGGTTATCGGAGATCGTTCTCGGGTGTGATCAAGTGGTATTCAACAAGCAAATCTTCGGTGGCATCTTCATCATGCTCTTCTTCTTCTTCTTCTTCCTCCTCTTCTTCCTTTTCAAGTGGCGCGTCTGGACCACAGATACTGAAGAGGAGCAGCAGTGTGAATTCCGAGGTCGAGAGCTCGATCCAAGGCGCGATCGCCTACTGCAAGAGCTCTCAGCAGCCGGTTTGCGCGAGAAAGAGTGTGAGCGATGTCGGGCTTTATTCGTTGTCTGCGTCAAGGGCAGCCGCAGCTTTCGAGAAGCGAGATAGGCCAGGACTTAATTGGTAGGGGTTGATGAGCAAAAGATTGTCAAATTGTGTGATTGTTCTAAGATTTTTGTTTCTTACTTACGTTTGTGGGTTTGAGTGTGCTTGATTCAATCTGAATGACTTGGTTTTGTATGCCCAATGAAAGCTCATGTCAAACCATAAACCATTCGGGTGGCTACTCTTGATGCAATCGTTTCTCGCATTAGTATGAGAAAGGCCCTTTCTTAATGTATTCTTCATCATTTTGTCCTCAATTGACGTGAAATATTTTTTTTATCATAAATAAAAGAACAAGATGCAATCACACTATCAGAAAAGACACAAATTTGAGCAGGTTCGGTAATTTACCTATAACCTCCTTTCACGGCACATCACTTCAAAAAAAAATTATTTTTACCGACAGATATATTCCATCGATAAAAATAAAAGACGATATAAAATTACATGACAGGGCAACTAGCCGTCTATATATACCCCCTGCAATTAAAGCTTACATAAAACCGTAAAAAAAAATACCAAAAACAACTATTTTGATAGAATCAAGGGACAATGTCCCCAATCTTCTAACCAAATCATCAAACTCCAACCAACATAACAACAATTTCTCTAGCATTACCCATCAACAAAACCACCACCACCTACCCTCCTCTCCTCCCACCAAAATCTCTGGCAAGGATGCCTTCTATATATGGCTAAGTTCCTCTCTCTCTCTCTCTCTCTCTCTCTCTCTCTCTCTCTCTCTCTCTCTCTCTCTAGATGAGCATCCAATGCCCTCATTTTCTTCCAGGTGGCGTAATGAGTCTCAACCAAAATAGTAGTCATGCCTGATGGCCCAGGTTACATCAGAGCACATGCTAGTGTTCAACCGGGACCACCTCACCTCCATCAAGTTTGGCAATCCCCGCCACGTGGATTCTGAAACAACACCTCGATATCCCGATTGTTTTTATTTTGGTACATAATGGGGCCCGAGCTAGGCCCAAGAGGCACCACACCGGTGCACAGCTATACGGTCACAGAAGAACAGCCCGCATAAGTCGATACACCACGAGCGGGTGCGCCACACCAAGAGAGGGAAGGGCCCACCTGGCCCCAGGAAGTTGCCGCATGAAATGATCGGAAGTTTAATGCAGCACCAGCAGGAGGGAGTGATTAGAACACATGCTATAAACATTGAGGCTCTGCTACATCTCAGTGAGTTCAGATCTCCAGTCAATCACTCCATAGCCGCATGATGGCAATTGACCCAAAAGTGAATAGTACTACAGCCGACTGCATACAGCTGTGATGTGCGTCGGGGCCCACGGACCGGGGCGACTGAAGGAGATCCGAACTCCATTTCAGTGAGCTATGATCTAGTTCCTCAAAATGACTAAGATTTAGGGGTGTTCATGGTTCGGGTTGGTTCGGTTTTTTGATAAATTTGAAACCGAACCGAAGTTGATCGGTTCTCTAGAAAATGGAACCGAACAAAACCATTCCTTGGTAAAAACCGAACCAAACCAAACCATAAAAGTTCGGTTTGATTCAGTTCGGTTTTGCGGGTCTTTCAAATTGCTTGTCATCACACCGTGAGGCATGAATGGTTGAGCCACTGAGTTGGTTCAAATTTCATTTTTAAGCCTTCAACTTTGGGTGTTGTTGTTTGCACCTATAGAATTACCCTTAATTTTTCACTTATGAGATATTTCATAAGTTGGGATTTGGAGGTGCTAGTAATTATGTGGGTAACACCTTTCACTTTTAAGTTTCATCACATCGTTGAACACTTGAAAGTTTTGAATGCATTGAATGATGGTAATTGGGGTCACCCACCATCTATATAACATGTTAGGGTGGTCTTGTGCTGACTAGACAACTTGAGAGACAACTTTCAAAGACAAGTTGTCCATTCTGATCTACGATCTGATTGTACGTATCAAACATATCACATACCCCTCAAATCGAACAGATAAAAAACCCTTCCCTCAAATCCGAAAAAGAGGAGATCGTGTGATAACCCGTCCGATCTAACAACCCCCCACCCCCTCATCTCTCACCCTGATTTCTCTCTCTCTCTCTCTCTCTCTCTCTCTCTCTCTCTCTCTCTCTCTCTCTCTCTCTCTCTCTCTCTCTCTCTCTCTCTCGCAAATTTAAACCGCCCCCCTTCTGCGATCTGATCCCCACGCCCCCTGTTCTCTCACCCAGATCTCACTCTCTCTCTCTCTCTCTCTCTCTCTCTCTCTCTCTCTCTCTCTCTCTCTCTCTCTCTCTCTCCCTCTCTC